>JAFJMP010000033.1:246592-300822 GCA_029692085.1 Gymnothorax javanicus
AAATGCTAATTAACTCTGTAAAATTCCACTTTAACTGGCCATGATAATCTTCTCTTTAACATTCCAATTTTACTGTGGATGCTAATCTTCTCTGTATTGTTCCAATTTTGCTGGCATTGCTAATCTTCTGTTTATTATTCCAATTTCACTGGCCATGCTAATTTTGCCTTTATCGTTCCAACTTAACTGGCCATGCTATTCTTATCTCTTTCGTTCCAATTTTACTGGACATGCTAATCTTCTCTGTAACATTCCAATTTTACTGGCCAGGCTAATCTTCTTTGTATCGTCCCAATTTTACTGGCCATGCTAGTCTTCTCTGTATCGTTCCAATTTTAGTGGCCATTCTTATCTTCTCTGTAACATTCAAATTTTACTGGCGATGCTTGTCTTCTCTGTATCGTTCCAATTTTACTGGCCATTCTTATCTTCTCTGTAACATTCAAATTTTACTGGTGATGCTAATATTCTTTGTATCGTTCCAATTTTAGTGTACATGCTAATCTTCTCTGTAACATTCCAATTTTAATGGACATGCTAATCTTCTCAGTATTGTTCCAATTTCACTGGCCATGCTAATTTTGCCTGTATCGTTCCAATTTCACTGGCCATGCTAATTTTGCCTGTATCGTTCCAATTTAACTGGCCATGCTAATCTTATCTCTTTCGTTCCAATTTTACTGGCCATGCTAATCTTCCCTGAATCGTACCAATTTTACTGTCCATGCTAGTCTTCACTGTATTGTTCCAATTTTAGTGGCCATGCTTATCTTCTCTGTAACATTCACATTTTCCTGGCGATGCTAGTCTTCTCTGTATCGTTCCAAGTTTACTGGCCATGCCTATCTTCTCTGTAACATTCAAATTTTACTAGCGATGCTAATATTCTTTTGTATCGTTTCCAAATTTACTGGCCATGCTTATCCCTCTCTGTAACATTCAAATTTTACTGGCGATGCTAGTCTTCTCTGTATCAATTTTCAATTTTACTGGCCATGCTTATCTTCTCTGTAACATTCAAATTTTACTGGCGATGCTAATATTCTTTGTATCGTTCCAATTTTAGTGTACATGCTAATCTTCTCTGTAACATTCCAATTTCAATGGACATGCAAATCTTCTCAGTATTGTTACAATTTTACTGTCCATGCTAATTTTCTGTGTATCATTCCAATTCCACTGGCCATGCTAATCTTCCCTGTATCGTTCCAATTTAACTGGCCATGCTAATCTTCTCTCTTTCGTTCCAATTTTACTGGACATGCGAATTTTCCTGAATCTTTCCAATTTTACAGGCCATGTTAATCTTCTCAGAATCTTTTCAATTTCAGTATCTGTTACTGGACATGCTAATCTTCTCTGTATTGTTCCAATTTTACTGGCCATGTAAATATTCCCTGTATCGTTCCAATTTTACTGTCCATGCTAATCTTCCCTGTATCGTTCCAATTTAACTGGCCATGCGAATCTTCTCTCCTTCCTTCCAATTTTACTGGACATGCTAAACTTCCCCGTATCGTTCCAATTTTTCTGGGCATGCTAATCTTCCCTGTATTGTTCCAATGTTTCAAGCCATGCTAATCTTCTCTGTATCGTTTCCCTTTTAATGGACATGCTAATCTTCTCTATATCGTAGCAATTTTACTAGCCATGCTAATATTTTCTGTATCGTTCCAATTCTACTAGCCATGCTAATCTTCTCTGTATCGTTCCAATTTTATTGGACATGCTAATCTTCTCTGTAACATTCCAATTTTACTGGCCTGGCTAATCTTCTTTGTATCATTCCAATTTTACTACCCATGCTAGTCTTCTCTGTATCGTTCCAATTTTACTGGAAAATGCTAATTATCTCTATAACATTCCACTTTAACTGGCCATGATAATCTTCTCTGTATCGTACCAATTTTACTGTCCATGCTAATCTTCTTTTTATTGTTCCAATTTTTCTGGCCATGCTAATCTTCCCCCTATCGTTCCAATGTTTCGAGCCATGCTAATCTTCTATGTATCGTTTCCATTTTACTGGACATACTAATCTTCTCTGTATCGTACCAATTTTACTGTCCATGCTAATCTTTTCTGTATCGTTCCAATATTACTAGCCATGCTAATCTTCTTTGTATCGCTCCAATTTTACTGGCCATGCTAATCTTCTATGTATCGTTACAATTTTACTGGACATGCTAATCATCTCTGTATCGTTTCAATTTTACTAGCCATGCTAATCTTTTTTGTATCTTTTCAATTTCAGTATCTGTTACTGGACAAGCTAATCTTTTCTGTATCGTTTTGATTTTAGTGGACATGCTAATTTTCTCTGTAACATTCCAATTTTAATGGACATGCTAAGCTTCTCAGTATTGTTCCAATTTTGCTGGACACGCTAATTTTCTGTGTATCATTCCAATTTCACTGGCCATGCTAATCTTCCTTGTATTGTTCCAATTTAACTCGCCATGCTAATCTTCTCTATGTCGTTCCAATTTTACTGGACATGCAAATTTTCCTGAATCTTTCCAATTTTACTGGCCATGTTAATCTTCTCAGAATCTTTTCAATTTCAGTATCTATTACTGGACATGCTACTCTTCTCTGTATCGTTCCAATTTTACTGGCCATGTAAATATTCCCTGTATCGATACAATTTTACTGGCCATGTAAACATTCCCTGTATCGATACAATTTTACTGGCCATGCTAATCTTCTCTGTATCCTTCCAATTTTAATGGCCATGCTTATCTTCTCTGAAACATTCCAATTTTATTGGCTATGCTAATCTTCTTTGTATCGGTCCAATTTTACTGGCCATTCTAATCTTCTCTGTATCGTTACAATTTTACTGGACATGCTAATCATCTCTGTATCATTTCAATTTTACTAGCCATGCTAATTTTTTTTGTATCTTTTCAATTACAGTATCTGTTACTGGACAAGCTAATCTTTTCTGTATCGTTTTGATTTTAGTGGACATGCTCATTTTCTCTGTATCGTACCAATTTTACTGTCTATGCTAATCTTCCCTGTATTGTTCCAATTAAACTGGTCATAATAATCTTCTCTGTATCATTCCACTTTCACTGCCCATGCTAATCTTCCCTTTATCGTTTCACTTTAAAAGGCCATGCTAATCTTCTCTCTATCTTTCCAATTTTATAGGACATGCTCATCTTCCCTGTATAGTTCCAATTTTACTGGCAATGCTAATCTTCTCTGTATAGTTCCAATTTTACTGGACATGCTAATCTTCTCTGTATCATTTCAATTTTACTGGAAATGCTAATTATCTCTGTAACATTCCACTTGAACTGGCCATGATAATCTTCTCTGTAACATTCCAATTTTACTGTACATGCTAATCTTCTCTGTATTGTTCCAATTTTGCTGGCCATGCTAATCTTACCTGTATCGTTCAAATTTAACTGTCCATGCTAATCTTATCTCTTTCTTTCCTATTTTACTGGCCATGCAAATCTTCCCTGAATTGTTCCAATTTTTCTGGACATACTAATCTTCCCTGTATATTTCCAATGTTTCGAGCCATGCTAATTTTCTCTGTATCATTTCCATTTTACTGGACATGCTAATCTTCTCTGTATCGTACCAATTTTACTGTACATGCTAATCTTCTCTGCATCATTCCAATTTTAATGGACATGCTAAGCTTCTCAGTATTGTTCCAATTTTGCTGGACACGCTAACTTTCTGTGTATCATTCCAAATTCACTGGCCATGCTAATCTTCCCTGTATCGTTCCAATTTAACTCGCCATGCTAATCTTCTCTATGTCGTTCCAATTTTACTGGACATGCGAATTTTCCTGAATCTTTCCAATTTTACTGGCCATGTTAATCTTCTCAGAATCTTTTCAATTTCAGTATCTATTACTGGACATGCTACTCTTCTCTGTATCGTTCCAATTTTACTGGCCATGTAAATATTCCCTGTATCGATACAATTTTACTGGCCATGCTAATCTTCTCTGTATCGTTCCACTTTTACTGGACATGCAAATCTTCTCTGTATCCTTCCAATTTTAATGGCCATGCTTATCTTCTCTGAAATATTCCAATTTTATTGGCCATGCTAATCTTCTTTGTATCGGTCCAATTTTACTGGCCATGCTAATCTTCTCTGTATCGTTACAATTTTACTGGACATGCTAATCATCTCTGTATCGTTTCAATTTTACTAGCCATGCTAATCTTTTTTGTATCTTTTCAATTTCAGTATCTGTTACTGGACAAGCTAATCTTTTCTGTAACGTTTTGATTTTAGTGGACATGCTAATTTTCTCTGTATCGTACCAATTTTACTGTCCATGCTAATCTTCCCTGTATTGTTCCAATTAAACTGGTCATAATAATCTTCTCTCTATCATTCCACTTTCACTGCCCATGCAAATCTTCCCTTTATCGTTTCACTTTAACAGGCCATGCTAATCTTCTCTCTATCTTTCCAATTTTATAGGCCATGCTCATCTTCCCTGTATAGTTCCAATTTTACTGGCAATGCTAATCTTCTCTGTATAGTTCCAATTTTACTGGACATGCTAATCTTCTCTGTATCATTTCAATTTTACTGGAAATGCTAATTATCTCTGTAACATTCCACTTGAACTGGCCATGATAATCTTCTCTGTAACATTCCAATTTTACTGTACATGCTAATCTTCTCTGTATTGTTCCAATTTTGCTGGCCATGCTAATCTTACCTGTATCGTTCAAATTTAACTGTCCATGCTAATCTTATCTCTTTCGTTCCAATTTTACTGGCCATGCAAATCTTCCCTGTATCGTTCCAATTTTTGTCCATGGCCATGCAAAATTTTCTAGCCATGAATGTATAGTTCCAATTTTTTTGACATGGACATTACAATTTTACTGGCCATGCTTATCTGCTCTGTATCGTTCCAATTTTACTAGCCATGCTAATGTTCTCTGTATAGTTCCAATTTTATTTGACATGCTAGTCTTCTCTGTATCATTTCCATTTTACTGGACATGCTAATCTTCTCTGTATCGTACCAATTTTACTGTCCATGCCAATCTTCCCTGTATCGTTCCAATTTTACTAGCCATGCTAATGTTCTCTGTATAGTTCCAATTTTATTTGACATGCTAGTCTTCTCTGTATTGTTCCAATTTTACTGGCCATGCTTATCTGCTCTGTAACATTCAAAATTTACTGGCGAGGCTAATATTTTCTGTATCGCTCCAATTTTAGTGGAAATGCTAATCTTCTCTTTAACATTCCAATTTTAATGGACATGCTAATCTTCTCAGTATTGTTCCAATTTTGCTAGCCTTGCTAATCTTCAGTGTATCATTGCAATTTCACTGGCCATGCTAATCTTCCCTGTATCGTTCAAATTTAACTGGCCATGATAATCTTCTCTGTAACATTCCAATTTTACTGGACATGCTAATTGTCCCTGTATCATTCCAATTATTCTGGCCATGTTAATCTTCCCTGTATTGTTAAAATGTTTCGAGCCATGCTAATCTTCTCTGTATCGTTTCCATTTTACTGGACATGCTAATCTTCTCTGTATCGTACCAATTTTACTGGACATGCTTATTTTTTCTGTTTTGATCTAATTTTACTGGACATGCTAATCTTCTCTGTATCATTCCAATTTTGCTGGCCATACCAATCTTCTCTGTATCATTCAAATTTCACTGGCCATGCTAATCTTCCCTGTATCGTTCCAAATAAACAGGCCATGCTAATCTTCTCTGTATCATTCAACTTTCAAAGCCCATGCTAATCTTCACACTATCTTTCCAATTTTACAGGCCATGCTCATCTTCCCTGTATAGTTCCAATTTTACTGACAATGCTAATCTTCTCTGTATCGTTCCAATTTTACTGGACATGCTAATCTTCTCTGTATCATTCCAATTTTACTGGAAATGCTAATTATCTCTGTAACATTCCACTTTAACTGGCCATGATAATCTTCTCTGTAATATTCCAATTTTACTGTACATGCTAATCTTCTCTCTATTGTTCCAATTTTGCTGGCCATGCTAATCTTCTGTGAATCATTCCAATTTCACTGGCCATGCTAATCTTCCCTGTATTGTTCCAATTTAACTGGCCATGCTAATCTTCTTTCTTTCGTTCCAATTTTACTAGCCATGCTTATATTCCCCGTATCGTTCCAATTTATTCTGGCCATGCTAATCTTCCCTGTATCGTTCCAATGTTTCGAGCCATGCTAATCTTCTCTGTATCGTTTCCATTTTACTGGACATGCTAATCTTCTCTGTATCTTACCAATTTTACTGTCCATGCTAATCTTCCCTGTATCGTTCCAATTTAACTGGCCATGCTAATCTTCTCTCTTTCGTTCCAATTTTACTGGCCATGCTAAACTTCCTAGTATCGTTCCAATTTTTCTGGGCATGCTAATCTTCCCTCTATCGTTCCAATGTTTCAAGCCATGCTAATCTTCTCTGTATCGTTTCCATTTTACTGGACATGCTAATCTTCTCTGTATCGTACCAATTTTACTAGCCATGCTAATCTTTTCTGTATCGTTCCAATTTTACTAGCCATACTAATCTTCTCTGTATCGTTCCAATTTTATTGGACATGCTTATCTTCTCTGTAACATTCCAATTTTACTGGCCAGGCTAATCTTCTTTGTATCGTTCCAATTTTACTACCCATGCTAGTCCTCTCTGTATCGTTCAAATTTTACTGGAAATGCTAATTAACTCTGTAAAATTCCACTTTAACTGGCCATGATAATCTTCTCTTTAACATTCCAATTTTACTGTGGATGCTAATCTTCTCTGTATTGTTCCAATTTTGCTGGCCATGCTAATCTTCTGTGTATTATTCCAATTTCACTGGCCATGCTAATTTTGCCTTTATCGTTCCAATTTAACTGGCCATGCTATTCTTATCTCTTTCGTTCCAATTTTACTGGCCATGCTTATCTTCCCTGAATGCTAATTTTCTGTCCATGCTAATCTGAATCATTCCAATTTTACCAGCCATTTTACTGTCCATTTTAATCTTCTTCTGTAACATTCCAATTTTACTGGCCATGTTAATCTTCTTCTCTTTATCGTTCCAATTTTAATGGCCATGCTTATCTTCTCTGTAACATTCAAATTTTACTGGCCATGCTTGTCTTCTCTGTATCGTTCCAATTTTACTGGCCATTCTTATCTTCTCTGTAACATTCAAATTTTACTGGTGATGCTAATATTCTTTGTATCGTTCCAATTTTAGTGTACATGCTAATCTTCTCTGTAACATTCCAATTTTAATGGATGCTAATATTCTAATCTTCTCAATTTTTATTGTACATGCTAAATTTCACTGTAACATTCTAATTTTAATGGACATGCTAATCTTCTCAGTATTGTTCCAATTTCACTGGCCATGCTAATTTTGCCTGTATCGTTCCAATTTAACTGGCCATGCTAATCTTATCTCTTTCGTTCCAATTTTACTGGCCATGCTAATCTTCCCTGAATCGTACCAATTTTACTGTCCATGCTAGTCTTCACTGTATCGTTCCAATTTTAGTGGCCATGCTTATCTTCTCTGTAACATTCACATTTTCCTGGCGATGCTAGTCTTCTCTGTATCGTTCCAAGTTTACTGGCCATGCCTATCTTCTCTGTAACATTCAAATTTTACTAGCGATGCTAATATTCTTTGTATCGTTCCAATTTTACTGGCCATGCTTATCCTCTCTGTAACATTCAAATTTTACTGGCGATGCTAGTCTTCTCTGTATCGTTCCAATTTTACTGGCCATGCTTATCTTCTCTGTAACATTCAAATTTTACTGGCGATGCTAATATTCTTTGTATCGTTCCAATTTTAGTGTACATGCTAATCTTCTCTGTAACATTCCAATTTCAATGGACATGCAAATCTTCTCAGTATTGTTACAATTTTACTGTCCATGCTAATTTTCTGTGTATCATTCCAATTCCACTGGCCATGCTAATCTTCCCTGTATCGTTCCAATTTAACTGGCCATGCTAATCTTCTCTCTTTCGTTCCAATTTTACTGGACATGCGAATTTTCCTGAATCTTTCCAATTTTACAGGCCATGTTAATCTTCTCAGAATCTTTTCAATTTCAGTATCTGTTACTGGACATGCTAATCTTCCCTGTATCGTTCCAATTTTACTGTCCATGCTAATCTTCCCTGTATCGTTCCAATTTAACTGGCCATGCGAATCTTTCTCTCCTTCCTTCCAATTTTACTGGACATGCTAATCTTCCTGTATCATTCCAATGTTTCGCCATCTAAATTTTTCTGGGCTCCAATTTTAATCTTCCCTGTATCGTTCCAATTTTTCAAGCCATGCTAATCTTCTCTGTATCGTTTCAATTTTAATGGACATGCTAATCTTCTCTGTATCGTTCCAATTTTACTGGCCATGCTAATATTTCCCTGTATCGTTCCAATTTTACTTGCCATGCTAATCTTCCCTGTATCGTTCCAATTTTATTGGACATGCTAATCTTCTCTGTAACATTCCAATTTTACTGGCCATGCTAATCTTCTCTGTATCATTCCAATTTTACTGGCCATGCTAATCTTCTCTGTATCGTTCCAATTTTACTGGAAAATGCTAATTATCTCTGTAACATTCCAATTTAACTGGCCATGATAATCTTCTCTGTATCATTCCAATTTTACTGTCCATGCTAATCTTCTTTTTATTGACCAATTTTTCTAATTAATCTTCAATTTTTTCCAATTTGGTCCATGCTAATCAATTTTTCTCATGCTAATCCCTCGTTCCAATGTTTTTCTGTAGCCATGCTAATCTTCTATGTATCGTTTCCATTTTTTGGACATGACATACTAATCTTCTCTGTATCGTTCCAATTTTACTGTCCATGCTAATCTTTTCTGTATCGTTCCAATATTACTAGCCATGCTAATCTTCTCTGTATCGTTCCAATTTTATTGGACATTCTAATCTTCTCTGCAACTTTCCAATTTTACAGGCCAGGCTAATCTTCTCTGCATCTTTTCAATTTCAGTATCTGTTACTGGACATGTTAATGTTCTCTGTATCGTTCAAATTTTACTAGCCATGCTAATAATCTCTGTATTGTCCATTTTTTCTGGCCATGCTAATCTTCCCTGTAACGTTCCAATTTTACTGGCCATGCTAATCTTCCCTGTATTGTTCCAATTTTACTGGCCATGCTAATCTTCTCTGTATCTTTTCAATTTCAGTATCTGTTTACTGGACATGTTAATCTTCTCTGTATTTTTCCAATTTTACTGGCCATGCTAATCTTCCCTGTATCGTTCCAATTTTACTAGCCATGCTAATCTTCTCTGTATTGTTCCAATTTTACTGTACATGCTAATCTTCTCTGTATCCTACCAATTTTACTGGCCCATGCTAATCATTGTTTCAATTTTACTGGCCATGCTAATCTTTGTATCTTAATTTTACTGGCCATGCTAATCTTCCCTTTATTTTTCCAATTTTACTGGCCATCATTTCCCTGTATTTTTTTACTGGCCATGCTAATCTTCTCTGTATCGTTCCAATTTTACTGGCCATGCTAATCTTCTCTGTATCGTTCCAATTTTACTGGCCATGCTAATCTTCCCTGTATCATTCCAATTTTACTGGCCATGCTAATCTTCTCTGTATCGTTCCAATTTTACTGGACATGCTAATCTTCTCTGTTTTGTTCCAATTTTGCTGGCCATGCTAATCTTCTCTGTATCATTCCAATTTCACTGGCCATGCTAATCTTCCCTGTATTGTTCCAACTTAAACTGGCCATGCTAATCTTCTCTGTATCATTCCAATTTTACTGGCCATGCTAATCTTCTCTGTATCGTTCCAATTTTACTGGCCATGCTAATCTTCTCTGTATCATTCCAATTTTACTAGCAATGCTAATCTTCTTTGTATGTTTTCAATTTCAGTATCTGTTACTGAACATGTTAATCTTCTTTGTATCGTTCCAATTTTAATGGTTCCACTTAAACCATGCTAATCTTCTGTATTCTTCTTCATCGTTTTCAATTTTACAGGCCAATTTTACTGGACATGCTAATCTTCTCTGTATTGTTCCAATTTTACTGGCCATGCTAATTCAATTTTCTAGCAATGTATCATTCCAATTTCACTGGCCATGCTAATCTTCCCTGTATTGTTCCACTTAAACTGGCCATGCTAATCTTCTCTGTATCATTCCAATTTTACTGCCCATGATAATCATCCCTGTCTCGTTTCAATTTTACAGGCCATTTTAATCTTCTCTGTATCGTTCCAATTTTACTGGCCATGCTAAGGCCATTTTAATTTCTGGCCATCTAATCTTCCCTGTTATCTGTTCCAATTTTTTACTGTCCATGCTAATCTTCTCTGTATCATTCCAATTTCACTGGCCATGCTAATCTTCCCTGTATAATTTTTCCAATTTTACTGGCCATGCTAATCTTCTCTGTATCATTCCAATTTATTCTGGAAATGCTAATCTTCTCTGTATCATTCCAATTTTCCTGGCCATGCTAATCTTCTCTGTATCATTCCAATTTCACTGGCCATGCTAATCTTCCCTGTATCGTTCCAATTTAACTGGCCATGCTAATCTTCTCTGTATCATTCCATTTTATCTGGCCATTTGTTCTCTGTATCATTCCAATTTTACTGGCCATGCTAATCTTTCCTGCATCGTATCTGTTTCCATGTTAATCTTTTATCTGGCCATGCTAATCTTCTTTGTATCGTTCCAATTTAACTGGCCATGCTAATCTTCCCTGTATCGTTCTAGTTTCAGTGGCCATGCTAATCTTTTCTCTATCGTTGGAATTTTCAGGCTATTCTAATCTTCCCTGTATCATTCGAATTTTACTGGACTTGCTAATCTTTTCTGTATCATTGGAATGATATGTGGAAAATAAGCATGGCCAGTGAAATTGGAATAATACGTAGAAGATTAGCATTGGCAGTAAAATTGGAATGTTACACGTACGATTAGAATGTCCTGTATAATTGGAACGATACAGACTAGATTACCATTGGAATGATACGTGGAAGATAAGCATGGCCAGTGAAATTGGAATAATACGTAGAAGATTAGCATGGGCAGTAAAATTGGAACGATACACGTAAGATTAGAATGTCCTGTATAATTGGAACGATACAGACTAGATTACCATGGCCAATTATACACAGAAGATTAGCATGGACAGTTAAATTGGAACAATACAGCCAAGATTAGCATGGCCAGTAAAATATGAACGATACAGATAAGATTAGCATGGCCAGACACTGTGTTATGTATGAGTATTTAATGTAATGCACTGTATATCATTTGTAAATGTACATTTGTTACATGCTGTTTTTGCTGCCTTGCTGGTCAGCTATTTATTTTGTTCATCAGCACCCTCTGGTGGTGTGTCTGTAGCAAAACATGTTCTGATGTAATATCACTTCTTTGTAATTGACTAGTGCTTTCTTGATGCTTCTGGCATCTTCTGCCTGGAGGTGGCCGGATCACCCAGGAATCCTGTAGATCTTTCCAGAATGTTGCTAATATATATAAAATGCTGTGATTTTGGTCAGTAGGGGCAGAGTTTTTGTTTTGGCGACAGAGTTACATAGTGGCATTAGAGTGTTATTCGAGGATTGATCAGTGGATTATTTGTAGAGGTTTTTTTTTTATCAGTGAAGAATAAATTTGTTTAAGTTGTCATTGCTGGTTTTCTTTGTTGTGATTTTCAAGTCATAACAGATTGGAGGTTCCACCGAGATAAACCATTCATTGGCTCGACGATTGGATTCACCAAAGATTAAAGCTGAATTATTATTTTAAATCTTGTGACTATTTGAAAAGCCAGCAATCATGACTTTTGATGTTGAAAATTTTTTGAAAACTCCAACCCAGGAATCAATTGTGCTGGCAAAGAAAAAGGACTTTCTGCAATTAGCCTCAACCCTTGGATTATCTGATGTGAAATCATCAATGAAGAATCAAGAAATATTGAACATTTTGACGCAACATTTCATCGATGAAGATATCTTTGGGGAAGAAGCAGCAGAATTGATTAAAGATGTGGAGGTGCCTGCAACAGAACTGCAAAGACTTGAATTTCAGCTATGCCTGAAAGAACTGGAAGAGAGAAAGTTGGAGAGGGAGAGAGAACTGGAAGAAAGAAGGATGCACTTGCAGTATGAATTGGAAATTAAGAAAATAGAAGCAGGTACTGTTGCAAAATCTTTTGGACTTTCTGATCATTTTGATTTGGTTAAACACATCAGACTTGTTTCTCCCTTCCTAGAAAATGATGTAGACCAATACTTTACCCATTTTGAATAAATTGCTGAAAATTTGAAATGGCCAAAAGAGCATTGGACAATGATGTTACAAAGTGTTCTTACTGGTAAAGCTAGGAAAATCTATAACCAGTTATCTGTCCAACAGTGTTCTGATTATGATTTCGTCAAATCTGCTATTCTGAAGGGTTATGAATTGGTCCCCGAGGCTTACAGGCAAAAATTTAGGAATTCTCGCAAGGAAGCCAGTCAAACTCATGTTGAATTTGACAGGTTGAAGGAACAGTTGTTTGATCAGTGGTGTAATTCCATGAAAGTTGAAAAAGATTTTGATAGAATGAGGCAACTTATTTTGGTTGAGGAATTCAAAAGGTGTATCCAGCCTGATATTAAGATTTTCCTTGAGGAGAAACAAGCCAATACTTTGCAAGATGTTTCCACCCTTGCTGATAGTTATGCATTGACTCATAAGTCTTCTTTTGTCCAAAAATCCACTTTTTCTAAATTTCAAGGCAATTAATAAAAGGCGATTCCCTGAACGAGTTCATTTTGGAAGGGAATAACGGGCGTTCAATGTTGTTTTCAAAAATACTTCTCCCAGTAGCTTTGTGATGACGTCATCAACTGACGCCGCCGCCGCTCGATCTATGCCAATGAATGTATAACCGGAGAGGTTGAGAGGCTGCCGCCGCTTCCTTCTACGGGCGCAATTGAAGAAACCAATATAGCGTTTAGTGCACCTCACTTCTGAATTTCTCATGGAGAGTATAATGGAGAAATTCCTGCTATTTTCAGCCAAACTAAGGGGTCTTCCGAAAAAATTTCAACATAGTTGTGATCGAAAAACATATAAGAGTAAAAATTAATGCGCAATTTTACATGACACTGTTCGAGACGTCGAGCATATAAAAACACGTCTTAATGGGAAGCGCAACACTAACTAGCCACTTGTCTAGCTGGCGTGGTAGGTAATCGGGTCGCTGTAGACGGCTGTGATGGCAAACTTAATCTGTAATTTAGCTAGCTAGAAAAACTTAGTTGGCAAAATAAACCCGGGTTGCTTACAAAGGGTGATAGCCAGCTAGCTCTCATGCCCATGTAATGTTTGCCAAGTTGCATTTCTACATAGCATTAGCCATAGCGAATGACCTGGCAGAAACGTTTGTGTAACGTTAGCGGTGTTCATTCTGGATGAATTGTACAAATAGAAGCATCCTTATCAGGTATCTGCCTATCTAGGGACTATTTAGTGAGTAAGCTGTGAGGTTTTTTTTTTTGTTTATTATTACGATAATGCAATCCTAGCTAAGGCAGTCGACCAAACTGGCTAGCTTTCTATGATTGCCAGCGAAGATAGCGCTTCAGCATACTGCTCGGCTGTCGGTTCCATGAGATGAAAACATAGCTCAGTAACCATGGGAGTTCAAACTACTTACGGCAATGTTCTTGCAGACTATTCACCAATGCTATGCGAGTGACCAATCAGAGTCAGATGGCAGTCATATTGACCTACTAATGGATTAACCGTTGACTAAAACAAGCTCTTATAACTTCATTGTCGAAAAGTGTCAAGCAAAATTGCGCCTCGATTCTTTTTTTATTATGTAATCCAGTCCTATGCCGGAAAGATTTACGATTGTATACCTTTTAAATAACAAAATAATCGCCCGAGTTTTTCCATTATAGTCAATGGGAAATTCAGAGGTACGGTGCACTGGACACCTTTTACTCAGTGTTCTTGCCTACTGTAACATTGTTGGTCTTGGCTTATGTTTTTTGAACTGCATTGGAATGTGATTCATGCAGTTGTAATGAAGGACAATTGCATCTACAGAAACTTTGCTGGACCTTACTTTCAGCATGTAGTTTGAATCTACTGACATTTTTTTCAGTACTATAACTTGTTAAATAAAAGCTGTGATTCCATTTTTGGACATTGTGGCAATGATTGGGAGCTGGGGATGAATAGATAAGAAGAGACTAATGAAGAAAAAAATGCTTGGATGAGCGTGTTAAAAATGAACTTGAATAACTAGTTCATTTTTTGGGACTGTGAACTTAGTTCATTTTTTTCAAAAATATGAACTATGAACTGAACTAGTTCATTTTAAAATCTGTGAACTGAACTTTGAACTAGTTCATATTAATTGTGAACTAACACAACACTGCTAATAACACTTCTAATGATTCTGAGGCCACTTCTGAGAGGAAACCTTCCAGTGAGAAGCAATCCTCTGATTATTTACCTTCTGTGTCTTGCCAATACTGCAAAAAGCAAGGTCACCTTATTTCTGAGTGTTATGCTCTCAAGAAAAAACAACAACGAGAAGAAACCAAGCCAACTGCTTTCACTAAGAGAGAATCTCTTGTATCAAAGGTCAGTTCGCCTGATCTTCTGTGTGTGATTCTGTTATGGAGGGTTTTGAGCCATTCATCACCGATGGTTTTGTCTCACTTTCACATGATTTTTCCTCATCTGCTCCTGTTCGAATTCTAAGGGATACTGGGTCTTCCCAATCTCTTATTCTTGCAGATATTCTGCCTTTCTCGGACAAATCGTCTACTCAGGCTAATGTCCGTATTCAAGGAGTAGAATGTGGTTTTACAAGTGTACCTCTCCATAATGTTCATCTCAAATCAGACTTGGTCTCTGGACCTGTTACTGTTGGTATTAGGTCTTCTCTTCCTTTCAAAGGTATTAATTTGCTTCTTGGTAATGATCTTGCTGGGGATAAGGTTGTGCCCTACCCTGTTGTAACTGACACTCCTTTGATTGATTAAGAATCTGACTCTGTAGGGGAGGAAATTCCAGACCTCTATCCTTCATGTGCAGTTACTCGTTCTATGGCCAAAAAGGCTATTCAAGATGATGCTGACCTGGACTTCAACCTGGCTGACACCTTCATTGGGCAGTCTTTTCATGAGGAACATTCCAGTCCTGAGATGTCTGGGAAATCTTCAGACTTGTCCTTGTCAGGTCATTCTAATGACATTCTGTCTCGGAAACAACTTATACAGGAGCAACAACAAGCTCGTGATCTAGCGCATCTTCTACCACAGGCTGCAAGTGAACAAGAGGCTACTCAAGTTCATGTCTGTTTTTAATACAAAAATGGTGTGCTTATGAGAAAGTGGTGTCCACCTGATGTATCTGCAGATGAAGAGTGGATGATCACCCATTAAATTGTTCTTCCAAAGTCTTATCATCAAGAAACTCTTAGTCTGGCCCATGACAATCCTATATCAGGTCATTTGGGTATCAAGAAGACCCTTCAACATGTCAGGAACCACTTCTTCTGGCCTTCCATGAGGTCTGATGTACAGGACTACTGCAAATCCTGTCATACTTGTCAAATAGTTGGGAAGAAGAACCAAAATATTCCAAAGGCTCGACTTAAGCCCATTCCCAAATGCTAAATTTGTTTGGGATGAAAAATGTCAAAATTCATTTGACCAACTGAAAGCTATCCTCAAAAACGCACCAGTTCTCTTATCTCCTAATTTCAAAAAGGAGTTCAAGTTGGCTGTTGATGCCAGTGATATTGGTGCAGGAGCAGTTTTACTGCAAGAAGACACTGATGGAGTAGATCATCCTGTTTGTTACTTTTCCAAAAAGTTTGATAAACATCAGAAAAACTATTCAACAATTGAAAAAGAATGTGTGGCGCTTGTTTTGGCTTTACAACATTTTGAAGTCTATTTGACTTGTTCAGCTACGTCCATCAAGTTCTTCAGTGATCACAATCCCCTCACATTCTTGCATAAGATCAAAAACAAGAATCAAAGATTACTGAGATGGAGTTTACTCTTGCAAGAGTATGATTTGGATATTTCACACATCAGGGGAAAAGATAATGTTATTCCAGATGCACTTTCACGCATGTAATTTTATTTTTTTATTTGATTGTGAAAAATGTAATTTTACTTCTCTATTTGATTGTGAAAATTGCACTGGTTGTTATGTATATGATTGTTATAATGATCAATGATAGTTTTGAGTGAAGTTCTAGTTTATACTGATTATAAAATTGTGTTTATATTAACAAAAGAAAGCTTTTAGCAAACCATTCTTTTCTTAAAAAGGGGAGGTGTTATGTATGAGCATTTTATGTAAAGCACTGTATATCATTTGTAAATGGAGATTTGTTACATGCTGTTTTTGCTGCCTTGCTGGTCAGCTATTTATTTTGTTCATCAGCACCCTCTGGTGGTGTGTATGTAGCAAAACATGATCTGATGTAATATCACTTCTTTGAAATAGACTAGTGCGTTCTAGAGGCTTCTGGCATCTTCCGGCCTGGAGGGGGCCGGATCACCCAGGAATCCTATAGATCTTTCCAGAATGTTGCTAAAATATATAAATTCTGTGATTTTGGTCAGTAGGGGCAGAGTTTTTGTTTTGGCGACAGAGTTACATAGTGGCATTAGAGTGTTATTAGAGGATTGAACAGTGGATTATTTGTTGAGGTATTTTTTTATCAGTGAAGAATAAATTTGTTTAAGTTGTCATTGCTGGTTTTCATTGTTGTGATTTTCAAGTCATAACAACAGATACTGAAATTGAAATGATTCAGTGAAGATAAGTATGGCCAGTAAAATTGAAATGATACAGAGAAGATTAGCATGGCCAGTAAAATTGGAACGATACAGAGAAGATTAGCATGACCAGTAACAGATACTGAAATTGAAAAGATAGAGAGAAGATTAGCATGGCTAGTAAAATTGGAACAATACAGGGAAGATTAGCATGGCCAGTAAAATTGGAACGATACAGAGAAGATTAGCATGTCCAGTAACAGATTCTGAAATTGAAAAGATACAGAGAAGATTAGTATGACTAGTAAAATTGGAACAATACAGGGAAGATTAGCATGGCCAGTAAAATTGGAATGAGACAGAGAAGATAAGTATGGCCAGTAAAATTGAAATGATAAAGAGAAGATTAGCATGGCCAGTAAAATTGGAACGATACAGAGAAGATTAGCATGGTGTTATGGCCCCAATCTGTTATGGCGTCAATTTGTTATGGCCCCAATTTGTGATGGCGTAGCAGACAGCAAGGGATGACAGACAAAATTTTAAAACTTTAACAGATTTAATTAAACAAACACTTTGAACTAATCTACAACCTACTCTACTGACCAAGATTGAAATTAAAAAAAAAAAAAAAAAAAGAGATATTTACAGTCCCTTGGTAATTGAGATGGGCTGCTATGTTGTGATGTCCTGGGACAGGAAAATGCTCCAACACAGGCAAAAATCCACAAAAAGCTTCTCAGGTCTTGAAAAGAGTGACAGGTCTGGTCAAATGTATCCTTCCACAATTTCTCCTTGCAATTTCTCCTACTGCCTACTCTCTCAATTTTTCTCCTTATATACTCTTTTCCAGCCCCCTCCCACCTTCCAGACTTTTCTCCAATTCTCTAGGACATTCCTCTCTGGGGCATGCCCAGGACATGCCCCAAAACCTAGGTCCAGACTGGGCTTAACAAAAAAAATGTTAATACTGCCATCGAGTGGTTTTTTTTTCCACATTACACCTCCATTCCAAAAGGGAAAAATTTTGACTCATAAAGGCAAAATTTTTCTTTTCAACACAAAAATAGTTAAGTAGACACTTGTATATATATACATATAATACAATATGCTAATAAACACATGTGATATATATACACATACTCAAACATGGGATAAACAATCAGCAATTACATTGTCAGTATCCTTTACATGCTTAATTTCCAAGTCAAACTCCCTTAAAATCAAACTCCAATTCAACAATCTCCGATTCTTGTTTTTCCATCTAACTCAAAAACATTAACTGATTGTGGTCAGTATATACAATCATTGGCTTTTGCCCTGTTCAAACATAAACCTCAAAGTGTTGTAAGGATAGAACCAGAGCCAACAGCTCCTTCTCAATTGTGGAATAGTTCTTTTGGTGGCGATTGAACTTCCTGGAGAAGTATGCCACGGGATGCTCAATGTCATCAGAGTCACTTCTCTGTGGGAGCACAGATCCACAAGCTTGGTCGCTAGCATCGACCGCCATGGAGAACGATTTGTTGAAGTCAGGAGATTTGAGCACGGGCAAGTGACACAGCAGAGACTTCAGGCGATCGAAGGCTCTTTGGCATGCTTCATCCCAAGTGAACTTTACGCCTTTCTTCAGTTGGTTGGTGAGACTGAGAGCAATCTCAGCAAAGTTCTTGCAGAACTTGCGGAAGTACCCGATCATTCCAAGGAAGCGGCTCAAAGCTTTTTTGTTGTCAGGAACTGGAAAGTCCATGATGGCTTGGACTTTAGCATTCATGGGTGCCACCTTACCCTGGCCTATGATGTAGCCAAGATACGTGACAGTAGCACAACCAAAGTCACTCTTGTTCAGGTTAACAGTCAGGTTAGCCTGGGTCAAGCGCTGGAACAACGTCTCTACATCTTTCAGATGTTCTTCCCAGGAGTCACTCCATGTGATGAGGTCGTCGATGTACGCACCTGTAAGGAATTGTGAATCATTCTGCTGGAGAGCGGGAGACTCATAATTTAGTTAGCCCCGGCAATCAACAAGCATTGAACCGCCACATGCTCTGAAATGTTAATCTTGTCAATATAACAAAGAGAAGGCCCACACCCTGGCCTCATGGTAACGCCTGAAAACAGGAAAAGCCAACGACGGCCATCAACTGTCGGAGGAGAAATACTGTGAGCTTCCTAAGTCAATCAGAGACCATCCAAACGTAATTAGCACCCACACGGCTATACTGCTGAGTAAACAATGGTCTTCTGACCATTTAACTTAATCATGATACACCTCACCATTATGCATTAAAGACCGGTTTCACCCAAAGAGACCGTGATCAGCATTATTTAAGTCATGAATACACTGAACATGCCTGGCCAACTTCAAAGGTTTTTTCATGTATAAGAAATGTACGTTGGGGAGGCTCGGGGTTCACTTTGACTCCGCTGAACCCAGAGTACGTCACCCGTATTTCTGTTCACTGCCGTTTTTACTGGAAATAAACACAATTTTTCATTTGAAGATTGGAATTGTCCCTTCCTTTTCTTTTTTTTATTACACACCCGTGTGTGGCAATCCAGCGATTGTAGACTGTATCATCCTTTGGAGCGTGGCTGGGGCATTTTTCATGACAAAGGGTAGGACTTCATACTGGTATAACCCAGATGGTGTGGCAAAAGCAGAGATGCTCTTGGCCCTCTCAGTTAAAGGCACACACCAATAACCCTTCAATAAATCAATCTTGGTCAGGAACCTTGCTTGCCCTACTCTATCGATACAATCATCAATCCTAGGTATTGGAAACACATCAGTTCTAGTTACAGCATTGACTTTGCGATAATCTGTACAGAATCTAGTACTTCCATCAGGTTTTGGAACTAGAACACAGGGTGAACTCCAATCTGAGTTAGAGGGTCTGATAATATCATGTTCTAACATGTACTCAACCTCTTTCTCAGCAATCTTTCTCTTTTCAGGATTCATCTGGTACGGATGCTGTTTTATTGGTTTGGCATCACCAACATTTACATCATGAGAGGCTATAGAAACTCTCTTTGGAACATCAGGAAATAGATCTTTATATTTCTTGATCAACCTCTCAAACTGATCTTTCTGTGAGGGTTCTAAGTGCTGGAGTTTTACACCAAGATTTTGCAACACTTCAGAATTTTAGAATTTACATGAAAGAACTTCAGCTTTAATTCTAGGTTCATCATCTTGAAACTCCCCCTCATCTTCACAAGTCTCGGCCATAGGAGGTTCTGAAGTGACAGCTGCAACCCTAGCATTCCTATCATGATAAGGCTTCAGCATGTTAATGTGACACAACTGTTTTGGCTTTCTCCTATCTGGAGTCTTCACAATGTAATTGAGATCATTGAGTTTTGTTAGAATTTCATTAGGACCATGAAATCTAGCCTGCAATGGATTGGACTGCAAGGGAAACAACACAAGGACCTTGTCTCCTGGTTTAAACTCACGGCTTCTAGCCTTATGATCATACCAAGTTTTCATTTTTCCCTGACTTTATTTCAAGTTCTCTTTGGCTAGGTCAATAGCTGCACGCAGTGTTTCCTTGAACTTGCTAACATAGTCTAACAGACTGATATGCGGCTCTTTCTCTTGCCATTGTTCACTCAACAATAGCATAGGTCCTCTCACTTCATGGCCAAACACTAGCTCAAACGGACTGAATCCAGTAGACTCCTGCACTGCTTCTCTAGCTGCAAACAACAGCAAATGAACACCTTTATCCCAGTCTTTCTCATGGTCATAACAATAAGTCCTCATCATTGTCTTGAGAGTGGAATGAAACCGCTCTAAGGCACCCTGACTCTCTGGATGATAGGCACTGGAAAGAATCTGCTTCGCACCTAGTTCATACACAACCTGCTGAAACAATCCGGAAGTGAACTTGCGACCTTGATCTGACTGAATTTCCCTGGGAAGGCCAAACAACGTAAAGAACTTTATCAAAGCCTTCGAGATTGCAGTTGCCTTGATGTTATGTAGAGGTAAGGTTTCAGGGAATCTGGTAGATGCACACATGATTGTCAACAAGTGCTGATTTCCAGATCTAGTCTTGGGTAATGGACCAACACAATCAACAATGACCTTGGAGAAGGGCTCCCCAAATGCTGGGATAGGCTGCAATGGAGCTACAGTTGGGTCTAACTGGTGTTTTCCAACTACCTGACAAGTGTGACAGGTTTTGCAAAAGTTGGAAACACCTTTCCGAAGTCCAGGCCAGAAGAAGTGTTTCATGATCTTGTCAACAGTCTTGTTAACACCAAGATGACCTCCTTAAGGCAAACTATGAGCCATTGTTAAGATCTCATTCCTGTAGACCTTCGGAACAACAATTTGCTTGACCACTGCCCAAACTGCATTGGCAGGGATATCAGGAGGGCGCCACTTCCGCATCAACATTCCATCTTTGAGATAAAACCCAACTGGAACTGCATCTATTTCTTCATCAGGAAGGGCTCTCTTCTTTAGTACACAAATTTCAGGATCATTGGTTTGCTCCTGAATCAACCGCTTTCTGGACAGAGACAAGTCTCCAGACACATCAGAATCACCAGACCCATCTGGCTGGCTGAACAGAGAACTGATAAAAGTGTCTGATAAGTCCTCAAACGGAGAAACCATAGTAGGCTGAACAGAGTCATGAGGCGAACCACCTGAGTCATGACTATTCAATGTGCTGTAGAGCACCACATCATACTCTTCTTGAGCCTTCTTGGCCATAGCACGGGTCACTGCACAGGAAGGAAACAGAGATGGGTCTTCATCGCCATCTTCAGTGCTCGGCTGTGAAGTAAGATGAACAGGGGGAACTACTCCAGACTGGGCTTAACAAAAAAAAAAAAAAATGTCAATACTGCCATCTAGTGCCTTTTTTTTTTTTTTCCGCATTATAATGGCCAGACACAGATACGGAAATTGAAATGATTCAGTGAAGTTTAGCATGGCCAGTAAAAATGGAACGATACAAAGAAGATGAGCATGGCCAGACACAGATTCTGAAATTGAAATGATTCAGTGAAGGTAAGCATGGCCAGTGAAATTGGAACGATACAGGGAAGATTAGCATGGCGAGACACAGATTCTGAAACTGAAAAGATTCAGTGAACATTAGCATGGCCGGTAAAATTGGAATGATACAGAGAAGATTAGCAAGGCCAGTAAAATTGGAATGACACAGAGATTATTAGCATGACCAGTAACATATACTGAAATTGAAAAAATACAGAGTAGATTAGCATGGCTAGTAACAGATACTGAAATTGAAAAGATACAGAGAAGATTAGCATTGCTATTAAAATTGGAATGATACAGGGAAGATTAGCATGGCCAGTAAAATTGGAATGATACAGAGAAGATTAGCAAGGCCAGTAAAATTGGAATGACACAGAGATTATTAGCATGACCAGTAACATATACTGAAATTGAAAAAATACAGAGTAGATTAGCATGGCTAGTAACAGATACTGAAATTGAAAGATACAGAGAAGATCAGCATGGCTAGTAACAGATACTGAAATAGAAAGATACTGATAAGATTAGCATGGCTAGTAAAATTGGAATGATACAGAGAAGATTAGCATGTCCAGTAACAGATACTGAGATTGAAAAGATACACAGAAGATCAGCATGGATAGTAACAGATTCTGAAATAGAAAGATACAGCTAAGATTTCCATACCCAGTAAAATTGGAACGATTGAGAGTAGATTATCATGGCTAGTAACAGATACTGAAATTGAAAAGATACAGAGAAGGTCAGCATGGGTAGTAACAGATACTGAAATAGAAAGATACAGAGAAGATTAGCATGGCTAGTAAAATTGGAACGATACAGATAAGATTACAATGTCCAGTAACAGATACTGAAATTGAAAAGATACAGAGAAGATTAGCATGGCCAGACACAGATACTGTAATTGCAATGATTCAGAGAAGATTAGCATGGTCAGTGAAATTGGAATGATACTGAGAAGATTAGAATGTCCAGTAAAATTGGAACGATACAGATAAGATTAGCATGGCCAGTCAAATTGGAATATTACAAAAAGAATAAGCATGTCCATTAAAATTCGAACAATACAGAGGAGATTAGCATGGCCAATAAATTGGTACTATACAGAGAAGATTAGCATGTCCAGTAAAATTGGTATAATACAAAAAAGATTAGCTTGTCCAGTAAAATTCGAACAATACCGAGAAGATTAGCATGCCCACTGAAACTGGAACGATACAGGTAAGATTACCATGGCCAGTAAAATTGGAACGATACAGAGAAGATTAGCATTGCCAGTGAAATTGGAACGATACAGAGTAGATTAGCATGGCCAGACACAGATACTGAAATTGGAATGATCCAGGTAAAATCCAGGCCAGTAAAATTGGAATAATACAGGTAAGATTGATATGTACAGTATAATTGGAACAATACAGATAAGATTATCATGGCCTGGCAAAGATAATGAAAACGTAATGAAATAGTGAAAATTAAAATGTCCGTTAAAATTGGAATTATACACAGAAGATTAGCATGGCCAGGAACAGATACTGACATTGCAACGATGCAGGAGCAAATCCAGAAACTGTTTTCAAAGTGTCTCAGTCCTATCTCAGACCTCTATTTGAGTACGCAGTTCCTGCCTGGTGTACCTTAGAAGGAACACAACTCAAGAAACTCCAGGTTATCCAAAACGTTGCAATAAAAATGTGTTTTAGAATACCAAAATACACACGGAATGAATACAGCCACCGACTCGCAGGCTTGATGACGCTGCAAGAAAGAATGGTCACTTTGGGAAAAAAATATATTTACAGGGCCGAAACTAACCCATCGCTCCAACCAATCATTGCAGAGGGAAGAATAAACCCTCCCAGATTCATCTGCTCCATACCGCTGTCTGTTTTATTGAAATATTGATGGAGAAACGCAGCACCAAACATCCATCCAATTTTTATTTTTTTTAATTTATTTATTTATTTCAAAATCTTCTTTTATTTTTATATGGGGCAACTGTAAGTTTTTTTTATTGTAACTGGATTTGTTTAATTATTTTTATTATTGTGTTTTATTATTATTATTTTTTATTTATTTATATTCTGTAGTTTAAGCGTAGTGTGTTTTTTTAAATTATTTTTAAGCAGAGTTAAGGATAATAGAGGGGGAAAGGGAGAAAGAAAGAAAGAAAGAAGAAAAGAAAAAAATAATTAGATGAAAAAAATTAAAAAATAAAATATAAAATAGTAATAATAATTTTTTTTAAAAAAAAGTTAATATTGTGATGGGCAGAGTGAGCAGAGGGTGATAGTGTCTTGGTGATCGATTATGATTATTTTTTTTCCCTTTCCACTGCCCTTACCCACCGCATGGAGCAACTGGGACTGAAGAGGATGACTGTCCTGAGCAGTCCCTACAAGAACCAAGACTTTCTATGGCTATGGCTATGGGCTGTGCAGTGTCGCATTTGCAAGCGAGTAGCTGAGAATGTCTGGGCGCGGGAAAGGAGGAAAAAAAATTGGTAAGGGAGGCGCTAAATGCCACCAAAAAGTTCTCCGAGACAATATCCAGGGCATTACCAAGCCAGCAATCCGCCGCTAGGCTCGCCGCGGCGGAGTGAAGCGTATATTAGGCCTCATTTACGAAGAGATGCGTGGGGTGTTGAAGGTATTTTTGGAAAACGTAACATACACTGAACACGCCAAGCGAAAGACTGTGACCGCTATGGACGTGGTCTATGCCCTGAAGCGTCAGGGTCGCACACTTTACGGCTTCGGTGGATAAATTTTCATCCCTGCTCTTCAAGAACAATCCAAAGGCTCTTTTAAGAGCCACCCATAGATTCTAAGAAGCGCAAAGATTCCTTGCCAAGAACGCTGGTAGCAGGAGGAGCCCATCCGCTGCAAGGGGAGCTGAGACTGATTGAACTGGTTTCTTTTCAACTTTTTAAAAACATTGATCAATTCGTATTATCAAGACAAGTATTTATTTTATTTATTTATTTATTTATTTTTTTCATGATTGTTATACAAGCAATAGAAATTGCCAATTTAATTCCCTAGTGAAATTTGTTCGTTTAGTCGTAAAGTGTGGCCCTGCCGAAAAGGAGACTTCAGTCTCAGTCAGGGTCCTGCTTTAAATAAATGTTAAATAAAATACGCGTCACGCTTGTCCAAACTGGCGTAAGACCAGTGATGTGCGGTCAGGGGAGGCAGGGTAGGCAGTGCCTCACCAGAGCTAAAAAGAAATGTTGAGATTACATCATAATTATATTATCTGTCATTTATTCATGTTCGTAATTCATTATTTTATGAAATTTTCATTATTCATAATTTTTCTCAAGACTAAACAAAATCTAGTAAAACTAGTCAGAATAGTTATTTAAAAAGTATAGTGTGCTTGTTTTGGCACAGCTTGCTCCTAAAAACTACTTTCCTGAATGCAGCACCACACCTGAGGCAGAGGCTAGCTGTGCCTCTGTCTGCGATTTTTGTCATGAAGGCCAACGCTTTCGTAGTTTTGCGCATGCATAGTCGCTCTCGCACTGTATTGAATGATCAAGAAAGAGGCACAGACAGAAGCTGCCTCTGCGCTGCCTCAACGTGACACCAGTCCTTTTTGATCTGCGCCCTTCCCTAGCGCCTAACTTTAGCCTGGATTGCTCATTGACGGCGGTCAATATGGATATCTGCTACCTTAAAAAATTTTCAACGCTTTCTTTTGAAGAAAAAAGGGCTGTGATCACAAACAGAAAACCTAAACCTGACCTGCAGGATTTGACCTAGAGAAAAGGACAAAAAATAACAAGAACATTTCAAACAGAATGGTACCAAAAGAAGGATTGGCTATGTGGCTGTAGCCAGAGTAGCAAGCTTTTTTGCTTTCCTTGTCCACTGTTCTCCTCCAGCAGCGACAGCGTGTGGGTAAAGGGGGGATACAGTGACCTGAGCAATTTACCAAGAGCTCTACTGAAGCACAAAAAATCCACGGCTCATGTCCACTCTCAGATCGCCTTGAAAACCTTCGGCAAGAGTCGCATTGACATGGCCCTGGATGAACAGCGCAGGCTCCAAATCAGCGTGCACAATGCAAAGGTAAAGGAAAACAGGGAAATCTTATAAAGCCTCATCGATGTGACCTGTTACCTTGCTAAACAAGAGTTAGCCTTTCGGGGAAACGATGAGAGCAGTAGCTCTGCCAATCATGGAAATTATGTTGAACTGTTACATTTATTGACAGAAAAAGATGACAAGTTAGCCACACATTTAAAGTCCTCCAGTGTGTTTATCGGCACATCAAATCGCATCCAGAACGACCTAATTGAAGCCGTTGCCGAGGTTATCAGGGGTGACCTACAAAAGGACATACAAGCAGCATCCTTTGTTGCAGTTGAAGTGGATGAATCTACTGATATCACAAATAAGACCCAAATATCTGTGGTTTTAAGATATGTCAACAGTGCAAGTGAAGTGAAAGAAGCTTTTTAGGATTTGATGATGTGAGTAATGACAGAAGTGCACAGGGGATATCAGAGTATGTGTTGGATGTATTAGAAAAGTACAACTGTGTCGAGAAGTTGGTCGCACAAACATATGATGGAGTGGCCGTGATGGCCTAGGAAAATAATGGGGTACAGGCAAAAATCAAACAGAAAGTGCCTGAAGCTATATTTGCGCATTGCTACGTGCATAAATTGAATCTGGTGCTTTCACAGTCAGCAAAATTCATTCCAGAGTGTAAAATTTTTTTCAAGACTGTTGAAGGGTTCGCATCATTTTTTAGCAAGTCTACTAAACGCACACATTTACTGGATGACGTTGTTAAATGTCACATCCCTAGAGCATCAACTGTCCGGTGGAACTCCAATTCTAGGTTGGTACAAACCATCCTCCAGCACCTACCGGATCTCCGCCAAGTGTTTCAGAAGATGATGGACAACTCAGATGACTGGGATGGCGAGACCCTCACCATGGCCTCAGGATTTGATCTGTGGCTCTCAAAGGCATCCACCTGTTTTCTCCTGATGGCATATGGTGGCATTTTTAACCTGACAGATTCACTGTTTCGTCTTCTTCAAAGCAAGGCAATGGACATCGGCCTGTGCTCTGCACGCATCAGAGACACTATGTGTGCCTTGCACAATCAACGTGAGGAGTTTGACAGTTTTTATGAGCGTTTTCAACAGAAAAGTAATGAACTCAAACTAACAGATAATGAGACCCATCACCACAAATCTGTCAGAGATGAGAGGAAAAAAATCTTCCTCAATGCTCTTGACAACATTGCTGTACAAATGAAAGCCAGGTTTGACTGTCTGGAGGAGCTGGATTTCGTTGGCTTAGTTGACTGCAAGAAATTTGCCAAGATGTCAGCTAAATTTGATGACAACAAACTGAAGAACCTGTCCAGATATGCAAAATTCTTTGATATGGTTAGATTAAAGTCTGATTTGGTGGATTTATACTGTTCACAAGTAGTCCAAGGAATGAGTCCAGTACAGCTGCTTACTTTTTTGACGAAAATGATCTACAGGAGACTGTGCCCGAGGCCACAAAACTTTTGAAGCTGGTCTTAACCATACCTTCTACAACGGCATCGGTAGAGAGGACCTTTTCAGAGTTGAAGCGCCTAAAGACCTACAGTCGTAACAGAATGGAAAAGAACAGGCTTTCTTCCTTGGCTCTTTTAGCATTGAAAAAGAGAGACTTATGAGGAATACACCTAACAAGGAGGACTTTTACAACAAAGTTATTGACATCTTTGTACAGAGGGATAGGTGCATGGACTTCATCTACAAATAAAGTAAGTGCCCCCTTTAAATATATATTATTTATTTTTCCTCAGCTTATTAATTTTTTAATGGCTTTATGTATGTTGTTTGATGCTATTGTGCGCCGACACTAAGATTTGTCTCTCTCTTTTCTTTATTCTGGTCTGCCGTCACTATTCCGTCATTGTGGCTATCAGTGCGCTTTTACGCATTTCTCTCTTTGGTGCACTGTTGTGTTACTGTGTGGGAACACATGTGAACTAGATGTGTTTGATTGTGATTTTATTGTACATTAGCCCCATATCTGGCTGACTTTTCAGTAGGCAATGGCGTAGAATTGTGTATGGACCGTATGGATGTGTCCATAGCAATCTCAAACGATGGCTGAAATGTCCACACCAATATTAAGGCTGAAGGAAAAAAAATGCGCCTCATGCGGCACACAAAGGGTTAAACCCTTTCCCACTTCGGCACTGCCTCCCAAATCTATCTTTGAGACCGGTCTGTTTTTGATTGGCTTAGATCCCAGTAGGCTGTTTCGCTTGCAGCAGAGCGGTGGCTCTGGCTTGCAGGTGTCGCCACTGTTGACGGTGCACTCTGAAAACTTAATAGCTACCTGAGTTTTTACCGGGAAATTATGCCAACGAATGTAAATGAAACATGTTCGCGAGTTTCAACTATAGCGAACTAAACCTAGTCTCTGTCACATGTTGGTTAGTTATCGGGTTGCTAGCAGTAGTAAATATAAACCAGGTGGATATGTCAAATTATGCCTTCAATTTCAGTGGAGAAATCCCGCGAAGGAATTATTGCAGGAACCACAGCAGCAAGCTAGAGAAGAGATACAGGTGTATCAGGGCTTCAGGTGAGGTCATAATTATGCCTTGTTCTGTGGAATTACAGGAAAAGCATTCACGTTAGTCTCATAATGTTCAGCAAATATAACCTTCGAAAGACAAAATGTCCTAGCCAACTTTGGCTCAGTGGGGAAAATGAAAGAAACACTTAATCGTAAATCTAACATGATTCAGTCCGATTAACGCTCGGTTTGCGCCTCGTCCAATTCATAGTCGGTGGTCCATTTTGAAGCTTTAATCGCGGCTGCAATCGCGTAACCGCATATTAAGATGCTTAATAGAGAGGATTGCGAGCTGGCTTGCTAACGTAATTACAGATCCACTCGCTTGGTATCAATGTCCAGGTTACTAGATCTGAGCAGGTTTCATGAGTGCGCTGAGATAGTTTGCAGCTGTCAGTTAAGGTTGTGGCAGGTTTATGTATGTGGCATCTTTGTATGAACATTATGGAGGTACCTTGCATAGCATAATAAAAATAAAACGGAGAAACACTCATTCGGATAATCTCTGTAGAGTCTGGAGACGTTCCTGCGTATGGCTGATAAGCTCGGACCAGAGCCTGGCCAAATAGCAATAAAACTTTTAGGGCCTTCCCCCTAGGATATTCCTTTAGCCTGCATGTGGAAGGTGTCGATGGTCTGATTGTTACTCTGTACGGGGGGGTAGTTGCATGGCTCTGGCTGACACAATGCCCCTGTGGGAGTCATATTACTGTCCTTATTCTTAAATTAAAGTCCAGTTATATTAATCTGTTTAAAATAATCTAAACCTCTGAGAACGTCACAATATGCTTATATGTACAATATTCTGCTAAGAAATCACTTCTGGACTTATAACCCAATTTACCTATATATTAATTCATTTTAAGACTTTTGCATGACAACTGCATCATATTAGTACATATTCATATCATGTTTGGTCTTGTTATTCTCGGGGGAATCCAGGGAGTTGAATGGAGTATGTTTCATTCCCATTGAAATTATGGTTCATTCCTTTTGGAAACTCCTGAGAATTTGGTCAGAATCCTCTCTTGTAATCACCCTATCTCCTCTCTCTGCTGAAGTGTTTTATTACATCCTCCCAATGGTGGAAACCCAAAAACCGGATTCCCCCCCCCTTCCAGGGTGTTTATGGCCATGCCGCCTGGATCAAAGACGTGGTTTGGCTTAAAGCAAAGAGAAACAATCCATTCTGGGAAGATCGTAGTCGACTTCCCATACGCATCCCTATGCCGTATGTAGCCAATCTAAATAGTCAGGGAGAATCGATCCGATATCTCCCCGCACGTGAGTGCGTGTGTAGTACCCAATCCATATAGTCGGAGAGAATCGTATCGGTCTCTCCGCGCACGTTAGTGCGGCGTGCTTTTCCTCCAGGTATGACTTTATTCTCTCTTTCTAAATTGTGAGTAACTTGTAATTGGTTTAACATTGATTTGTTTGAGTTAAGCTTTTGCTCACCTGGTGAATAAATTATTGTTATTCCTTTATGCTTGCGTGGTCTCTGTGACTCCTAATCCTTTTATTCTTTCTAGCCACGATACGACCGGTACTTAGGGGCAATTCCTTACCATTCCAGACTAGCTAGCTGATGTTTATAGGTAGTGATGGGTTTTAAGTTTGATTGCAGATTAAGGTCTACTTATATAAAGGGTTTATGTAGTATCGGTCCTGGGGATTTGGCCTTAAGGGCACCCTTGGGCTTATAAGCCGGTGCCTGGCGATCCCCCTTAAGGGGCCCCTGTGGTGCACATAAATCTGGGTTCATGATATGTTTATGCCAAAGGTGCTACTATCATGGTAATTTCTTCCATCCTCTAGAACTCTCATCGAACTAAGATCCAGCAACTGCGCTATTACCCGGGGGTGTCGGTTGAGTAACTGGTTTTCACGGAAGAGTCTGGCTGCGTAGCTGCCCCGAGATTCACGCAAGTTGTCCCTAAACTATAAATTCTAATTCTAATTTGGAGTCAGATATTTAATGAGGGTATAACTAAATTTGGTATTCTAAATGTATTATGGAGTCAGATTAATTGTAACCGCTGTGCTTTGGTGCCCCGTTCCTCGAACAGAGAAAATAGATTTATTTTATTGCGATTCACGCCAGCCAGGAGGTCGCGCGAGTTAACGCCAGCCAAAAGAAGACGTGGAGCCTTCGGCCCCTGCAATTTCCGTCGTTGGTATTGTTTTGTGGGTTTAACAGAAGATACTAACCTGTGCGCTATCCATGCAAAGAGGGTGACCATCATGCCCAAAGATATCCAGCTGGCCCACCGCATCCGTGGACAACACGCTTAAGATGTTTGTTGCTGCATTTCATCCATTTGATAAAAGGCTCTTTTAAGAGCCACTCAATTGCTTTTTCAGAACGGAAAATTTCTCCATGTTCAATGTTCTTTTTTGCATTTATGCTTTTTAAGTAATGGTTGTCGTCTTCAACTGGCATAAATGAGGTTGAAAATTATGTCACCTGGCCCTCCATAACTATTTGTGAGAGGCAAGCTGAAATGTTTGACCCAATAAACTTAACCAAAGGCAAGGCTCTCAAATATTATGTGCATGTAAACTTCTGATCCACTGGGAATGTGATGAAAGGAATAAAAGCTGAAATCCATCTCTCTCTCTCACTATTTGTCTGACATGTCAAATTCTTAAAGTGAATCATTTCACATTTCCTAGTGGCTCTAATTACTTGGAATCTTCCAAATGGTTATGCTAAAGATATCAGCAGTGCACAACAAAAGAATATCGAAAAGGTAATTCAGAACAGTAGAATTTTAATTCTAAAATTAAGTAGTTGAGCTTCAACCATGTAACCGCAGCACAGAGCTTCTATTTGCAACAGCGTCATAGCGAGAACTTTGTGGCAACACAAACCATTGGTGACGATGACAGTTAGCTAGACAGTTAGCAAAGTAAGTTTGGTTTTGTCAGTGTCAGAAAGTTTGTATGAAATAGATCATTCAGACACCGATGAAAATGCAAGCATGGAGGCAATGGTGGGAAACTGTATTTTTACGAGCCGTATGCGTCAGAAGCTGACGATGAAAACACAGTGACAGTGACCAAGCGCCGCTGGCCCAAGCCAGCCTTCTGACGTAGCTGTCGACTTGACGCGACTGCACAATGTGGAATGGTATGTTGAAAAGTGGCATCTCGGTCTTCTTAATTGTCATCTCTTCCTTTAGAAGTAACTGTGACGAGCGCCAGCTGAAGCTCGTCAGCCCTGCCTGCCAGCATAGTTTCCCGCCACACTCACTCATTATTCAATTATTAGTTAGTTTCTCTCATTGGTTTAGTTCTCACCTCACTTTAGTATTTAGTTCATGCTTTGTTCACTTTTCCTTTGTCAGTCAGACCATTTGCTTCCCTACTCATGCTGGTTTGGCTTTCTCCCTTTTGGAGGACTAAATTCTCTCCTTATGAGAGCTTGCGTGTTTTCTCACTGATCTAAATTCTTCTCTCAATGTAACTCTTTTTTTCCAGAGCTCGTGTCTCTGTATATTCTTTACCTAATTGGAATTGGCTGTTTTCTCCCTTTGTAAGTTTTTCCACTTTGTATTTTCTATTGCCATTGTTTCTTGTGCTTGCGTGTTCATTGTTAACTTTGTACAATGAAAAATAAACCAGTCGTTTTGCCTACTACTTTGCGCTTGGGGTCTCCTTCTATTCCTACACGTAACAGGTCGATAGTTTGCAGTTGATCAGACAAGTACACAGCCATGAAAGCTGCGATGGAAATGAGTTCCTTTCTGCTGCACTGTCAGTGCCCTATCCGCACCTCCTGCCTATAATATGTGGAACAAATCGAGCAGAAATTATATGCACTTGCGCAGTACTGGTATTGCACATGCCAGCGACTTCTTTTTTTACTTTAACAAGATAATAGTATTCAAATTCACTACAACACAAAGATATTTTAGAAAGATTATATTTTATTTCATGGTCCTTCATGGATAGATTTTTTTTTGAATAGTCGCATTTTGCACAAAATCGTCCATCTTCACCACTTCAAGTACAAGTCATGGCAAAAAAAAAACAATCGCGCGCAAAATCTTATGGAAGTGTTTCACAGTATGGGTAGCTTGACAAGAACAATGCGCATGGGCAGATCTTTTGCGCATGCGCAGAACCGATCGGGCCGGAGGTAAGGATAGGGGTTGACACCCCGCCTCCCCCCAGTATACAGGGGTAGCTGGGATCATCTAAGGCTATGGGCTTCAGGGAAAATACAGAACAACAGGAATTCAACTCAGCTAAAGCATAAATATATGTACTGACCTGATTTCTTCTTCATGAGTGAAAATCACACACCTCCGAGGTATTTTGTACAGGCAAAAAATTATTTTGTTTACATCCACTCAAGTGGGAGGCAAGGAGGCCCTACAAGGAAACTCTCGCTCATACGTCACTTCCGCTTTCTCCTATGGCCAGCACTGTTGATTGGGGAATATCGGGTGCTAAAATTTAAAATTGTTGTCAGTGCTTTAATGTTGCATTTTCTGTCATTCTTCTTGCCGTTCGACAATCAAGAGTGTATAAACTATCATTCTTATAACAGTTGGAAATAAGATGGCGGATTCACTTTAAGATAAAGTAGTGATCCTTACTGACCCAGAACAGAGAATGTTTACTTGGATTAAATGTCAGGAATAGTGAAAAACTGAGTTTAAATGTATTTAGCCTGTGCCTATGTGAACTTCTGACCTCAACTGTATATCAGAAATTTGTGGGTCTTTTGAAGTGTGGAAAATCTTTGCATTTTAGTTCCTACATACTCACCATTTTATTGAAATATAAAAGAACCTGTTATTTGTTCATGCTAAACATAGATAGTGCTCCTTTACCTCTGACTAAACACAACTCTAAAGCATGAATGTGTGTCGGCGGAGATTCCGAATTCTGACTTCAACTTCATGCCCTGACAGCCTGCACTTTGAAGTGTATTGGTCGGTGCCCCTAAACTGGAAGACAAAATTTGACTGAAATCCCATTAGTTTGAAATCGTGATATGACTGAAAACTGTGAATCATAAGCTGAAAAGCACTCACCCAAAAGTTGTCTGGAAGTATTTTTTTTCATTTATCTTTCGGTACATGGGCTCCGACAGTGAGTAGTTCAGATCAACCACTTCTCCGTTTCTTGTTCGGTAATGTCCATTATTTCTACACAAGGCTTTCAGTGTCTTGTGATAACCTCTGTTATTACACCAGCTCTGTACAAAAACAGAATTTAAACGAAAATTCACCTTTTGGTCTGAGGAAATCAAATTGTGCATCAGATATCTTGTTCTTACTGTACAACCTGCTTTGAAGCTTCATGAGATTCAAGCGAGGCTTAAGAGCAAGCAATGTCTACTAGGGCTGTGCTAAAAATGGATACAGCAATGTATTAGAATTAACTTTCTGACAATGGATGTACAAGTGATGACACAGTGACGTCATAGGCATCAGTTACGCTGGGGACACTGGGGACAAGTCTCCCGCTACTCTTCATAACCCATTTCGTCCCACCCCTTTTTGACAGTTTCTAGTTTGTTAGACTTAGTGCAAAGACAAATACGTTGTAGATCAGACCAGCACATCAGGGTACTTCGCAAAACGTCAAGGCCGCGCCCCCTTTTGGGCGATAGAAAACCTCAGATCCCATAGTTTTAATGTAATTCGGCTGTTTAGCTGTGAAATTTGCCAGATTTGTTTAACTTGATTTCTTGTTTACACTGATGTCATGATTTGTGGATTTGCTATAAATGAAGTGTTTCCCACACACATAAACATGGGAAGACACTAGATCCCACAGCTTCCCCTCCTTATCTTATCTCCGGATTGTTTGAAGCCAGAAACTCTCCTTTTTGGATCCTTTTCTTTTCCAGGTAGGTTGGGGAACCTGAGATCTAGACTGGTCTTTTTATTTGATGAACAACCCGGTACACAAAAAGCTTTTAAGCATTTTCCTGCTCGATTTTCGCGCTTGTTAGTGATTGATTAAAGCGTTTGAGCGCGATTGTTTTCCCCCGAGAAAGGGGCGCAGCCTTGGCGCTGAACGCTTGATGACGTGGTGCTGGCCGTGTCTATACAGCTACCCTTCGTGATTGTTAGTTATTTAGTGAATGTTGAGAATAAAAGTTGTGTAGTCACAATTAATTATGCTGTTATTGAATTTGGCGGGGGCTATTGAAATGGGCTCTCCCTCTGTCCACCGGTCTGTGCGGCTTTTGTGCATGCGCTGTCCATTCCGACAGTAGTGACTTCGCTTCGAGCAGAACTCCGAAAGTATGAAAGCTTTTTGCCTTGAAACTCTGCACATTCAATTTATATTTCCATACAAGTGATTTCAGGTAACATTATATCATGTAACAAAATTTTGACTTTTTCTTGTTCCTGGGCAGAAAGTGTTATTTCCCCACCCCGCTATGCTTTAAGTAAATGGAAAAGACCTATTATTCTCTTCAAACTTGCTGTGGACCTGGGAAGTGACATTAAATTTATCCATTGTCTTACTTCAGACAGTGCGCTTATTACTTGGCTTTCACTGAAAGCCTGCAAAATACAACCCCAATTCCGAAATAGTTGGGACAAAGTATAAATTGTGAATAAAATCAAAATGCAATGACTTTCAGATCATGAGTCAATATGTTATTTACAATAGAACATAGATAATATTTCAAATGTTGAAACTGAGACATTTTACATTTTTATCCACAAAATGAGCTCACTTCAAATTTTCTGGCTGCAACAGGTCTCAAAAAACATTTAAAGAACATTTAGCAAGTAATTAAGTTAACTGGCATCAGGTGTGAAACACGATTGGCTATAAAAGGGATGTCTTAGAGAGGCTGAGTCTCTCAGAGGTAAAGATGGCCTGAGGCTTTCCAATCTGTGAAGGTTTGCATAAAAAAATTGTGGAATACTTTCAAAACAATGTTCCTCAACGTCAAATTGCAAAGGCTTTGAAGGTCTCATCATCGACAGTGCATAACATCATCAAAAGATTCAGAGAAACTGGAAAAATCTCTGTGCGTAAAGGACAAGGCCAAGACTCGGATGCCCGTGATTCAGGGCCCTCAGATGCCACTGTATCACTCAATCGGCATGATTCTGTTATTGACATTACTAAATGGGCTCAGGAATACTTCAAGAAACCACTGTCTGTAAACACAGTTCGCCGTGCCATCCACAGATGCCACCTAAAACTCTATCATGCAAAAAGGAAGCCATTGTTGAGCATGATCTAGAAGCGCTGCCGTGTTCTGTGGGCCAAGGCTCATTTAAAATGGACTGCAGCAAAGTGGCAAAGTGTCCCGTGGTCAGACGAGTCCAAATTTGACATTCTTGCTGGAAATCATGGGCGTCGTGTCCTCTGGGCTAAAGAGGAGAAAGACCATCCCTCCTGTTATCAACTTTCAGTTCAAAAAAAAGATAACCTAAGCAGACAAAACAATATAATACAGGACAATCCAGGCTCCACAGGCAGCAAACAAATAGGCCTACGAGCCGCAGCCGTCTCCATGTTAATAGGAAGACCGATTTAACAATGTGCTTGTCCCGTAGGCATGGTTTAGTTTTTCCGGGAAGCTAGCTAGCCACGTAATATTAGTAAAATTCATACATACTGCACAAATTACCACAAAAACGCTTCGCTATGTCCAGTTAGGTATAATAATGCAATAAACAGCAAAACACACAGGGAGACGTCTGTCTGTTCGAGCGGCTGTTGCTGTTGCTGACCTCTTGGCTGTGCTGTAGCGCTGTTCGTTGGTGTTCATTCTGCTTGAGTTGAGACAGAGGAAGACGTGCGGGATCGAATCTGAAGTTTTACTCTTGTTTAAACGGAGTTATCTGAAACTAATTTGTGTGTTCAGGCTCAAACAGTATTAGAGATTAGACAATTTGCTCCCGAGGTATAACCTTTGTCGCATTAGGGGCAGGGAGAATCTTCCTCCATCATCTTTTTTTTTTCCCCTTTTTCCCCCTTTAACAACTCGGTGAGCAAACAGCCAAATTAAGTCGCTAATCTGGTCAAACAAAGGCGACGGGGGTTTTTGGGGTTTTTTTTTTGAGGGGGTTTCAGTCCCCCGAGCAAAGTAAGGTAAAGTAAAATAAATTTAAACGCTAAATTTAAAGAATAAACTAAACGCGAAGTAATTGTCTAACTTAGTGAATTGTGTGATATACAAAGTAAGTCAGAGTTGTTTTCAAGGACTGAGGTACACTGTCGCCTGCTTTTTTCTGTAGCTGATTTAGCTAACTAACTATTGTAAGCTCTCAACGCCAGGAATATATCAAATTACCGGGATATCTAACTATCTGGCTTGGTTTCATACTTGGTAGCTTGCCTTTCATACAGTCTTCTAGCCAATAAATATTGACGTTCACGGGGGTTTTTTAGTCCCCTTCGTTCTCTATCCTGACCGCATTACCGCATAAACGCATTTCCAAGCTTGAATATGAACGCGAACCGGGGTTTTTGTCTTTTTCGCATTTTATTATCATCGAAGGGCTCTTCTGATTAAACACATTGCAAATTACGTTATCTTTGTATTTTCCTCCGGTTGCGGTGCCTTGATCAGCTGATTAAAGTTTAACTGCTTGTTTGAGTGCTCAGCGACAGCTTGTTGGGGAGATACCGTGTATAGTTCGCTCACAATGGTAAACGACTTGTTTATTCGGTCCGTTTTAATTAAAGGAACCGAGGCTTAACTCTTATCTCGGTTACTCTTGGTTGTATTTGTGGCTGGCTAGCTAGATAGTTACTGTTTGCTTTTTGGCTGGGGATCTGAGATTTAGTATTTAGTCAATAGGACAGCAGTCACTTTTAGTCGTCCGTTCGGTTACCCTTGAATTTAAACGAAAGTTTTTTACCGGAGTGCTCCGCCTCCTCCCTCCTCCAGTTTCTCCTGGGCGTAGTATAGCCAGTCTTTTATCTGGGTTCTCAGCTAAGCCCTGTGAGACTTTTTTAAGAGTATATTAATAGTAGCGGGTCTAGATAAATTCAAGTTGTCTTATTAGGAGTGCTTATTATCGATAGAGTTTCTCAATTTGGTATTTCATTTCTGTTCACTAAAAACTAAGCCCCTGTTAAAAGAGGCTTATTATCCATTCACATAGTTTCCCCACGGTTTCTATTGTGACTGCTGCTTAGGGCTTCTCAGGTTAATTAATTAATAAATTGTGGTTCCTGAGCTTCTGTCTCGGCATTAGTAATTTTTTTGTTATCTAGGGTGAGCGAGGTCATTAGGTAGGGGGTTCAAAATGTGGCCAAAACTATGTGACGGTTGCAGGATGATCGCACTTTTGGAAAGAGATTTCCAGGGTGGGTTTGTCTGTCACCGGTGCCAGCTAATTGAGCATCTGGAGAGCAAGATCCTTGTTCTTCAGGGCCAGTTGGCGCACGACATAGTTCAGAATCAGTAGAGTTCCTAGAGGAACTAAGTAGTATGTCGTTTAGAGAAATGGTCTGTACGCCAAAGCAGGGTGGTGTGGGGACCCCAGAGCAGGCAGGGAGAGAAAGTTGGGTGACGGTAGGGGCGTCAGCGCAGGAAAGGGTGTGCACACCGTGACAGCGACAGCTCCTCCAGTGGTTGAGGTGTCCAACCGATTCCGGCCCTTGCGGGAACTCGAATTGGCCCCTGACCCTGAGAGTGAGGGGACTGATGAGCAGCAGGGCACCCTGTTGGCCTCTACCCCTCAGAAAAGAGAGTTATTGATAATGGGGGACTCAATACTTAGAGGAATAGACAGTTTAGTCTGTTCGCGCGACAAGGAGTCTCGTACGGTGTGTTGCCTGCCTGGTGCCCAGGTAGGAGACCTCCTGGAGCGTGCGGACAAGCTCCTGGCCAGAGCGGGGAGGGATCCAGTTGTCATGGTCCATGTTGGGACTAATGACATAGGTAAGGGTAGGTTTGAGGTTCTGCAAAGCAAATTTGTTGAATTAGCTGAAAAGCTTAGGAGCAGATCCTCCACGGTAGTGTTCTCCGGGATTCTACCGGTACCACTTGCAAGCAGAGGGAAGCAGAATTTTATCTGGAGGTTTAACACGTGGCTACGAACCTGGTGTAGGAAAGAGGGGTATAGGTTTATGGGGCACTGGAACTACTTCTGGGACAGGGGTGACCTGTTCAAGCCGGATGGGCTACACCTGAACCGGAGGGGTACCTTTGCACTGGGTCAGCGTATGTTGAGGGTAGCAGAGAGTTATTTAAACTAGGGACTTGGGGGGCAGGGAGGTTAGAGAGTGTTACACAGAGGGAAATGCAGACTGCCCTGATGGAAGCTGACAGCGTTACATGCACTATTGATGATATATTTTTAAAGCAAAAAAGCATGGTGAGGGGCTTTGAGCAGCAGGCGCATGGGAAATCGAAGGAAGAGCGTTCATGATAACCTGAAATGTTTTTATCTAAATGCAAGAAGCATTAAAAATAAATTTCAAGAACTTGAGGCCGTTATGATTAGTGAAGGCTATGACATAGTTGGGATTACAGAGACATGGCTTAGTGAAGAGGATGGAGATGAATATAATGTAGAAGGTTATAAGCTCTTTAGGAAGGATAGATGTAATAGGCGAGGAGGGGGTGTAGCACTCTATGTGAACGAAAAACATAAATGTGCAGGAAATTCCTGAAATTGAATATTCCGTGCCTTGTGAAGATATCTGGGTCAGGCTCACTGGCAAACACGAGACTGGTTTAAACATAGGTGTATGCTATCGACCACCAGCTTTGGACAGTACAGTCAATGAAATGCTCCTTAAGAGGATTACGCAAGCTTGTAGAGGAGGAGGGACTATTATTATGGGAGACTTAAATTATCCTGGTATTGATTGGGAAATTGTGAAAGGACAGGGTAGGGGGGAGGAAGAATTTCTAGATGTCATAAATGATAATTTTTTGGTGCAGTATGTTAATAAACCTACAAGAGAGAAGGCAATTTTAGATTTGCTGCTCTGTAATGACCCAGATAGAATTAGCAATGTTGAGGTACTGGAGCCACTTGGGACAAGTGATCACTCTACTATTAATTTTGAGGTTTCATGGGAAGTTAAAAAGGTGTCTCCAAAAACAAAAATTTTTTATTTTAGGCGAGCAAACTTTGACAGGATGCGGTCATATCTAAGTGAAACAAAATGGGAGACACTCCTGGACTGTGAGTCTGTAAATGAGATGTGGGAAAGATTTAAGGGGTTTTACTTGATTCACAATGTAAATTCATTCCAAAAGTGTCCAAAAGTAAGCTGAAAAAGCAGAATCCTCAGTGGATGACAGCAGCTATTCGTAGGAGTTTGAGGGAAAAGAGGAATCTTTATAAGATGTACATAGAGGATAACAATGAGATTACTAAGGCCGAATTCTGTAAAATGCGGGCTGTGGTCAAAAAGAGCTGAGGAATGCTAGAAGACTGTATGAAAGACAAATTGCAGAGGGGGCAAAAACTAACCCTAAGCGCTTCTTTCAGTACTGTAGCAGAAAAAAGAAAAGTCAAAGAGCAGATTAAGTGCATAAAGAATAAAAATGGATCGCTGCTATATGATAATAAGGATATTGCGGACACCTTAAACGGTTACTTTGTTGAGAATTTTACCTTAGAGCGGGTCTTTATTCGCCAGAGGGCTTGTCCAATGCTCAAGATTATTTAGCGGAAATTGAGGTTAGGGATAACGTCAGATTAGACAAGTTGCATCAACTAAAGGCAGATAAGGCGGCGGGTCCTGATGGCTTATATCCTAGAGTGCTCAGGGAAGTTAGTGAGATCATCTTTAAGCCGCTATCTGCCATCTTTAGACGGTCTTTAGAAACTGGAGAAATACCAAATGATTGGAAACAGGGCAATATAATACCAATATATAAAAAGGGGACCGTACTGAGCCAGGTAATTACAGGCCAGTCAGTTTAACTTGCATTGCGTGCAAAATATTGGAATCTATCATAAAAGATGAGCTGGACTTATTTCTTGAACATAACAATATCTTGAGGGATAGCCAACATGGTTTTTAAGAAGGAAGGTCATGCCTGACAAACCTTCTGGAATTTTTTGAAGAGGCCACCAAGACTTATGACCAGAGCAGGGCTTATGACATCATATATTTGGATTTTCAGAAAGCATTTGACACAGTACCGCATAAGAGACTAATTTTTAAAATGAGCTCCATTGGAGTTACAGGTGGTATTCTGAAGTGGATTCATAACTGGTTGCAGGACAGAACACAAAGAGTGGTGGTCAGTGGTATATCATCTGAGCTAGGTAGGGTGGGGAGTGGCGTCCCCAGGGATCGGTGTTGGGACCCCTGCTGTTCCTCATCTACATTAATGACCTTGATAGGAATATTGAGAGCAGATTAGTGAAATTTGCAGATGATACTAAGTTGGGGGGCTTGGCAAATAGTTTAGAGTCCACTAAAGTGATTCAGGATGATTTGGATAGAATTCAGAATTGGGCAGAAATGTGGCAAATGAAATTTAATGTAGCGAAATGTAAAGTAGTACATGTAGGTAATAAAAACATTAGACGGGATTACTTCATGGGAGGTTTTAAACTGGAATGTGCTCCACAAGAGAAAGATCTGGGAGTGATTGTTGACCAAACCCTCACAGGCTCTAGCCATTGTGCCATAGCTGTTAAAAAAAAGCCAATCGGATGCTGGGATACATTGCCAAAAGTATTGAGTTCAAATCCAAGGAGGTGATGCTTCTTTTGTACAACACATTCGTCAGACCACATCTAGAGTATTGTGTACAGTTCTGGGGACCATACTTTAAGAAAGACATAGAGGCTTTTTAGAGAAAGTTCAGAGAAGAGCCACGAAGCTAATTCCGGGTATTAAAGATGAAAGCTATGAGAAAAGGCTGAAGATCCTTAATCTCTTTAGTCTTAGGAAAAGGAGACTAAGGGGTGATTTGATTGAGGTCTTTAAATATGTTAAAGGGATTAACAAAGTGAATTATGTAGGATTCCTTCAACCAAGTGTTGTTAGCAGAACTCGGTGTCACAAATGGAAGCTGACTAAAGGTAAATTTAGCACTGATATTCGGAAATATTTCTTCACCCAAAGAGTAATTTCAGTGTGGAACAGCTTGCCTGACCATATTGTTGAGGCAGAGACCTTGGGAGTTTTCAAGAGCAGACTTGACTTAAAGCTAGATACCATTGAGTCATTGAGTATCTGAAGTGATATATTCACGATGGTACAAAGAAACTGGCGAGCCTAGTTGGGCTGAACGGCCTGTTCTCGCCATTCATGTTATGTTATGTTCCAACAATACTCGATTTTATTTGAAATAATCCGTCACAGTATTGATAGCCTAAATCGCAGGCTAGCTAGCTAGCGAGATAACTAGCTTCCTGGTGCTAGCGATCTATTTACGTTTACGTGGAATAATATGCATTTAAAACGGGCTTTTATCGGCCAAGATGTAATATTATGCTACAAAACAAATTGGCCGGTAAAAGCCCTTTTTAAACGCATAATATTTCACGTAAACATTCAGCACCCAGAGCCGCCTGACAGCGTGGCGTTACAGGACTCCAGAACCGATGGATGATCTGCTCATTCTAAAATTAGGTGACATGAATACTTGCTTCCGAAGGTCATGAAATCGATGTCAGACAGTATTATGCCTTCGAACTAAGGGTTCTGCTATGATGTTTTCTCCCCAGTAAATGTCCACATATCATTTTATGTCGATCAAAAAATATTATAGATTTGCGTTATCACTTGTCCATTTAGACACTGAAAAGACAATCGCCTGGTTTGCCGGTGCTCACCCGACTGCCAACTTCCCTCGGTACACGTGGTAGATGTAAACATTCCGCAGCAAACAGTAGCTGACAGTTTGATGAAAACATATCCGCCAAAGATTGTATAATGGTGCGAGCTAAAGGGGGTGCGATTTTTAAAGAAATCGGTCCTAACGACAGATGCAATCTGCTTTCATCAAGGAAGACAATGAGAAGCGATTGCAGGTGAGTTTAGTGTGTTACGCTGGTGCGTTCACTTTTCATGGCGCAAAGCAAGGGATGGATTGAAGCGAAGTCAGAAATAACGTTAATGTTTTAACAATAATTAACTTGTCCTTCGTGAACACACACAGGATCAACGTAAAACAATCAGGCGTGGGAAAATGTGAGCAAAAGTAAACAGCATGTCCGAATGTTTAAGAAGTGCTGTGCCTTCACCAGTTTTCCTGCTGAATAATTTTTTCGTGTGCCGTGCGGAATTTAACATTTCATACAATTTAGTGTTTTTGTTGGCCTTTAGCTCATTTTCACGCGGTAATTCTTCACAAACGCTCGGAAAAACACTGTTGCTAATGAAAACAACGTGAGAGCCCGTCGGTGAGAGTAACGCATTATTTACTTTAGCACAGAATCTGTGCTGACACGAAAACTTAACAGTCAACCATGCTTGATTATTTTTATTTGATGATGACAATACCAGTAATATTCATAATATCATTATCGTCACAGAAACTTTAAAAGACACTTTGCATTCCTGGCGAGGGTTCTGTATTATATTGATATCATAACACTATTAATTAATATTAATATAACTATTATATTATCATAATCAAAAATGATTATAATAATAATAGCACCAATGATAATTAAAACAAAAATCAAACATTTATAATACATACAAACATAATCAAATTGTTCAAATTTTGTGATTCATCATATCCACATGTCGTTCAAAGCAGTGAGATTTGGTCTTCCATTATTCATCTTAGTCAGTAAGGCGGTACGTTGGTTGGCCTCCCAGCAAGAAGGTTGTGGGTTTGAATCTGCCCGCGGCGTTTCTGGGTGGAGTTTACATGTTCACCCCGTGTCCCCGTGGGTTTTCTCGAGGTGCTCTGGTTTCCTCCCACAGTCCAAATACATGCATATCAGGCTAATTGGAGACTCTAATATGCCCAAAGGTATGAGTGAGCGTATGGTGTATACCCTGCGATGGACTGGCTACCTGTCCAGGGTATATTTCTGCCTCTTGCCCAAAAGATATGCTGGGATAGGAATACGGAGAAGAAAATGAATCTCTCATAGTATAAAAAATTCAAACCCAATTAAAATACTGAGACAAAATTACGGTACAAAAACAAATAATAATATTAGACAAAGTAGACTTTAAAAAAACAAACACGATGAATATACAAAATGATTTTTGCAATACAACCTAAAAGTATATTATGCACTGGTGTGTATAATTATACATCTTTATGAAAGCGCATCATAAATATTATCAATTCAAATTGTTCAAGTTTTATTATTAAGGAGATTTATATGCATCTCTATCACTTCACAAAATTCAAACCCAATGAAAATGAGAAAAAAGATAATAAAAATGTCATCATCATGCAGTAAAAATTACAATATAAGACAAAGTAGGCTCAAGTAAACGAACATTCTGTATTTACAAGATATTATAAAGGCAATAGCAAAGAGCAAAAAGATGAAGGAAGCAGCTCAGTAATTCGAACTGAGAGAGCAGTGCACGTCTTATTGGTCTTACAGAGAGTATGGGGGTAGAAGCTGTGGCTTTGGTAATTGGTCTTGGCTGCAATGTTCACATAGCCTGGCTTCCGACTGGACAGCTTTGTCAAGAAGAGGCCATGGTTTGGGTGACTAGGGTCCTCACCTCATATTGTGTAAGTCCATCAGGTTAGGCAATACAGCACCAAAAACTCGCTGGGCTGACTGCACCACCCTTTGAACCCTGTGCCTCTCAATTACTAAGGCTGCTTTACAAGGTGGTGATGCTGCCAGTCCAGAAATTACTGTTACCAATAAAAAAATTATAGTAATAGTAATAATTAAAAAGTAATAATACATCTTTTTGCAATGTCCATTCTACTATATTGATAAAAGCAAAAGAATGATCATAAATGTCGGACCTGTATCGTCCAGCACATCAAGTTGGACTTTGATGAACAATAGTTGTATTACAATCATATGCTGTGAATAATAACATGTCGATAATGATGACAGTGCATCAATAGCCATGTAAAACCAGTATATAGATAATAAACAAATATATACCTGAACCATTACTGACAACAATAAAGATCATCATCATCCAAATAACTTTTATTATGCTACATACCAATGATGTAGCTTGACAACTAAATTAACCCTTACCATACATATGCCCTGGTCACTTCGACCATGCAATGGACGGTCATCATAGTTTATCATACTTGCCTATCAGGAAAGAAGACACTTTGCACGTTATCATACAGCAGAGTGCAGGACAATGCAAAAATAAACATCACATTATACAGTGAATTGTGCTATCACATGCAAACTCAGAGTTTCTTTATAAACTCTCATTCTAGTTAGTTTGCGTGTGAAGCATGCAAACTATTGTCATTTCTCAGGATCTTTCAACTTATTAGTTTGCAAGTGAAGCATGCAAACTATTGTTATTTCTCAGGATCTTTCAACTTATTTTTATTTTTATTCTCTTTCTTCCCATTCTGTTAACACTAACTCCTCCAACAGTTTTCATACTACCCATACAACCTGCATGCCAAATGATTCTGCTATATGTGCAGATCGTTCCTATTCAAAATCATATCGATATTAATTATAGTTTATGAATTATTAGCAATTAAAAATGAAAAAATTCCCATTGACAATGAATGGAGCCCATTCATTTTCAATGGGAGCGAGACTTTCTTGCACAACCACACTCTCTCACTTTTCCAATTGGCTAAACAGCATCGACCGTTCTCTCTCTCTTTTCCTATTGGCTAAACAGCATCGGGACAAAATTGAAACGCCGCCATCTTGTTTTGCTTCCGATCGAGGCGAATATGCTGAATAATACAAAGTAAATAGCTATCAAACCACAAATTTAATCGTAACATCACAACAGACAAATGTCATACAATTATGAAACATAATTATCTTATGCAAACTAGCATATTGTTTTATGAAAATGCATTGCGATTATGGTTCGCATGGCTCCGTGTCACAACACGGAGTTCCACGTAGCTAGCTAGCATGCTAGCTACATACTTGTAACGAAATAATTACATACAGCACAAACGTTCACAAAAATTCTTCGTTATGTTCATTTCGCTAAAATAATACAAAGATAACCTAAGCATACATGGAAAACAATATAATACACGACAATCCAGGTTCCTCACGCATCAAGCAAATAGGCCTACGAGCCGCAGCGGTCTCCATTTTAATACGAAGACCGACGAACAATGCGCTGGTCCCCCAGGCATGTCTTAGTTTATCCCGGGCAGCTAGCTGGCTAGCTCGCCACGTAATATTAGTCAAATTCATTCATACTGCACAAATTACCATAAAAATGCTTAGCTATGTCCAGCTAGGTAACACAAGATGCAAGACGGAGTTAACTAGACACAGAAGACGAGATAACACGTTATACCATCTTTAAAAAAATCGGTGATTCCAGCAAGCGCAGATAACTGTCAAGCGGACCGCATCAGCTATAATATACATGCAAAATCCGCATCGAACCGAACGCTTTGTTCGCTAACTATAAACGGGCAGTATGCAGCGAAAATGTGCTGAATAATACAACGTAAATAGCAATCAAAGCAAAAATTTAATCGTAACATCACAACAGACAAATGTCATACAATGATGAAACACAATTATAAATGCAAACTAGCATACTGTTTTATGAAAATGCATTGCGATTATGGTTCGCAGGGCTCCGTGTCACAACATGGAGTTCCATGTAGCTAGCCAGCATGCTAGCTACATACTTATAACGAACTTACATACAGCACAAACGTTCAAAAATTTTTCTATGTTCATTTCGCAAAAATAACACAAAGATAACCTAAGCAGACAAAGAAAACAATATAATACAGGACAATCCAGGCTCCACAGGCAGCAAACAAATAGGCCTACGAGCCGCAGCGGTCTCCATATTAATACGAAGACCGACGAACAATGTGCTTGTCCCGTACGCATGGTTTAGTTTTTCCGGGAAGCAAGCTAGCTAGCTACGTAATATTAGTAAAAATCATACACACTGCACAAATGACCACAAAAACGCTTAGATGTGTCCAGTTAGGTATAATAATGCAATAAACAGCAAAACGCACAGACACAACAATACTCGATTTTATTTGAAATAATCCGTCACAGTATTGATAGCCTAAATCGCAGGCTAGCTAGCTAGCGAGATAACTAGCTTCCTGGTGCTAGCGATCTATTTACGTTTACGTGGAATAATATGCATTTAAAATGCGCTTTTATCGGCCAAGATGTAATATTCTGCTACAAAACAAATTGGCCGGTAAAAGCCCCTTTTAAACGCATAATATTTCACGTAAACATTCAGCACCCAGAGCCGTCTGACAGCGTAGGCGTTACAGGGACTTCGAGAACCGATGGATGATCTGCTCATTCTAAAATTAGATGACATGAATACTTGCTTCCGAAGGTCATGAAATCGATGTAAGACAGTTCGAACTAAGGGTTCTGCTATGATGTTTTCTCCCCAGTAAATGTCCACATATCATTTTATGTCGATCAAAAAATATTATAGAATTGCGTTATCACTTGTCCATTTAGCCACTTTAAAGACAATCGCCTGGTTTGCCGGTGCTCACCCGACTGCCAACTTCCCTCGGTACACGTGGTAAATGTAAACATTCCGCAGCAAACAGTAGCTGACAGTTTGATGAAAACATATTCGCCAAAGATTGTATACTGTTGCGAGCTAAAGGGGGTGCGATTTTTTTAAGAAATCGGTCCTAAACGACAGATGCAATCTGCTTTCATCAAGGAAGACAATGAGAAGCGATCGCAGGTGAGTTTAGTGTGTTATGCTGGTGCGTTCACTTTTCATGGCGCAAAGCAAGGGATGGATTGAAGCGAAGTCAGAAATAACGTTAATGTTTTAACAATCATTAACTTGTCCTTCGTTAACACACACAGGATCAACGTAAAACAATCAGGCGTGGGAAAATGTGAGCAAAAGTAAACAGCATGTCCGAATGTTTAAGAAGTGCTGTGCCTTCACCAGTTTTCCTGCTGAATCATTTTTTCGTGTGCCGTGCGGAATTTAACATTTCATACAATTTAGTGTTTTTGTTGGCCTTTAGCTCATTTTCACGAGGTAATTCTTCTCAAACGCTCGGAAAAACACTGTTGCTAATGAAAACAACGTGAGAGCCCGTCGGCGAGAGTAACGCATTATTTACTTTAGCACAAAATCTGTGCTGACACGAAAACTGAACAGTCAACCATGCTTGATTATTTTTATTTGATGATGACAATACCAGTAATATTCATAATATCATAATCGTCACAGAAACTTTAAAAGACACTTTGCATTCCTGGGGAGGGTTCTGTATTATATTGATATCATAACACTATTAATTAATATTAATATAACTATTATATTATCATAATCAAAAATGATTATAATAATAATAATAGCACCAATTACAATTAAAACAAAAATCAAACATTTATAATACATACATACATAATCAAATTGTTCAAGTTTTGTGATTCATCATATTCACATGCCGTTCAAAGCTTGGTCTTCCATTATTCATCTTAGTCAGTGGGGCGGCACGGTGGTCGGCCTCCCAGCAAGAAGGTTGTGGGTTTGAATCCGCCCCTGGCGTTTCTGGGTGGAGTTTACATGTTCACCCCTGTGCCCCGTGGGTTTTCGAGGTGCTCTGGTTTCCTCCCACAGTCCAAATACATGCATATCAGGCTAATTGGAGACTCTAATATGCCCAAAGGTATGAGTGAGCGTATGGTGTATACCCCGCGATGGACTGGCTACCTGTCCAGGGTATATTTCTGCCTCTCGCCCAAAAGATATGCTGAGATAGGAATACGGAGAAGAAAATGAATCTCTCATAGTATAAAAAATTCAAACCCAATTAAAATACTTAGACAAAATTACGATAAAAAAACAAATAATAAGATAAGACAAAGTAGACTTTAAAAAAACAAACACTATGAATATACAAAATGATTTTTGCAATACAACCTACAAGTATATTATGCACTGGTGTGTATAATTATACATCTTTATGAAAGTGCATCATAAATATTATCAATTCAAATTGTTCAAGTTTTATTATTAAGGAGATTAATATGCATCTCTATCACTTCACAAAATTCAAACCCAATTAAAATAATGAGAAAAAAGACAATAAAAATGTCATCATCATAGAGTAAAAATAACAATATAAGACAAAGTAGGCTCAAATAAACGAACATTCTGTATTTACAAGATTTTATAAAGGCAATTCCAATGAGCAAAAAGATGAAGGAAGCAGCTCAGTAATTCGTACTGAGAGAGTAGTGCACGTCTTATTGGTCTAACAGAGAGTATGGGGGTAGAAACTGTGGCTTTGGTAATTGGTCTTGGCTGCAATGTTCACATAGCCTGGCTTCCGACTGGACAGGTTCTTCAAGAAGAGGCCATGGTTTGGGTGACTGGGGTCCTCACCTCATATTGTGTAAGTCCATCAGGTTAGGCAATACAGCACCAAAAACTCGCTGGGCTGACTGCACCACTCTTTGAACCCTGTGCTTCTCAATTACTACGGCTGCTTTACAAGGTGGTGATGCTGCCAGTCCAGAAATTACTGTTACCTATAAAACAATTATAATAATAAGAATTAGAAAGTAATAATACATCTCTTAGCAATGTCCATTCTACTATATTGATAAAAGCAAAAGAATGATCATAAATGTCGGACCTGTATCGTCCAGCACATCAAGTTGGACTTTGATGAACAATAGTTGAATTACAATCATATGCTGTGAATAATAACATGTCGATAATGATGATAGTGCATCAATAGCCATGTAAAACCAGTATATAGAGAATAAACAAATATATACCTGAACCTTTACTGACAACAATAAAAATCATCATCATCCAAATAACTTTTATTATGCTACATACCAATGATGTAGCTTGACAACTAAATTAACCCTTACCATACATATGCCCTGGTCACATTAACCCTTATCATCCATATGCCCTGGTCACTTCGACCATGCAACGGACGGTCATCATAGTTTATCATACTTGCCTATCAGTAAAGAAGACACTTTGCACCTTATCATACAGCAGGGTGCAGGACAATGCAAAAATAAACATCACATTATACAGTGAATTGTGCTATCACATGCAAACTCAGAGTTTCTTTATAAACTCTCATTAGTTTGCATGTGAAGCATGCAAACTATTGTTATTTCTCAGGATCTTTCAACTTATTTTTATTTTTTTTTAATTCTCTTTCTTCCCATTCTGTTAACACTAACTCCTCCAACAGTTTTCATACTACCCATACAACCTCCATACCAAATTATTCTACTATATGTGCAGATCGTTGCTATTCAAAATCATATCGATATTAATTATAGTTTATGAATTATTAGCAATTAAAAATGAAAAAATTCCCATTGACAATGAATGGAGCCCATTCATTTTCAATGGGAGCGAGACTTTCTTGCACAACCACACTCTCTCACTTTTCCAATTGGCTAAACAGCATCGACCGTTCTCTCTCTCTTTTCCTATTGGCTAAACAGCATCGGGACAAAATTGAAACGCCGCCATCTTGTTTTGCTTCCGATGCGAGCGAAAATATGCTGAATAATACAAAGTAAATAGCTATCAAACCACAAATTTAATCGTAACATCACAACAGACAAATGTCATACAATTATGAAACATAATTATCTTATGCAAACTAGCATATTGTTTTATGAAAATGCATTGCGATTATGGTTCGCATGGCTCCGTGTCACAACACGGAGTTCCACGTAGCTAGCTAGCATGCTAGCTACATACTTGTAACGAAATAATTACATACAGCACAAACGCTCACAAAAATTCTTCGTTATGTTCATTTCGCTAAAATATACAAAGATAACCTAAGCAGACAAAGAAAACAAAATAATACAGGACAATCCAGGCTCCACAGGCAGCAAACAAATAGGCCTACGAGCATAGCGGTCTCCATTTTAATACGAAGACCGACGAACAATGCGCTGGTCCCCCAGGCATGTCTTAGTTTATCCCGGGCAGCTAGCTAGCTAGCTCGCCACATAATATTAGTCAAATTCATTCATACTGCACAAATGACCACAAAAATGCTTAGCTATGTCCAGCTAGGTAAAACAAAATGCAAGACGGAACTAACTAGACACAGAAGACGAGTTAACACGTTATACCATCTTTAAAAAAATCGGTGATTCCAGCAAGCGCAGATGACTGTCAAGCGGACCGCATCAGCTACAATATACATGCAAAATCCGCATCAACGCGAACGCTTTGTCCGCTAACTATAAACGGGCAGTATGCAGCGAAAATATGCTGAATAATACAACGTAAATAGCAATCAAAGCAAAAATTTAATCGTAACATCACAACAGACAAATGTCATACAATGATGAAACACAATTATGAATGCAAACTAGCATACTGTTTTATGAAAATGCATTGCGATTATGGTTCGCAGGGCTCCGTGTCACAACACGGAGTTCCATGTAGCTAGCTAGCATGCTAGCTACATACTTATAACGAAATTACATGCAGCACAAACGTTCAAAAATTTTTCTTTATGTCCATTTCGCAAAAAATAATACAAAGATAACCTAAGCAGACAAAGAAAACAATTTAATACAGGACAATCCATGCTCCACAGGCAGCAAGTAAATAGGCCTATGAGCCGCAGCGGTCTCCATGTTAATACGAAGACCGATGAACAATGTGCTTGTCCCGTAGGCATGGTTTAGTTTTTCCGGGAAGCTAGCTAGCTAGCCACGTAATCTTAGTAATTAGTAAAAATTCGTACATACTGCACAAATGACCACAAAAACGCTTAGCTGTGTCCAGTTAGGTATAATAATGTAATAAACAGCAAAACACACAGATACAACATGACTCGATTTTATTTGAAATAATCCGTCACAGTATTGATAGCCTAAATCGCAGGCTAGCTAGCTAGCGAGATCACTAGCTTCCTGGTGCTAGCGATCTATTTACGTTTACGTGGAATAATATGCATTTAAAACGGGCTTTTATCGGCCAAGATGTAATATTCTGCTACAAAACAAATTGGCCGGTCAAAGCCCTTTTTAAACGCATAATATTTCACGTAAACATTCAGTACCCAGAGCCGTCTGACAGCGTAGCGTTGCAGGGACTCGAGAACCGATGGATGATCTGCTCATTCTAAAATTAGGTGACATGAATACTTGCTTCCGAAGGTCATGAAATCGATGTCAGACAGTATTATGCCTTCGAACTAAGGGTTCTGCTATGATTTTTTTTCCCCAGTAAATGTCCACATATCATTTTATGTCGATCAAAAAATATTATAGATTTGCGTTATCACTTGTCCATTTAGCCACTTTAAAGACAATCGCCTGGTTTGCCGGTGCTCACCCGACTGCCAACTTCCCTCGGTACACGTGGTAGATGTAAACATTCCGCAGCAAACAGTAGCTGACTGTTTGATGAAAACATATCCGCCAAAGATTGTATAATGTTGCGAGCTAAAGGGGGTGCGATTTTTTTAAGAAATCGGTCCTAAACGACAGATGCAATCTGCTTTCATCAAGGAAGACAATGAGAAGCGATCGCAGGTGAGTTTAGTGTGGTGCGTTCACTTTTCATGGCGCAAAGCAAGGGATGGATTGAAGCGAAGTCAGAAATAACTTTTTAACAATCATTAACTTGTCCTTCGTTAACACACACAGGATCAACGTAAAACAATCAGGCGTGGGAAAATGTGAGCAAAAGTAAACAGCATGTCCGAATGTTTAAGAAGTGCTGTGCCTTCACCAGTTTTCCTGCTGAATAATTTTTTTTTTTGTGCCGTCGGAATTTAACATTTCATACAATTTTGTGTTTTTGTTGGCCTTTAGCTCATTTTCACGCGGTAATTCTTCACAAACGCTCGGAAAAACACTGTTGCTAATGAAAACAACGTGAGAGCCCGTCGGTGAGAGTAATGCATTATTTACTTTAGCACAGAATCTGTGCTGACACGAAAACTGAATCGTCAACCATGCTTGATTATCTTTATTTGATGATGACAATACCAGTAATATTCATAATATCATTATCGTCACAGAAACTTTAAAAAACACTTTGCATTCCTGGGGAGGGTTCTGTATTATATTGATATCATAACACTATTAATTAATATTAATATAACTATTATATTATCATAATCAAAAATGATTATAATAATAATAGCACCAATGATAATTAAAACAAAAATCAAACATTTATAATACATACATACATAATCAAATTGTTCAAGTTTTGTGATTCATCATATCCACATGCCGTTCAAAGCAGTGAGATTTGGTATTCCATTATTCATATTAGTCAGTAGGGCGGCACGCGAATTTTTTTTTCCTGAACCTTTCAGGCAGTACGGTAGACTCTTGTCCAATCAGAGATCGGCGCGAACATGACGTCATGCATATTATTCAAATATCAGAAGTTGTATGGCTTTGTATTTGACAGTTGTCCACTCGCAGGGCAAGAATAATCAAGTGGCAATTGAAGACGGCTTCTCTCCCCCATGCGATCAAACAGCGACAAAATAATGGGCTCCATTCAGTACAGAAAAATAATTTAATTGTAAATAGGACTATGCACTGGCACTCAGCAACGGTATTTTTTTTTTCCAGCCAGAGCGGAATTTCAGAACACTTTTGCGAATGAAGGTAATTTCGGCGACAAGTACGCACACCTGTTTTTGCAGCACGGTCTCGCAACTTGCTGTAAAAAATAGACAGCTGTCCAATTGGAAAATGTAAACGGACGAAACCACGTACTTGTCACCAGAATTGCCTTCATTGGTAATTGCGAGTGTGAAGTGTAGGCCTCGCTAGCTAGGCTAGGCCCACTCGATTCATCATCTCCCCAGCATGCATGCAACACACACAAGCAGTGTCAGTGTGGTAGTATAATGGCCTATGTATTCAGGTATTGTTTGTCAGGCTACGTACATGCGTCTACATCAAGTGGCAGTTTACATATGCTTATTGATGTAGGCTAGGCATAGCCTGCGAGCAGGCTCTCGTTTGCGATGGCGGAGAGAGAGTGAAAAGAGAGCCTGCACGAAAGCCAGGGGTTCTTGAATTCCGCCCCTAACAAGCTGTCAGCGTGGTTAGACTAATTAGGTCTATGCATTGGCACTCAGCGATGGTAATTTCTTTTTTTTTTTCCAGCGAGAGCGGCATTTCAGAACTCTTTCGCGAATTAAGGTAATTTCGGCGACAAGTACTTACACCTGTTTTTGCAGCACGGTCACGCAACTTGCTGTAAAAAATACAGCTGTCTGATTGGAAAATGTAAACGGACGAAACCACATACTAGTCACCAAAATTACCATCATTCGCTGAAGAGTTCTGAAATGAGTGCCAGTACATAACCTAATTATAATTAAATTTTTTTTCTGTACTGAATGTAGCCCATTATTTTGTAGCTGTTAAATCGCATGGGGGAGAGAAGCCGTGTCTTCAATTGCCACTTGATTTTTCTTGCCCTGTGAGTGGTCAACTGTCAAATACAACGTCATACAACAACTTCTGATATTTGAATAATATGCATGACGTCATGTTTGCGCCGATCTCTGATTGGACAAGAGTCTACCGTACTGCCTGAAAGGTTCAGGAAAAAAAAAATTCGCGGGCGGCACGGTGGTCGGCCTCCCAGCAAGAAGTTTGCGGGTTTGATCCGCCCGTGGCCTTTCTGGGTGGAGTTTACATGTTCACCCCGTGCCC
>JAFJMP010000034.1:0-287992 GCA_029692085.1 Gymnothorax javanicus
GTAGCAACAAGGTAGTAACAAGGGATCTCCAGCATGGCTTTCCAGACCACATCAAGTGAAAACTTTGAGGATTCATGGCTGAACAGTGAGACTGGTTACAAAAACATTTTTTTCAGTGCAAAAAAAGTGGTCGCCCAAAGTGGGTGCAATTATCCAGAGACCCGTGACCCAGGTGAACCGAACATGGTGGATGCTCAACTAAACACTGGTATAAACGCATCCCTGAGGTATGAAGACCGTTAGGCTGTTGGGACGACCTAATAAAAATTTGCTGCTTGAGTTAAATTTTCACAAAGGATTAATTGCTTTTCAATGATTAAGAATTAATGGTTCATATTACTGAGCAAAGAATTCAGAATGCTTTGGCAACTTGGGCTCTTTTAATGCAAAAAAAAAAAAAAAGGGGGTGCGATAGTTAACAGACTCTTCAGCAGTCACCCCCATTAGCACTGAGAGGGGACTTGAGGCTGTTGTTCCAATTAAGAATTTAAGATTCCCTCAGTCTCACCTGACAGCAGTAATCACCACATTGTGCTTGGGCTCACAGTCGTAGCTGACGCTCTCCATGCCGTACACCTCCGCCAGCTCGGGGATGATCTTACGGTGCTCTCTGTTCATAGGTGGGAAACAGTGGCTCCTCTTTGACTGCTTCCCCTGGAAATACATTCAATGCAATACGCATCACTGAGCCGAACGCCCATGGCGGCAGAAAGAGCAAGTATCTAGAGTCGGACTGCTGTACCACTGAAGGCCAGCAACAGAAGTGGATTAACAAACAAATTTGGTTTAAAATCTGCCGATGAGCAAAGTAAGGTACCGTTGCTTTGTGAGAATATTTGCAGATTGAGCAGAATCATTAATTGGGTTTAGCTACATCCTGAAGCACAAGCTACGCAACGATGAGCGTCTTCTAAGTTTCACTCTCTGAACATTTCTAAAATCTCTCCCTGTGAAGTCAAAAAGTAATGCAGTTTAGCCATGTGTGTCACCATGTGGGCAAATGTGTTGGCTAAAAAAAACGTGTTGCTTAGGGCTATTCATTGTTTTGTTAATAAGTGAGGTTACCAGTGCGATCTCGTCCCGAAGGAAAAGTTGCAAATTTGGGCATATCAACGCTTTGGTGGTTGACTAACATGTTGTGGTTCTGAAATGCATTCTTTGCATTGTAAACACATACCTGCAAACTCAAGATGGATGAAAAAGGTGACAAACTAAAACCCTGTAGGGGGGTCTGGGTAAATCCCCCCCGAGGAAAAAATGTGATTTTAGCACATAAATTAAGCATTCTGGCGTAGACTGAGAAGAAAATTAAGAGAAAAGACAGCAATTGTTTCAAGTAAAAAATAAACATTTATTAATACCACAAAAGCTGTGGTTTGTAAGCAATTGCAGCGCTAAAACTGCTTGGACTTACCAGCTGGGTCCCACTTACAGCTAACATGTAGTAACTCGGCAACTGAATAGGAGTTACTAAGTTTTAGTTGGTTCTACCTAAGCCACTCACCTGGCTCAGGCTGTGAATGAGTGAATATTCAGGACTGATTTTTATCATACATAATATTTTTACTGTGAAAGAAATTAATACTGGTAATTATTATGAACCAAGATGAACATTTAAATATTAAAATACAAATTGCCATAATCTAGAAATAGAATATAGAGCACTACAGGAAATCAAGGTACAAATACGTGTTCAAAATATGAAAACAACATTCCTTAGACATAAATATAAAACTCTTTTTTGTCTATATATTTACAATTTATTTAAATTTAATGTTTTTGAATTTTAACTAAGGATTAAGAATTTCCTTGACAACAAACACCTGTAAACGAAATAATAATTCATTAAATAATGGTCGTGCTTGTAGGCTGATGCGTGCCACCAGTCCAGTGTTTTTCCATTTCATTTTATCTAGTCGCATATACACATGTACAGCGTTTGATTGCGCAATTTCCCCACGGATGGCAGACGCGTCTCACGTTTTGTTGTTGGTTCAACCAATGACGTTGCCCACTCTAGTGTTTTCTTTTGCTCTGTGGGCGGGACTGGCATGCAGGCAGGAAAATTGAGTCATTCCACTCGTTACCATGGTTTCAGAGTCGCGCCGTTAGGTTATCCATAGTGCGGTGGCGGAGGCCGATCAGTACGATATTAAGGGACTGTAGGAGCCCGTTTTTGTTCAAAACTGCACTAAAACTTCTTTTCACATTATCCGAAGACTGTATCGCAAAATATGCTATGGGGATTTCAAAAGCCTGTCGCAGATTGGGGCATTTAAAAAAAAAGTGATCATATTTTGCTTTGCGATACCGCTTATCGCCAGCCCTGCATTGTATGCTAACCCAACTGCATCATCCACGTTAACGTCACATAATCCGCTAGACTGGAACAGGTGTTTGGATTAAATCACTAAATAATTCTAGCCTACAGCAGAAATGGGTATATTTTGATTCCTTACCAGTTCGTTTTCATTTCCGTGATCTCACGACAGCGGCATCAGCCACGTGACAATTCGGATGCAGTGGGGATAGTCTTTCGAAAATCACGAGCATTGCATCTATCTAGGCGGCTAACATTAACACAATTCAGACAAGCTATTCACAATTACGTTAAACATGAGAAACGGATCACAGCACACCTTCGGAACTCCTTACTTTAGCTAGGAGATGTCTAGATACATAACCCCAATTTAAACAGTATATTATATCGCTACCAGATAACAAGACTTACCTCAGATCTAACGCGGGTTAGACACCACTTAAGTACTGAAGTAGGCTATGGTAACGTAGTAGGGCTTCGTCAAAAAGTTGCAACTTGCTGCCATTGAAGCGAAATCCTTATCTTGATTGGACAAAAAACTCGCACGATGCGTTCTATCCAATGAGTGTATATTGGTTCCATCAAGGCTACTGAAGATTCTGATACTCAGATCACGTGGCGCTCGATGAGCTTTTATTCTATGGGTCCAGCACCAGGTAGATGTTCCCTTCTTCGCCTACAGGTCATGTAGGCCCGCAGTGAACTCTCCCAACTCCCCTGATGCCAACACCCCCCACCCTCCTCCAAAAAAAAACTCCTCGGATTTACACGATTTGCATACATGACCTTTTTGAATTAAAAACACCAATTTTCGCCGAAAAGCGACAAGTTTGCAGGTATGTAAACAGAAGCTCAAGCCTGTTCTGGCTGTAGGTGCTGTTGGTTTATGACTATGTTCGAATTTTAAGTGTAACTAGACGTATGTCGATGGCGCGTCATCGCAAATCTCCGCGCTCCACAATGAATGTTATGGGAGTAGTAGTAATGTGTCAGAGGGCAATTCACTGAACTGGCATTTTGTTGTACAAATGATAATCTGCTTGTCGCAGTGACAAAGCACTGATACTGATCAGAGTTATAGCAATGTGATATAGTTGGTTAGTTGGATAGAGTACTTTTTGAGCGTCTGTTTGAGGGCAAAAATTAGTCTTCATTTTGAAATGAGAGTATTATGAAAGGAAAGGACGGACGGTACAGCGATTGGCACACCTGACGCCATTTGACCTAGAAAACGGTCAAAATTAGATCAAATCAAAAACCCGTCTAATATGTGATAAAGGGTCATCTCATGCACCTCCCATACAAATTTGAGCGTTCTAGCTCAATGCATAAGGTAGATATGGCCATTTTTCTTTTTTCACAAAAAGCCCCCTAGTGGCCAAAATATGAATCAGAGCCAGGCAATTTTGGCATGCAGGTTGCTATCACCAAGATACATATCCATACCAATTTGCAGCCTTCTACGTTGAGTAATAACAAAACGTGGCATCCTTTTCAACGATTGGCACACCTGACGCCATTTGATCTAGAAAACGGTCAAAATGAGATCAAATCAAAACCCTGTCTGATATGTGATGAAGGCTCATCCCATGCACCTCCCATAAAAATTTGAGCGTCCTAGCTCAATGCATAAGGTAGATATGGCCATTTTTCCTTTTTCAGAAAAAGCTCCGTTGTGGCCAAAATATGAATCACAGGATGGCAATTTTTGGCATGCAGGTTGCTATCACCAAGATACATATCCATACCAATTTGCAGCCTTCTACGTTGAGTAATAAGAAAACGTGCCATCCTTTTCAACGATTGGCACACCTGACGCCATTTGACCTAGAAAACGGTCAAAATGAGGTCAAATCAAAAACCCGTCTGATATGTGATGAAGGGTCATCCCATGCACCTCCCATAAAAATGAGAGCGTCCTAGCTCAATGCATAAGGAACTTATGGCCATTTTTCAATTTTTACCAAAAGGCCCCTGGTGGCCAGAAGAGGAAATTAATTTAAATTCTAAATGCGTTGTGCACCCCTCTGGGTCACTACCTTACACACACCAAAGTTTCAAGTTGATGGGTCTAACGGCCTAGGAGGAGTTACTGTTTCAGACGGACAGACACCTAACTGTATTACAAGATCTCCTCGCTTTTTTGGAAGCGCGGAGATAATTAGACTCATATGGTGACCGCATGTCGTACTCGGCTGTGTATGAATGAGCTAGTCTTATAGTTGCTTAGCCTGCACATGTTACCTTTCCATACTTACTACAGTTTACTACTTAATCAGTCTAGTCTGGGGGATTTGGATGCATCTGCCTCCATCCATTGATGCCTGGTGTAAGGGATTGGTTACTCAGCTCAATGGTCAATCAGAGCGAAGCTCATTTCAGTGGGGACGCCCACTCAAAACAGCCTATTCTTCAGTCAGGAGAGAAAGATTTGCCCAAAAATGATGCATTTTATATTTTTTTTTTTGTTGTTGTTAATAATAAATAACCCTTGTTAGGACGTTCAAAAAACAGTAACTTGGAAAAAAAAAAAATCATAATACAGGACCTTTACAAGCGTGCTCCTATAATCACAGTCTTTGTGGGCTGAGAACCATTGGTTTTGAACTCCCCCTTTGCCCGACAAAGAGGTGTGAAGCCAGTCAAAATTGTTCAATTAAAGGACAAAAAAATAGCACAAGATTAGGATTCAGTGGCTTGATTTAAAGATTCATGGTTTAAAGAGTAAATGATATTCGCACCTAATTAGCGCTGGAGGAAAAGAAAGGGAGAGCACTGAGAAGCCTTCGACCAAAATACAGAATACGCCATCACGCCTAACCTTGTTTGCAAGTTCCACCAAGTTCCTCATTTCCTCTTCCACCTCACTGACAAATTTCAACTCTTTTCTGGAAAGAATAAAATGGAAGCACACAGAGCTCAGCATAGGCACCAATCCTTTCCACTCCGGTTTTTATTCCTTTGTCTTAGTCCATCGATGGATTTTTGTTTAACAGCAGTTTAATGACCAGCAAGCTGTGAGGATGGTGGAAACTACCTCGCATCTTCCTCAAGACTGTCGCTGTACTTCGAGGAGGAGCGGACATTGAAGGGGTCAGATGATTGGTCGATTTGCGAAGCCTCTGCCAGTTGCCTATACAAGTAATATCAGAAAGGAAGAGCGTAAGACTAACGTGCGATCGAGCAAAATACACAAATGGTCCTTCTCCATGGATTCACCAAGATGGCTTCTGTCAGATGCCCTCTGGGTTTTTAAGGACACGTAGGCAGTCTGCGGAAGCCTTTTATAAGAGGAATACCAGGGGTTATACCGGAAAACTGTTATGTTGTGAATTTTAAAAAACAAACTTGCCTTAATAACAACTTCGTCAACAAACGGCTGATCTTATGAGGGCAAAAATGTAGTTGGCTCACCTGTTTCTCTCCAAGATCGCACACTCATGGTCGCAATCCAACCTCAGCGTGTCGAAATACAATAGAACACAAGTACAATGAGTAAATAACCCCTTGAGGAGGTAGGTTATAACAGTACTTTTGTTTGAAAAATTCCAAGTCAACTTCTTTAAACTCAACTGCTTTCAATTACCAAACATGATTGTTACTGGTAACACAACGTCTGATCTTATACTGTGATCAGTTATATATGTAAATTATATAGCAAGTTTATGACTCCTGACAAGTTCCAGCAAATGTCCACCTGGTGTGTTTTAGCTCCTTCTTGGTGATGAGCTGGCCGAGGTCCACAGAGTCACACACCTGTAAGTCTGACAACTTACTCGCCATGGCGATGGCAGCAATCCTAAAGAGAGCACACACATTCCCCAGAGAAAGGAGAGAACATAATTGGCTTACTAACTGAAACATTGGCAACACACAAATGCAAGCACACACACTCCCACACCTCTCCTTGTGGCATCAAGCACTTTTTGAGATTGCTACAAGTGGATATTTCTCACTTCACACTAAAACAGCATTTTTGAGGCGGAGGTCATTAAAATCTCATCATCGTTGATGCCGACAGACTCCCAACCAAGTTGTTAAATGCAAATGCATTACCATTTTTGAGAGGGAACTAGATAAATGATGCAGAGCAAGTTTCAAACAAAGTTTCACATAATAGTTACACAACAACTGACAAATAAGACCAGAAAAGACTTCAAAAAAACTGGCTGCAATAAAACAAATTAAAACCTATATTCCACATTACAAATAAAAGTTGCCCGACTAGATGTAAAATCATATGGCATCAAATACTGAAAGTTGAAAAGCATTTAAGCTGTCTAGTACTGATATTAAATAGATAAAAATGTTTTTTTGTTTGTTTTTATTGTTTAATCTGGTTCCTCTTGATCAACTTCCATCATAAATTGGGTTTAATCCCATGATGGGCCACATGGGCAAAGCTGAGTTTGGCGGGCAAACCATCCAATTCACCAGGGATTTGAAAACCAATATGGTCCTCTTGTGACAAGATTTTTCTTCAGGAATTGACAAATTGCATTGGGTGGAAATTCCTCCAAGTGGTACTATGTGCAGGGAATTTCTCTAGGCAATGACATCGACCCTGAGCTAATGCGCAATGACTTCCATCTTATAAATTAGAATAAGAAGAAGACGATTCTGGAAGAATAAGACATATAGGTTTGCAAAAAAAAAAAAAACCAGCAGTTAAATATTTTCAAATTAAATAGTTATCAGTCATTTTGAAGGCCATGGCAGTTGAACGCAACCATTTCAGAAAGAAAATTTGAGAGCAGAGGACAGAATTTCATTAAAAATCCCATATATCATCGTCACGATTCTGACAAGCAGTGTCCTTGAAACTTTAAACTCCTCCGCTAGATGACTGAATAATATCACTTTGGATGCATTGTTGCTAAAGCAGAAATTTGCATTAATAGTTGAACCAAGCAAAAGTAAAGAATGATATTTTAATGGCTGTAAATTGTCTTGATCCATTTATATTAATCCATTTTGTAGGAAGCCTTCAGTAATAAAATTTTCTCCATACAAAAACTAGCCATGGAAGTGAAAGTGTAATGCATACCTCTGATATGAGCTGGCAGCCTCGGCACAGACGACAATCTCCTTCCTGCGACCGCAGTCACACTGCAACGTCACCTGGGGTGCATGCACACACACAAGCATTTTAACATTTTTCATACTCCAAAATATTAAAATTCCTCTCTTCGATAAATATGTCTTTATATTAGCCTCTTTGTAAATGTAAAGCAAATATCCAAAAGGATATTAGTCCGATATAAATGTACCTTATTATTCAAGAGGTTTAGCAAAAATATTGACTGGTTTTACACAAATCTGTACATCCTGAATATAAACGGACTGACTTACACATCTGTGTATGTGCATGCAAAAAAAAAGGTAGAGACCGCGGACGAAATATCAGAAGCACCCCAGAAAAATGAAATTAACTAATAACATCGATGCCGCATTTAAAAATAGAATCTAGTAATTTGAATTAAATTAGCAGCAGGAATCTACTAAGGAGAGGAATAATCAGCAACAAGGGCCAAATGGTGCCCAAATTACAGGCGAGTCGTTCACAAAAATGGTAATATAATTAGTGGAAAGTGGCAATACAGCAAAAAGGAGCTGTGGCCGCAAGTCAAAGCTCTCCGAAAGGGACCAGCAGACACCTGACGGGACAGGTGCTGATAACCACAGAAATGAAACTCTACAAATAGCCGCAAAATTGAATAATTTGAAGTTTGAACCAACCACAACAAAAACAGTACATGAAGAGCTTTGCGAAGCTGGTATGTATGACAGTGTTTCCAATGATTAGATCACGATCTGTACAGATTACGCACAACCTCAAATGGCACACCAGATTTAACTAATTACAAGCTTAACCCCATGAAACCTGTGTACCCATGTAATGCAGCTGCTGCATTCAAGCCAGTGGAGCTTCAGGCCTATTTTAAATTCTAGTGGAGATCCCGCGGTTTCCCACGATCCCAAATACATCCTGCTGAATTACAGGGAAATGTGTATAAATTGATCTCCAAGATCTAAATATTTTCCATTTGTTGTAACGCTGTGGCCATAAAAACATGGCATCCTCAGGTTGAATATTTCCCTCAGTATAAGCGTGATGTAGAATCTGCTTAAGGAAAAACTTATGTGAAAATGTTAGTTTTCGCGGTTAAGGAAACTTCTCGCTATTGTATAAAGTGTGCTTTGTTTAAAAAAACAAACCTCCACCAAGGCAGCACAGTCAAAATCTTGCTGAGTGAACATGGCTCATAAAAAATTTAAGGTATATGCAACATGAGATTTTATAAGATGGCGGCCGTATTGTTTGACCTACTGTGGTCAAAATCAATAGGGTCCATCCCTGATGTAATAGCAACCCACCAACAAAATTGATAATATATATATATTACGGATATATATCTGTTCATTACTTTTAGAGTAATCTTGTACACTAACAGACAGACAGACAGACCAACGCCGGCAAAAACATAACCTCCTTAGCAGAGGTAACAATCAGGACCTGCAGACAGAGGGTTCTGAGCCACTGCCTAAAATGAAGTACTTTATTTCAACCTCAATTCCAACTGCCATTCCTATACCCTATCCTACCCACGACAGCTGCCCTGCCATCTCTTGCGCTGACCTTGGCCGTGCAGGTGACGCGTGTGCAGGGGGCGCCGCAGGGGTGCCCGCATTCCGGACGGGGGGCAGAGCAGGGCTGCTTGCAGCCGCCTTCCGGGAGGCAGTCGCCGCGTTGACAGATGCGGGGGCAGCGGTGCATGCCGCAGGGGAGCAGGCCGTTGCAGGGGAGGCCGCAGGAGATGTCCGTCAGGTGGCAGGGGATGTTGCTTCTTTGCTGGGGCACAAAGAGAGACCTCGCTTTGGCAGGGTAACTACCGTAATGCACTTTTATTTGTGATGGTGGAGCATGATATGGAGGGAGTTTTCCTCCAATTTTTTTTCCAGAGGGTAAAACAAAGCAATATATATATGGCATGAGACGTCCATGTTGCTACTTAGGAGCACGAGAGTTTCCATGCAGAAGAACTCAGGCGTATGCTAATATATCGATGGCCTCAAGCGAGAAGGACGTGAGTGACATTCTACAAATTTTACAGGAGAGCCAAAAAACTGCCACGGCACCACCTGTTAAAAAATTTGCCTGCAGATATGACTTTTTAAAAAGGCATTTTAACCCCTTTAGGATAGGAACTGAGACTCCAGACTTGGTCAGGAGATGGGCTAGTCTCAGTTATTCCAAAACAACCAAAAAAGTCATTTTTGACCGAAGTGTTGCTTATGCCATTCTTGCATGAGGCCATCGATATTTGTAGTAGTAGTTATTTTCCCAATTACTGCAGATAAACTTCATGAGCTAAAGCTCCGAAAATGGAAGGACTACAGAACCCAGACACACTGACTGCTATTTTTTAATTCACCTCATGGTTCCCCATGCACCACTTCTTGGTGAGGTAAGTACACGGAGGACATTTTTCATCACTGTGGCAGTTGTGAAACACTGAAAGGCATTATTAACGAGAGAGACCAATTCATCGACATCATCCGGAGCGTTACCAAGGGGGGGGCAGGGGGTGGGCACCCTGAGAAAAGCTCTGCCCACCCAATGAAAACTCAAGATAAAAAAACAGCAAACACGCGGTATCCCATCTGATCCACAGCCAGAGGTAGACAGCCATTAAGAGAGAGCTTTACGTATGCTTCGTCTATCTATCACTATGTGTGATTGGTGGATTTCTTTGCCAGTCTATTCTAATATGAAACTAACCAATGGGCACTCTCGAATTACTAGGGACCCTCTCACCTTCTTAGACTGCCGTTTTCACTCAGTGTGAGGTCAGGTCTACGCTGCTCTCTCAGGGAATTAAAACTTCGCCCATATCTCTTTTGTTGCTGCTTCTTCCACCGCTTATTTTGTCAGTCTTGATGTTTGACATTAAGGTAATTTGTGTACTAGTTTGTCATATGTGTGTGTGTCGACTCGTGTGGTTATAACCTGAGTTGGCTACAGAGTGAGCCCAGGCAGCTAGCTAGCAGCTAGTCTGGAGTTGCTTGTCACTCACTGGGGTTGTTGCAACAATAATTCTTTATCATAAGCACATTTTAACATTTCGAACATCTGTATCATAAGGGGACATTCTAAAACGCTTAACGTGAAAAAAAGCTTAACGTAGCTTAATGCACCAAAACAGCGACCAATCAGCGCCAAATTCCTCTCGGGCCTTTCTGGTCAGGAGCACTTTTAAATTAAAACCGAATACTGAGGAATATGGTACTTACATCACGTTAAGCGTTTCCCACTCCATTGACATAGGCCTACATTATGAGGAAAAAGCTTAACATAGTTTAATGTAGGCCTACTGAAACAGCGACAAATAATTGGGAAATTCCTCGCAAACATCTTCGGTTTTAATTTTCTGTTTGGAGAAAGTGATCCAGACAAGGAACGCCAGAGAGGCATTTGGTGATTTTTGGTCGCTGTTGCGGATTATGAAACCATGTTAAGCTTTTTCCTCATCATGCGCCTCAATGGAGGGAAACCGCTTAACGTGATAAAACGTCTGTTTTCTTTGGACTTGGGTTCTGATTTTTTAATAAAAGAAAGTGCTCTTGACAAGAAACGTCAGAGAGGAATTTGGTGATTATTGGTCGCTGTTTTGGAACATTAAGCCACGTTAAGCTTTCTCCTTATAATGTGAGTCAATAGGAGGAAAAACGCTTAATGTGATCTAACGTTTGTTTTCTTCGGACTTCGGTTTTCATTTTTTAATTGGAGAAAGCGCTCCTGACCAGAAATGCCCATGAGGAATTTTGCGCTGATTGGTTGCTGTTTTGGTGCATTAAGCCACGCTAAGCTTTTTTCATGTAAAGCGTTTTAGAATGTCCCGTAAGCACTTCGAACATTTGCCAATAGAAATGCATAGGTGGCTCATTAAAAAACACTCCCGCAAGTGCTGTCTCTACCAGCAGCCCTGTAACCACCGAACAGCGCCTTGCATCCGTGCCGGGGTCCGGGACTGCCTGTGAATCACCGATTGATGCACCACGTTCCAGCAGCCCTGCACCCATGCTGGGGGCTCAAAACGTCTGTTCTCCCCATGTTCAGGCCCCCGGCTCTGTGTCCACTCCTCTGGACTGAAATATGGATCGCCCATCTCAGCCCATTTTAAGCAGTTATCCAAAGTGTATCAAACTCGACCATGGCATGGCTTGAATATTCTGTACTGCGCGATGCCAGCTTTATTTATTTATTTATTTATTTATTTAATTTTATTTGCACATGTGAAAGACACATTACAAGAAACAGATCACTCTAAAAGAGTGAGTTAAAAGAAAAAAAAATGTGCAGGTGAGGTCTGAAGCCCGAAAGGGCTTATAGAGCGGCCTCACCCTGACCTTATAAATGCTTAGTCAAGGAATAATTAATGTACATCATATGGGGAAAAAATAAAGGATAAGTAATAGGAAAATAAGATGAGAACGATAAAATACAGGACGACAGAAAAAACAACACAAAAAAGACGAGAAAAGGAGAAAAAAATATAATAATAATAATAATAATAATAATAATAATAATAAAGGTAAAACAGAACAAACTAATTAAAAGAAATAACAGCAAGCATAGATTGCACCACAAATGAACTGGTCCTAGGAGACCGCTATACATAGTGTTCTAATAATTTCTCTTTTTAAATATTGGCAAGGAGGGGGCATTGTCAGCAAGATTGTGATGTTCATTCCACAATGTACTCCCTTTGTATTTGATAGAGTACTGCCCTCTGCTGGTGTGGCGGAGGGGAAGATGCAGGTGTTCTGCTTGTCTTGTCCTATATGAGTGAAAACTGAAATTTCTGCAAAAATATTGTTGAAAGTGATAGGGCAGTTCTTGATTTTGATGAATTACTTTATAAATAAAAGTGCATATTTGTATGATATTGATATCAAATATGGTTAGGATCCTTAGTTTATAAAATAGCGGAGAGGATGGAGCTCTAGAGTTTGAGTTTGTGGCAGCTCTAACAAATCGTTTTTGCAGTAAGTGAAGCTTATTGAGTTTGGTTGGGCTGGTATTGGCCCACACTATGTTACAATAAATTAGGTATGGATATATTAAGCTATAATACAAAACAAGTAAACTGGATCTATTAAGAAATGAACTGATCTTTCTGATGATACCCAGAGACTTAGACACTTTTTTTTTTGCCACAAAACCAATGTGTCCTTTCCAAGTACAATTTTCGTCAACCATGACACCAAGAAAGTGAGCAGAGGATACTTTTTTAATTTCGGAGCCTTCAATAAAGAGCTTGGCTTCATCCAGGTTATACTTTTTCCTACCTGAAAATAATATGAAATTGGTTTTTTTATGTTAAGAGACAGTTTATTCAATTTGAACCATTTTGAATAAGCTTGCTGGCCCAAGTTGGCCTCTTTAAAAAGTGTTTTTAAGTGTTTATTAGAAATGAGAAGATTTGTATCATCTGCAAATAAGAGAGGTAAAATTGTTCTTGGAACTGTGGCAAGATCATTGATATAAATGAAAAATAATAACGGACCCAGAATTGAGCCTTGGGCCACACTGCATGACAATGTTACCGTGTTAGACTTACAGTTGTTAAAATGAACGTATTGTTGCCTATCAGTAATATAGCTTTTTAACCATTGAAAAACATTACCTTGGAGACCGTATCTATGTAGTTTTGATAGCAATATTTCATGGTTCACTGTATCAAACGCTTTTGATAGGTCCAAGAAAATTGCTATAGTGTATTCATTATTGTCAAGAGCAGTAGAGATTTTTTCAAAAAGATCTAGCAAAGCCATGTAAGCAGAATGATTCTTGCGGAAGCCATATTGATGGTTGTTTAGTATATTATTTGAATTAATATCTTGTAGAATTCTTTTGTGTACTAATTTTTCAAGGATCTTTGAAAAACAGGGTAATATTGAAATTGGGCGATAATTTGTAAAGGAAGTTGGATCATCTGATTTGAATATGGGGATGATTTTTGCAATTTTGAGATCACTTGGAATTTCACCAGTCTCCAATGACAGGGAAAAAATAAACGTTAGGGGGTCTGCTATTGAATATTTGACCTCTTTCACAAGAGAAGTTCGGACTTCATCGTGTCCTGAACTGGTTGATTTGAGTTTCTCAATAATGCTTATAACTTCATTTACATCAGGCTGATCAAAGATCTTAAATGTAGGAAAACAACCATCAATATAGTCAAGGGGACTACCACCTGGGTTTTTTTTTTTTTTTTTTGCCAGGGAGGCACCTACATTGACAAAGAAATCATTAAACCTACATGCAATCTCATATAAGTCTGTAAGTGTTTTCCCTCTATCAGAGAAACAAAATGGAATTTTTGTTACAGATTTCTTTTTATGTAATGGTTGATTTATAATAGTCCATGTTTCTTTGATATTATTTGAGGACGCCTTGAATTTGTCAGTAAAATATCTTTTTTTTTTTTGCTGATCTAAGGAGATGAGTACATTTATTTTTATATGTTTTGTAGTTAGATTGATTTAGTGGTGTAGGGTTAGTTAAGAATTTTTTATAAAGTCTATTTTTTTTCTTTGAAGACTTCTGTAATCCAGTGGTAAACCATGGTTTGGAAAAGTCCTGTTTTCGGGTTTTTTTATTTACAGTGACTGACGGAAAACACTTATTGAAGATAGAGATAAAAGAGTCCATAAAAGTTTGGTAAGCACTGTTAGGGTTATTTTGAATGTACACATTTTTCCAGGAATGATCATTGATAAGTTGTTTAAAACATGCCATATTTCTATCATTAAATTTGCAATAAGTTATGTTTACTTCAGTTTGACTATTCTTAACATTGTCAAGCATGGTAAATTGAAAGACTGGGAAGTGGTCAGTGATGTCTGAAAATAAGATACCCGAATGGAGCACTTCAATCATACTGTTTGTTAATATATTGTCTATTAGAGTAGCGGACCTATCAGTAACTCTGGTGGGTTTGTGAATGACAGGATAAAAGTAATTGGAATATAGAGCATTTAAAAAATCCTGGGTGGGTGAATGTGTTTCACCTTTGAAAAGGTCGATATTGTAGTCACCGAGAATATAACACAATTTACCTTCTTTAGTTATTAGATCTAAAGTATTAGCCAAAGCATCATTAAAGTTGTTAATATCTGTGTCTGTTGGACGATACACACAGCCAACAATAACCTTTCGGCCATTTTTGGGTACTGTTAACTCAATAAAAACAGACTCTGTTGCTGCACCCTCTGAGTTTACAGACAGGTCCACTCTCTGCACATAATCATAATCATTTCGAATGTACAATGCTAATCCCCCACCGGTTTTCTTTACTCTGGTAGAATGAAGTGAGTTATATTGGTGGAGTTCATACATACTTTTTGTGTTATCTGTGAGCCATGTTTCCGTTAAAGCAATTACTGAAAAGTTATAATTTAGTGATGCCAGGAAATGAGCGAGGTGGTCATAATTTTTTGAAAGACTACGAGTGTTAAGGTGGAAAGCAGAAAACAGATAAGTATCAGATGGAAGAGTACTAATCAAATGTTCAAAATGTTTTTCGCTGAAATATCTACAAGACTCCTTCATTATATACATGCTGTTTGTATCTGGATCTACATTACTAAGATCAGCATTTGCAACCGGGTTGAGATCAAATGGATTGAGAACCATATTTTCAAAACAAGTAATACTGTATGTTTCTGGAGAAAGAAAACGAATATCATTATCATCAAGCTTAGAAAATGGAAACAAAGATATACATTCATCACAAGTCCACGATACCCATAATTTAGAGTTAGGACTGGGAACAGGAGAATATTTTACATGGAAATTTAGTTTACATATACCACAGTTTACATTATGCGATTTTAATTTTTTTTTTTACATTTAGGACAGACATTTTTGTCTTTAGGGGTTAGTGTAGCCATCAGATTGTTCTTCAGCTGTTTATAAGAGTGTTCCAGCTCCGCGATGGAGTGTTCTGGCTTTTTTGACAATTAATATGAGTGACATCATTAAAAATTCTAAGTCTTGTTTTGAATCCGGTTTGCTTCGGATCGTCTACCTCTAGGCGCATTTTGCTCAGGGGTGGACGTAGTGATGAAAGGGCAATTATTTTGAGGCTCGTTCGGATTTTCTGATTTTCGTTTGCCTGGTGGGTGGACAATTAGACGGTCATGACTTAAAGACTCAGTTAAGCACAAAGCTGTTTTTTTGTTCTGCAAGGGGCAACAAGCACATTGTTTTTTTCTCCAGGAAACCCACTCTGATGGGTCTGATGTTAAGTTTTGGTCACAACAATAGGGAGACCAAATCCTTTTCAGTCATGGTACAAATCACTCGGCTGGAGTTGCCATCTGTTTCAATAGATGTCCTGGTAAGATTGTGTGCAACAAGGAAGATAAAGATGGTCATTGGCTTGCTTGTGTTTTGAATGTTGACAACAGCTTTATTATTTTGATTAACATTTATGGGTACAATAATGATCAAAAAAATAAGAATTTGCTGCATCAAATATCGATGGTTATAAAGGAACTACGTGCAAAATTCTTTACTGATCAGTTGGTGGTTGGTGGTGATTTCAATTTAACTCCTGATGAGTGGTTGGATAGATGGCCTTCCAGACTTTTAAGAGAATATAGAAATCCATTCATGGAAAATTTCATCAGCAGCAACAGATTAATAGATATCTGGAGAACCTTGAACAAAGATGTTAAACAATTTACCTGGTACAAACCTAATGGTCAAAGTAGATCACGTATCGATTATTGGTTGGTGTCAAATTCAATATCAGAACATGTTACAGAAACAACAATTTCTAATTGTCCTTTAAGTGATCATTGCACTGTTCATCTGAGGCTAAAAAATAGGGACAGAAATAATAACGTTAAAGATTATTGGAAATTTAATTCCCAGCTGCTAAAGAATGAGGAATACTGTAATTCTATTAAAAAACTAATTTTGGATATTAAAAATGATAACGCAATCAACACACCAATATTAAAATGGGAATATCTCAAATTTAGTATTAGAAAATTCTCGATCGCATTTGGCAAAAAGTTGAACAAAGAAAGAAGAGCAGAAGAAACTGAAATGGTTAAAGATCTCATGAATCTATATAGTATGTTGAATTGGACTGATAAAGAAAAAGAGAATTAATAACTTGCAATCCACACTAGATATGATGTATTTGAATAAAGCTAAGGGTGCATATGTGAGGTCCAGGGCCAGGTGGAGAGAAGATGAGGAAAAAAATTCTGCCTATTTTTGCAATTTGGAAAAATGCGGACAAGAATATAACTCCATCTGTAGTCTTATAATTAATGGAGAGGAATGCACAGATCCCAAATGAATAACAAAAGAAGTTTTTAATTTTTACAGTGACTTGTATAAATCTTCATACTCAGAACAAAATGTCACATCCTTTTTTGACAAAATTAATAATTTGATTCCGGTAATTAATGATAACTTTAAAGAAACTTGTGACAAGGAGCTAACAATTGCAGAATTCGATTGTGCAATTATAAACATGGCATCTAATCACTCACCAGGGCCAGATGGAATTACTACAAATTTCTATAAACATTTCTTGGAAGATATAAAACTTCTGCTGTTTCAAGCTTTAATTGAATGTGTTAATAGAAAGGAGCTAATGGAAACGATGAAACAAGGTGTGATAAAATTGATACCAAAACCTGGAAAAGATAAGAAAATCCTGAGTAGCCTAAGACCAGTAACACTTTTAAACACTGACTACAAGATCTTTACAAAAGTTTTGGCTTCAAGATTAAAAACGGGCATCTCTGAAATAATCTGCCCAACACAATCAGGTTTTCTTAAAGGAAGGTCCATTCATAATAATATCCGCCTGGTTCTGGATCTCATTGACTATAATCATTTAATTAAAGATGATGGCTACATTTTGTTTCTGGACTTTCACAAAACATTTGATTCAATTGAACATGCTTTTATTATTAACGCATTTAAACACTTTGGTTTTGGTAACACATTTCTTGACATGATTGCTATGTTATATATTGATATTAACAGTTGTGTTTCCCTCTCTGAAGGTACATGTTCCAGATTCAGGGTAGAAAGAGGCATTAGACAGGGATGCAGCATTTCACCTCTTTAATTCATTGTAGCCTCAGAATTATTTGCAATAACTATTATAAATTCGAGCATTAAAGGGTTAGACATAAAGAACCATAAATTAATAATAAGTCAGTTTGCTGATGACAAAACAATCTTTCTAAAAACTAAAGAACAAATTCCATTGGCCTTAGAAACAATTAAGCTGTTTTCCCGAGCCTCAGGTCTGCATCTGAATCTGAACAAATGTGAGATCATGAGTATCCATGGCAGTTCTGAATCTTCATTGTATGATATGCCGGTCAAAAATGAGATAAAATATCTAGGAATCTGGATAACCAAATGTTCAGCCGCCAGTGAAAAAAAGAATATCCAAAATAATGTTGATAAATGTAAAAAATGCTTAAATAATTGGTTGCAAAGAGATCTACCATTGTTTGGTAGAACAATGTTAACCAAAGTTGAATCATTATCTAGGTTAATTTATCCAGCATGCTCTCTAGAAATTCCATGAAGGATTATTAAAGAAATTAATAGAATAAATTTTAATTTCATATGGAAAAATAAACATCATTACATTAGAAATTGTGACTTGATAAAGGATTATGATGACGGTCATATAAAAGCAATTGACTTTGAAATTATGAATGGAATATTAAAGTTTAATTGGCTTCGATCCTTTTTAAAAAATGGTGATGAGATTTGGTTCTCATTACCCGCACTTGTTTTTAGTAAAGTTGGAGGTATTGAGTTCCTTTTAGTATGTGATTTTGAAATATCCAAATTACCCATTAAACTTTCAAAATTTCACCAGCAGGTTCTATTACAATGGAAAATGATGTTTAAACATAATTTTAGTCTCCATAATGTCCCATTATGGAACAATAGAGTAATATTGAGTAGAAGAAGATCCATGTTTGAGCATGACTGGATAGCAAAACAAATTTGGTCTGTTATACATTTAATGGATTAAAATGGTAACATTCTTGAATTAGATGATTTTAATGCTAAATATAATACTAAATTCTCCTTTGAGATATACAGTAAAGTAATAAAGAATGTTCCTGAAGTCCTTATTCAATCTATAAAGAACAATATTTTGAACATGCCAACTCCAAATTTGCATAAAGTCAACATAGATGATATGGAACTTGTAAATGAAAAATGTAACAATAAGTTTGTGAGGCAGTACTTGGTTAACACTTTATATCCAGGAATAGCAAAAAGCACACTTACTTTTAAAGATTACGACAAATTTGAATTATCATCTGTTCGAACAAAATACTTAAAATTCCCAATTCCTCCTAAATTTAAAGAAGTACATTTTAAGACTATAAACAATATTTATCCCTCAAATGAATTCATAAGAAAAAGATTTAAATTAGTGGTTGATAACTGTTATATCTGTAAAACGAATTTGGAAACGACAGAGCACCTGCTGTTTACATGTGAGAACATTCAAAATCTTTGGAAATCTCTTCGTGACTTAATGTCGTCCAGTTCCATTGATATGAATTTCTGGTCCTTTAAAAATATACAAATGGGGGTATTCCTTAAAGATAAAAAAATCTGAATTTTTAGTTAATAACTTGATTATAATTACAAAGTATTATATACACAAGTGTCGTTATGCTAAGTCCCCTCCTTCATGGTCCGCCTTTAAAAACAACCTTGCTTTGTTACAACAATGTCTGAAAAAAGTAAATAATGCCCATGCAATTAAACTATACGCTTCTTAACCCCTTGTATTTATGTTATATATGTATGTGTGTGTGTGTGTGTGTATATATATATATATATATATAAAATTTATTTTTATTTATTATTACTATTATTATTACTGTTTTTTTTCCTGACATAACTGATGTTTGCTTGATTTATAATAATTTTAAAACTATCGATGTGATTTTCTGCTGTTTATATTACTGATGGAGGTGATGTACGTTTTCTTTCAACTTTATTGTACTTATAATTGAGTATGTCATTGTTTTTGTAATGTTATGTGTTCTAATAAAAAAAAAAAAAAAAGACAATTAGACGGTCATATCGGAGGTAGGCGATGTCGCCGCGCTCACGGGCAGCTCGCATTGCAGGAAGAAGTTATTTCTTTTCGTTGCACAGCATCAGAGAAGTCTTCATTTATGTAAGTTCCGGTTCCTTTAAATTTCTTTGCGTTCACCATGACTAACATCTTGTCCTTGTATTTTAAAAATTTAACCACCACAGGTCTAAATTTATTGCGGTCTGCATCTGGTTTCCCTGTTCGGTGCGCACGTTCTATTTCTATTGATTTCTGGTCCAAGTTTAATTTTTCGGAAATCAAATTTCGCACTTTGCTCTCCGTCTCTATCCATCCTTCATGTTCAGTTTCTTTGATCCCCTCAATGATTAGATTATTTCTTCTTGATTGGTTTTCTAAATAATCCGTAGAGGTAGTGACAGAGAGCAAACCCTCACAGAGTTTGTGAATGTCTTGTTGCATTGCATCGCATTGATTGGTTTGCACATGTATTTTACTTTTAGGGCTCTAAATTCGTAAACCAGGCCCAGGCGCGGTGCAGGCGCGGGGAATGGGGGGTGCGCCACGCCAACGGGGTGTGTTCAGGCGTATGTTGCAATTTCGTGCCCGGCGTAGCCTGGCGCAAGTACTCCTCTGTCCCGCCGGTCCCTCCTGCGGGCGCAAGTGGCAAAAGAGGGAGGAGAGAAGGCGTGTTTGGGTATAACACAGCCGAGTCAAATCTTCACCAGTCGAATGAGCTCCTCTCCTCACCTTTAATGTGTTGGAATATAGAAGCCTCTGTCCAATATCTGCATGATGCATTAATGTTGCATTTTACTTTGCTGCTTCAGGCATGTTTTTCTGCACCGTTACGTCTATATTAAGCATTATTTAATATGAGTTAGCTGGCTAGCTAGGGCATTCGCGAATTATTACCATTAGCGAACTTGAATGGAATTTCAAAACGAAACTACGTAACTACTACGCCGATTTAGAGGTTCTTTTTTTGCCCCCCCAAAGAGGACAAATGCCCACCCAAGCTTGGCATCCTGGCAACGCCTCTGGACATCATTATGATTTGACAGCGATACAGCAGATCTATTTCTCATCATACAGATCAGGGATGTCAAACGAGTTGAAAGGAAGCAAGCTGTCACCGGCCTACATAGCATCACTGTACTGTGTACTTTCATTTAAATCACCCTTTCAAAGCAAGTAATTCCAGTTTAAAAATTGTTATGTCTGCTTTTTGACTCTTCGGTCAACACCAGAGTCTGTTACGCAAACAAATAAGCGGTGACCTTCAATAATCTTAATTCTTATTTTGTTCTAAACTGAAGTTAACACAGAAGTCTTAAATACCCTATTTACACTTAGCCATTTAATGCATCTTGAGCTGATCGGATCGCCAAAAGGTCAAGTTTTAATGGGTTCAAGAGGCATTTGGGCTAGATGTAAATTGGGTTTCTAAAACCACCTCGGGTGTCATGGTTTTGGAGGTTGGCGTTTGTTTGGGAGCTTTCTTTGTTGCTCTCTGCTGGGACAATATTGTTTTGCCCACATTGGATTCTTCGGCCAGCTGGCATTAATTGTGGGTGGCGCCCGGACTCTATTTAAGCCCAAGTTCCGCCTCGCCACCTTTGCTGGAGTGTCAGTGTTTCGTTTGCACTATAGCCCGTAAGTTCTCTAGCTAGAAAGTTGGTAAGGAATTAGTTGCAAAAGAGCAAAGTGGTAGTTAGTAAGGGAATCTTTCTCTCTCTTTTCCTCTGTCTATGCACCGTCTGGTGCTTAATCTTTTTATCTTGGTTTCCGAGATTTTTCCTTTATTTCGCGTTGCTTCCTTATTTTTACTTGGACTAGATTTATGTCCTTTGGAAGCGCGAGCCTCTCTCTCTTACTTTATATGTGTTCGTCATTTTGCTGTACTTCCTTTCGTTCCGGCCACTGCATTTGGCGTCTCGAAATACCAGCCATCACAGTACACTCTAGCCAACATGGAGACGTCAGCTGTGGCCGCGATTGAAAAGGTTGTTACCAGCCGGCAAGCTATGCTTTCTGATTTCGGCGAAGGTCTTTCCAGCCTGGGCAACCAGCAGGCTGGTTTGGCTGAGAGACTCTGCCTTCAGGAGAGTTCTTTGCAGAAACAGGAGAGCGTTCTGTTAAGTTTAACCGAGAGTATTAAATCCCTGTCTACACAAGTTTCACAAGATGTCGCACAAGCATCATCCATACACCTTCCCCGAGAACCGGTTGCAATTACCCCCAAAGATATAGCGGCGAGGCCGAAAATGTAAAGATTTCATCGCCCAATGTGAGATATTTTGTGGGGCTCAGCCGTCACGGTTTGTTAATGAGGATTCTTGGGTTGCATTTATTTTATCCCTGTTGACTGACAAAGCACTCACTTGGGTCGGCCCACTTATCAGATCTAATTCACCGGTTGTAAATTCTGTGAAGGCTCTTGTTAAGGAAATGGTGTCAGTGTTTGATCAGGATGTTTGTGGTCAGGACGCGGCTACGGGTTTAATGCATCTGAAACAGGGCAATGAAAGTGTCGCGGAGTTTTCTATTTTATTTCGCTCCCTGGCGACAGAGACAGGCTGGCTGGAGGCTCCTCTTATGACGTGTTTAGTCATGCTCTCACTGAGGAGGTAAAAGACGCATTGGCTACATTGGAGCCCTATTCGAATTTTGATTCTTTGGTTCACACTGTGGTGCGAATTGACAATCGCATCCGCGAACGTAACAGGGAGAAACTAAACAGATTGCCGCTTGCTGACAATGGGACTAAGGCTGCTAGTGGCAAGTGTGCGGTTTCTATTCCACCCACTGAAGATTCCACTCCAGTTGAAGCCATGCAGGATAGCTCGTTTGAGAGTCGGACTCATAAACCTGCTCGCAGAAGAATAATCTGCTTTAATTGTAATAAACTGGGTCATACCCGTCCCACGTTGTTCAAGCTCCAAGGGAACGGGAGATCCCTCTAGCGGTATGGGGCGCTAGAGGGCAGACCCAATTTCCTTCCGAACACTAATCCCTGTTGAACTGACTGTGGGGAGCAAGAGAGTTATAATTGAAGCGTTCGTGGATTCGGGTGCCGTGAATTGTTTCATGGATGTTAAGTGGGCTAGGAGGCACTCCGTTCCTACCTGTCCTCTTTCACAGCCACGCTCTGCGACAACTTTGGACGGTCGCCCGCTTGGAATGGGATTTATAACCGAAGTTTCTGAACCGCTAAATATGTTCATTTCCCTTGGTGGCCATTCTGAGGAGGTTCGGTTTTTTCTTATCAGTTCCCCTGCTTTTCCCATTGTTTTAGGGCATTCTTGGCTACGGGAGCATACGCCTTGCATCACTTGGGGGGAACAGAATAATCCTATCATCTACTGGGGTACCAATTGTAGGTCCCATTGTAGAAAGAATGTGACTTGTTTTCCCAGACATGAAGCTATGGGGCAGACTGATGCCTGGAGCGAGTGTGAGGAGGTTGTCTCACCTTACCCTCCTAAACTAGAAAAAGGGGCAGAGGAGGGGTTGTAATGGGATCCTCAATTTGATTGGCGACAGCCAGAGGACGATTACCTTTTAGAGGATTTTTTCGATTCTGAATCAGTCACCGAGACGTCAGGTTCTGAACAGTATGAGGATTTGGGGGCCACCCTGAACTTTGATTTGCCTCTAATGTTCCTAATGATTATGCTGATCTCGCCAAGGTTTTTAGTAAACAACGAGCCTCGACTTTACCTCCTCATCGCCCATACGATTGCAAGATCAATCTCTACCCTGGTACTACTCCTCCTACGGGTTTTCTATACTCACTGTCAGGGCCTGAGTGAAAGGCCATGCGAGAATATATTCAGGAGGCTCTCGCTAATGGTTTTATTCGGTCATCAACGTCTCCTGCCGGAGCGGGGTTTTTTTTTGTGGGGGAAAAAAGATGGCGGTCTGAGACCCTGTATTGATTATAGGGGTTTGAATAAGATCACCATTAAAAACCGATACCCCCTTCCGTTGATGAATTCCGCGTTTGAACGTCTGCAGGAGGCTTCATTTTTTACCAAGCTAGATCTCCGTAATGCTTATAACTTAGTTCGCATTCGGGAGGGGGACGAATGGAAAACGGCATTTAATACACATGACGGGCACACGAATATTTGGTCTTGCCGTTCGGATTGGTTAACGCCCCCTCGGTGTCTCAGGCACTCGTTAATGACGTCCTCCGAGAAATGTTGGAGAAATTCCCCTACGTTTATCTTTACAACATTTTGATTTTTTCCTCAACGCTCTCAGAGCATAAACAACACATCAGACGTGTGCTTGAGGCCCTCCTTAATGCAAAGCTTTTTGTCAAGGCTGAGAAATGTGTCTTTCACGCCCAAATTGTCTCGTTTCCTGGCTTTATTGTTTCCAAGGGATCGGTCCGTATGGACCCGGACAAGGTGGCTGCGTTCAGGAATTGGCCTGCCCCTCAAAGTGTTAAGGAGGTCCAACGCTTCTTGGGCTTTGCTCATTTTTATAGGAGGTTTATCCGTAATTTTAGCGCAGTTGCTGCCCCCATTGTTGCGCTCACCAGAAAGAATACCTCCTCAGCATTTTTTTGTTCTCCAGCAGCTGAGGCTGCCTTTCAGGAATTAAAGAAACGTTTTAGCTCAGAGCCCATTTGGTTTTGCCCGATCCCTCCCTCCCATTTGTGGTGGAGGTGGATGCTTTGGAGGTTGGGGTGGGTGCTGTTTTGTCCCAACGCCCCCTTTGGGACAATAAGCTACACCCATGCGCATACTTCTCCCGGTCTTTGTCCGCCGCAGAATGGAATTACAGCATTGGTGACTGGGAGTTATTGGCGGTCAAGTTGGCGCTTGAAGAGTGGCGCCACTGGTTGGAGGGAGCTGAACACCCTTTTGTGGTATGGACGGACCATAAAAATCTCCAGTATATTTAGCAACCCAAGCGACGTAATTCCCGGCAGGCGCGGTGGTCATTGTTCTTTAACCATTTTAATTTTACGCTAACCTACCACCCTGGCTCTAAAAACATTAAGCCTGACGCCTTGTCGCAGATTTACGACCGCTCTGATCACGATCCTACCCCGGAGCCAGTTATTCCAGCTGCTCAGATTGTGGCGCCCATTCATTGGGAGATTGAGGCGGTGGTTCAGGAGGCTTTGAAGACCGATCCCGGTCCTGGGGGGGAGCCTCCTGGCTGTTTGTTTGTCCTGCCTAGGGTTAGGCCACAGGTTCTCCAGTGGGGACACTCTTCCCGCTTGGCGGGGCTCCCGGGAGCCCATCGGACCAAGTAGTTCCTGGCCCGGACGTTTTTTGGTGGCCGGTATGATGAGGACATTCGGGAATTTGTTGCTGCCTGTGGCATCTGCTCCAGAAACAAAACTTCCCATCTCCCTCCCTCTGGTCTGCCGCAACCATTGCCCGTTCCCAGGCGCCCTTGGACGCATATTGCATTGGATTTTATTACGGGACTGCCTGTGTCTGAAGGCAACACGGTCATCCTGGTCGTGGTTGACCGTTTTTCCAAGGCCGCTCATTTTGTCGCGCTACCTAAGCTGCCTTCAGCGCAGGAGACGGCCCCTCTTGTGGTTAACCATGTGTTCCGGCTGCATGGGCTTCTGCAAGATGTTGTCTCTGACTGTGGTCCTCAGTTTACGGCCAGATTCTGACGGGCGTTTTGTGGGCAGTTGGGGGGCCACGGTGAGTCTCTCCTCTGGGTTCCACCCGGAGACCAATGGGCAGACTGAGCGTACTAATCAGTCATCGGAAAACACTCTTCGTTGTTTAGCGGTGGATAATCCATCTTCATGGAGTCGATTTTTAGCATGGGCCGAGTATTCCCATAACTCACTGAGTAATTTCTCCAGGGCCTTTTCCCCCGTTTGAAGCTCAGGTGGGTTACCAACCCCCACTGTTTCCTGAGACTGAGAATGATTCCAAGGTTCCCTTAGTCAACCATTTCATTCATCGCTGTCGGTCGGTTTGGACCAGGGTCCGTTGATCTCTGCTGCGCTCGGGGCTCAAACAGAAATCTGCCGCCGATAGAAGGCGTCGTTTGGCCCCATCTTATCGGGTGGGTCAGAGAGTTTGGCTGTCTACCCGGGACCTCCCCTTGAAGGTAGAATCACGAAAACTGGCTCCCCGCTATATTGGCCCATTCAAGAAGATCAAGATCAATCCGGTCATGGTCCAGTTAAAGCTCCCTAGATCTTTGCGCATCCATCGTCGTTCCATGTCTCTCGGATTAAGCCGGTTAGCACTAGCGTCCTGGCACCTGCCGACACACCCCTGCCGCCACCACAAATGGTTGAGGGGGGGCCGGTTTACACCTGCGCCGCATTCTGGCCGAGAGGCGTGTTGGTCGTGGGGCCCAGTTTCTCATGGACTGGGAGGGATATGGCCCTGAGGAGCGCTGCTGGGTCCCTTCCCGAGATATTCTGGAACCCAAGCTCATTTCCGAGTTCTGTGCACGGGGTTCCCTGGGGACTTCTGGGGCTGTCCCTTAGAGGGGGGGGGTCCTGTCATGGTTTTGGAGGTTGGCGTTTGTTTGGGAGCTTTCTTTGTTGCTCTCATCTGGGACGATATCGTTTTACCCACATCGGATTCTTTGGCCAGCTGGCATTAATTGTGGGTGGCGCCTGGACTCTATTTAAGCCCAAGTTCTGCCTCGCCACCTTTGCTAGAGCGTCAGTGTTTCGTTTGCACTATAGCCCGTAAGTTCTCTAGCTAGAAAGTTGGTGAGGAATTAGTTGCAAAGAGGAAAGTGGTAGTTAGTAAGGGAATCTTTCTCTCTCTTTTCCTCTGTCTGCACCGTCTGATGCTTAATCTTTTTATCTTGGTTTCCGAGATTTTTCCTTTATTTCGTTCAGTCTAACTCGCATTGCTTCCTTATTTTTACTCGGACTAGATTTATGTCCTTTGGAAGCGCGAGCCTCTCTCTCTTACTTTGTCTGTATTCGTCATTTTGCTGTACTTCCTTTCGTTCCGGCCACTGCATTTGGCGTCTCGAAATACCAGCCATCACATCGGGAGGAGTTTTGAGATGCATAGCAGCTGCACAGTGGTCAATTGTGAATGGATCAGTCTACAGAAGCAACATAACGTACGTCAGCATTATGCTCTAAAAGAAATACTATGTCTCTAGCTATGTAATGAACGTGCAGGCAGAGGAGGAACTTCTTCTCTATGGCTGCACTGTAGAAGGCACTCCAACACTGGGAATCAGCTTTAATCTTTAATGATTCGCCTTAACAGCAAATGATTTTTTATTTCCCCACCATCATCACACTAAGGCGATAATCCAGGTGATGCGCCCCCCCCAAAAAAAAAACAAAAAATAAAAACAACAATCAACTGGCATTTGCACTTCATACGGGAAACTGAAAATTGGACCGGTCCAGTCCAGTGAAAATCCACTGATGTGGTTAAGAGTAAATGCAATGTGGAAAATAATATCAGGATATTATCCAGATAGAAGACACATGAACTCACATGTGTTAACACAGCCCACGGTTGCACTCTAGCCAGATAGGGGCTCATGAAGCTATAAAGTATTTTAAGCCCCTAACAACAGCAAAATTACCAAAATTTCTCAGGCAGGAGGCTAAACTAATTCAGATGGGAGAGTTCATTAATGGAAAGACATTTACTTACTGACCCCAGGAATGTGCATCTTCAAGCAGCCAGTTGTTACTTGGATGATCACATTCATGTCTCCTGGTGCAAAGGCTCTTACACTCAGGCGGTTTGGTGCCACGGATATGGGCGGATACATGACTGCTTCTCCACAGTAGCACGTTAGCTCATCACAGCCTACGGAAAAGAAACAGAACCACTTGTATGGATTACCATACTTTATAACATCATGACAATATCCTACAATCAGGTCGATCACCGTTTTAATGCGGCCCAAATTATTCCCCAGAGTCCCCAGAGGACCCGGCCAATACTTGACGTTGCCCCTTACTGACTAATGGATTTCTTGACTGCCAAGGATTTGCAATAGTGTTAAAAATGACAATTTAATTTCTGATAGCGCAGTTTCGTCCACTTTCTTACTTTGAGTAGCAAAAATTAGGGAGACTTTGTCATGACTGCAATTCCAACATGGTTCATAAAATATTTTTGCCAAAACCATTAAATTAAAGCAGAAAATCTAGAATTCAAGCACACAGTTTCACTTCAAATACATTGCAGCATACAGGGGCAAAATGATAAAAATACTTGAGGACCCAACAGTATAAAAAATACTTTGTCATTTTGCATCAAGGCTCTCTTCTGAGGTTATTGTAGATTGATTAAAACGTCTTCAATAAGCAGCGAGGGTTACTGAGAGAGTATTACAGAATGCTGGCGATCAGCTATTAGCATAGAGAGGCCTGTGCTTCATAGAAATTAGCCTCTACTGAGGATGGTGTGGCCGCATCATTTAAGAGGTGCTATTCCACTTAGCCTGGTTGACACCTATGCAACACTTGTGTTTTTAAAAATGAGGTTTCTCATTCACTTTCCAAAAAAATCTCGTCCACACAAAGACGCCAAAACACAATTTAAGGGCCGTCGAATGCACGCCAAACCAACAGGCGGCGATGATATAATATAACGCAAGACCAAGTAGGGTAATCACAAACTTTAAAATTTTGCTAGAAGTCCCACAAACTGAGGTCACAAGCCAAAAACTGTTTCCCCTGCCCACAAGTAAACAGTGAAAACAGCATTTCAAGAAATTGCCAAAAATGCAGTTTTTCTTTGGTCATGAGGCCAAAACACGACGAAAATGTCTTTGCCAATTAAAATTATTGCTGCGATCACTATGGTATGCAGCATAAAATGACTGCCATGGGCTGAGTCAGACTGTAAAAGACATAAATCCCCAGAAACCCAACAGATAATAAGATGAAGCAGAGTAACCTATGGATTTAAAAACATTTCAAACTGCAGTGTCTTTTCCACAGCCTTTTATTTAGCATCATTTGCAGCATGACCAAATCATGCCATAATTAATACCAATTTCCAACAAGCTTTTGCAAAGCAGCAAGAGCCAAAACAATATTTGCTGTAGGGATGAGAAAAGCTTTTATCAAATCCACTGGCACCATTTGATTTTGAGGCCCATAACTGCATGAATACAGGACTGCTGGCGAGCATCGGGCACTCGCTGGTTTGCCAGCAAGGCAGGTAGTTCCCGCGGTGACAGAGGTCCTGGCAGCAGTGAAGACCGCAGTTGAGCTTGTAGCCACAGATGAGGGAGCAGCGGTGCGCAGTATCCTGACAGAGAAAGACAATCAAATTAAAAAGCAGGGAATGAAGGTCTGGCTCTTTTCTGAAAGGATTATACTGACTGAAGCTCCATTGATCTCTAAGTGAAGCGGAGAGCTTAAGGCTTCATGTCCATCTTAGCCCTGATTAAAAAAACAAGTTTAAAATTCACAGTTGGATCGCAACAAAGCCTGCAAGGGGTCAAGTCACACTGGGCATTACAAGATGGTTTTTAATTTGCGCGATAGATGCAATACCAAAACATCCACATGGTGGCAGTAGATGAAAAAAAATTAGCGATTTATCCCGATATCCGTCCATGGATGGCACTGTTTCACCATTTAGGGTAATCAAATTGAAGATCAAGGCAAAACAATGTTTTTACCGCAATACTGCATCAATTTTCTCTTCAGTAACCGAAGGTGTGCGGTAATTTTGCAGGAACTGAGCCGACACTCACCACACAGCAAAGTTCGTTACACTTGTGTCGACCACAGGAGCGCTTCTTGCTGCAGCGCCTCTCACAGGCGAACACCAGCTCCCCTGAGAACAAGCAGGAGGAAGGGATGGTGAGAGGAAACAAAGAGTATTTATGTGAGAAAGTGATTAAAAATAAAGCACCCACCCATTTCACAATATGTTACCCTTCACGAAAGCTTACCTTCATTTTGTATTGTTGAACAGGGAACTTCCTACAAGCAAAATGAAGGCAAGTTAAAATGTCATATGTGTCAAATGTCTCCGCTTAGTATGACGCCACCAGGGTAGTCAAAACCACCCTGAAAAACAGAAGCAATGACATTTGTTTGAAGCCTAAAGGTCCACAATTGAGGTTCTTCATTAATTTTTTTTAACAACACTTACAGCACATTATTTTAAGGCTATGTAGCATCATTCTATGTACTCATTCTGAACACACATAGAAATCAAATCACACACTATGCACTCAAATTTAAGGCAATTTAGCACATCTAAATGACATGCCTACATTTGGATTTTGGGGAGAAATCAGGGTGTCCGGAGGAAACCGATGCGAAGACATGCAAACTCCACACAGAAAGACCCCAGGCCCGATTTGAACCCAGAACCTTCTTGCTGTAAGGCGGCAGTGCTACCCTTATTTTACAAACGTGTGCCCATCACCACAGGGTTGTTCAGGCTTACTTTCGTTTTGACGCCACATCTGCACTTGATGGTGGAGCTGAGAGAGCAGGGTCCACAGCGGCCCTCGTGGCACAGGTTCTCACAGGTGTGTATGGTGTCTGCAAAAGGGCAAGCAAGCTGATATGAGGAAAATTCCACCTGGCCCCAGTCAAAGATGGCAAATGTGTAAGCATCTTACAATTTGTAAATTGTACATAAATTACACACAAAAATTCAACAAAACAGGTTTGATTCATTGTAATTTATGTGTCTTCAAATTACTCCAATTTAATTAACGGTACACGAGTCAGACACAAGTGGCTGAAATGTTGTGCATGACTCTCTCCATTGCGAATGGCATTTTTATCACCTTCACCTAGTTTCGGTTTCAGGCCCTGAAATAAAGGCGTTTCCGTCACAGTTGGTTGAACTGCGTGTGGGGGGAGGGGTGCCAATGCATAAACTGACACTGCAAGTTTTGAGTCACAGACCACGTTTGCATTTTGACTCATCCAGAGCACCTTTTATTGCAAATGCTGTCGCTCTAGTTTCCATCCATTTAGACATTTATATATTATTTCAGATCTGAAGATGTGTAATAGCTTACGGATAGAATGTAGCTACAGTGTGGTACTCACTGCCACTCTTTCCTGAAGCAACAGTGCTACAAACTCTCATTGATAAAACTCCGGCCTATACTACCCCTTGGTGAACTGGTCTCCGGTGCTGCAAAGATCTCTGGCTCTCACCGCTGGACCTGCAGGGCAGGGGCTTTCCGCAGGACTTCCCGCAGGAGGGGATGGGGTCCATGCAGCTGCCCCGCTCGGAATAGCCCAGCTCCAGCGGTTTGGAAAGGGCCGTCTGGCCGCACGGACAGCTGCGCAGAAGGAAGTAAGGAAGTAAGACCAAAACAAGATGCAAATAAGGATGTCACGCATAACCATATTTAGTAATCATAATTAATAATCATAATCAGTAATCATATTATGTAAGCAGCAAGCACACACACATGCAAGTAGTTCATACACACACAGACACATGCACATAAAACTCACACACATACAAGCAATTCAATGCACACATGCTGGGCAATTCCAGCATTACTCACGTTACATTTAAAGCACGGGACTCTTGAATAAAGGTGTCTGCCGATTTTGTTAATGGACTAAACATTCTTATTTTTTCACCATGATAACCATAGGCCACTCTCAAGGTCCACATATGACAACATTGGAAAAATTCTGCTTAATGGTTCTTCCAGGCTGACTTTTGTCAGCATTACTCAAGTTACGCAAATATCTCATGGGGTTTTTTAAGTTAAATTTGCTTTCAATATCTCGCTAAACTAGAATAGACACAGCAAAATGATTGAGAATATTTTGAACTTTTATTGCTAAACTTTTTAAGAGAACAAAGCAATTGGCATAGGTTAATGAACTATTATCTCTACACACAGTTAAAGAAAAAAAGTCATGTTACTCACGTTATAGGTACATTGGAAGAACAAAACGTGCATTGAAACCTCATTCCCTTGGATATCAATTCTAAAGAGTGATATAAATGATTGCATTTGTAGTACTACAAGTAGAGTGATGATACTCAGTTGACTGCAACCGCCCCCCGCCCCCCCGGCTCAAACTGTGAATGAGTGAATATTCAGGACTGATTTTCTATTATATATAATATTTTTACTGTGAAAGAAATTAATATTGGTAATTATTATGAACTAAGATGAACATTAAATTATTAAAATGAAAATTGCCTTAATCTAGAATAAAGAGCACTACAGGCATTTGAGGTACAAATACAAATGTACATGTGTTCAAAATATGAAAACAGCTTTCCTTAGACATACACAACACTCACATTTGTTTGTATCTCCCCGACGATAGTGTCGGGAGATACTATGGTTTAGTTCCGGGGCCGACGCCACCACCGCGCCCACAGAGGTTTTCTGTTCCGGGCTCTGGAAGCGACAATCATTACAGGAATTTTTTCTAATTTTACACAGGCGAAGATATTTATTTGACAATACTCAAGATTTTTGGCAATTTTGGACGTCAAATATGGCTGCCGGCGGCCATTTTCTCCAAAATTTGGGGATCGGGGAGATACACGACTCGGTCCCTGTGGCGACCAAGTTATCTAGTTACAGTTAATTTAAATTTTATTTTTTTAATTTTACCTATTAAAAATTTTGTGACAACAAACACCCGTCAAAAAAAAAAAAAAATCATAATTTATTAAATTATGGTCGTGCTTGTAGACTGATGTGTGACACCTGTCCAGTGTTTTTCATTTCCTTTTATCAAGTTGCATATACACGTACAGCGTTTGATTGCGCAATTCCCCCACCGATTCCTTACACAAGATAGCAGAGGCTTCTCGCATTTTGCGGTTGGTTCAGCCAATGATGTTGTCCACTCTAGTGTTTTCTTTAGCTTTGTGGGCAGGACTGGCGCGGAGGCAGGAAAATAATGGGGTCTTTCCACTCGCTACCATGGTTTCAGAATTGCGACGTTAGGTTATCCACAGTGCAGTGGCGGAGGTCGATCAGGACGATATTAAGAGACCGTAGGAGCCCAAATTTGTTCAAAACTGGACGAAAACTCTTATTCACATTATCCGAAGACTGTATTGAAAAATATGCAACGGGGATTTCAAAAGAACTATAACTAATTGCTCCCACTCACTGAAAAACAGGAAAGTAAACTTCAGTCTTTAGATCTCAGTGATAAAGTGTGTTACTCACATTACGGACACTGTTACTCACGTTACATGTTACTCACATTACAGAATTTGATACAGTTCCACTCAGAGCTTATGAGGGGTTTTCCTTATTTTGTTTCATAAATGTAACTAGTGGTGGTGGAAGAGATGAATACAGGAATCTGACAGTCCTATCTAACAGCAGTGTGAAACGAGGGAAAAGTTCATCATTTTTTGTTACTCACGTCACGGAAGGAGACTGCACCATTTCTGTCATCCAGCCCAAGGAAAATCATACTTACTTCCGAAATTTAGATGATGCTCCTAACACTCTGATATCCATACAATCAAACAATTACAATAAATGCTGTGGTAAGCTAGAGGCTAGAGTGAGGGTGTAAGGAAGAAAAGAGGTGGTTTTGGGTTGAAAAATGCTATTTTTCAGCGGCTGAAATTGGATGTGTAGTACAAATCCTAAATTCGGTCAAGCTGCTTGAAACCTTATTTTCTTTACAGTTAGGTAGCCAAAGTACATGACCAAATAGTATTTGAAGTGATATTTCTAGTTTGAAATTTCAGTTGCCATGAGACTGTTTTGCTGGAATAGCCCACATGCATGAGCAGCACACACACATAAGCAGCGGGCTTCTGTAGCTTTGATTAGTAAGCGAGCTTCTGTTTAGTTGATTTGAAAACATAATCAGGTGAAACATTTAAATGTATTTGATTTCTGTAGCTCTGATTCATAGTTGTTCAGTAAAATCATTAGTTGTTACTGAAAAACATAATCAGTTGAATCATTTATGTATCCATTTTATCCTATACCTTTGGCTGCAATTTTCCTCTCCTTTCTAGTAATTTTCCTCACCTTTTTAGTGTATTTCCTGTGATTTTTTAATGAAATCAATACTTCTGTGCGCCACTATTATTTTTCAGAGCCTAACCAACCGATAAGGGAAAGAAAAAACCTTAAGAGATAATGTATGTACGGCCCACGTATTGTGATTGAAGCAAAGTTGGTTGAGTTTTTCCCATAAATATTGCTCTGTAAAAAATGATGGGTTAGTACTTCTTGGCCAAGGACTACTCACCGGGTTTGGATTATTGCACGATTCAAGGCTGGAATAAAAGATAACTTGTGAAGATTTTGTCTCTCTCCAATTATTCACGAACAAGGGGACCTCAAAAATACGCAAACATCTGAACGGAAAGACACAACAAAAATTTTAACGGACACGCTGTTAGCCAGGACTGGGTGAGAACAGATGTGTTGCAACGGCTACTACTAAATGCTAATAACAATCGAGGCTGCAATGTGCGGTACAGCCTATCTATTTGCCCATTCTTTTTAATAATACTAAAGATGGTAGACAGCCTTGAAATTCCTGAGGCCATATTAAAGACTTCTGAAGTAATAACCACAGCCCTATTGATAACTGGGTGTGCCCAAAACAGGACCAAGACGCGACAGCTTCTTCTACCAGTCAAACATGTCAGATTGATACTTTTCTGTAAATTGGCCATCACCCTAGGGCTATCGGTGAAAGGACACAATGTAACTTGGTGGCTGATTAAGACTAAGTTCACCTTGTTTGGTGAGCAGTAGGCAGGGCTGGCAACTGCCCCCGTGGCAGATGTCAGCACAGTGATGCTCCCTGCAGTTCAGCGCGGCATTGCACACCGTGCTGCAGCGGGCAGAGGCCGACTGACCACACCGCACCGGTTGGCTGGAAAAGAAGAGAGAGGAATTGGCAGTGAGTGGATTGGTCAGGACATCAGTAGGGAAAACCAAAATTGATGTCTAAAGTCACAGGTGGTGGTGCCTTTACCACCAAGATACCCACTGACAGAAACTTATGCCATTTACATGCAAGGTTATGTTCTTGCATTTTTCTTGCAAAGTGTCAAAAATAAAAAGGTTTAGAAACCTAGAAATACGTGTCCAGAATGCATAAATAAATGAACCGAAGGATGAACTTAAGTTTTTTTATCCTCATGCAAATCCAAACAACTGGCGCCAGTTAGCCTAACTACCTGCTAATATGCCTATGGCTGAACGCCAGTGCAGTATGTCTGTGATTAAAATACCTCTGATTAAAAACGCAAGAGAAGGAAATCGTAATAAAAATAGGACCAATGGTCCTGTAGCTTACTGGCAATTAATCCCGGCAAAAAATGTTCTATAGGACTTCTATGGAATTCTATAGAACATCAATGGAACTCTATAGAACATTTTAGTAGAACAGCATGTTCTATAGGATTTTCCGTGTGTTCTATAGGAATTTGCTGGAAACCTATAGAGCACCTCTATGGAAAAGAAAGTCCTATAAGATTTTTACTGTTCTATAAGATCTTCCTATAGAACACCCTAGTTGAAAAACCTGTTCTATAGGACTTTGATGGTCTTTAGGACCTTCTAATAGAACAAAAGCTTAATGGGAAAGACATCTTAAATAAGGGTTAAATAAAAATAAAAATAAATCTTATGATTCCTTGCAATGCTCTGTTGAAGGTTCAATTTACTTTATGTGTAACCGGGTTCTAGAAGTGAGAGACCGGACTAATGGTATGAAAATGTGCAATATGCAGTGATATCCACTATACTGAAGTAGCAAGGAAATTTTGTCCCTTTTAACTTTAAGGTGTGCTTAAGCACATGGGGAACCAGGCACATACCAACTCATTGATTCTCTGATCAGACGATTGATTGACTGACTGACCGCACAATTTAGCAGTATTTCAGTTACGGTATATGAAGACCTCTTTCCATTTCGTGGGCAGCAATTCAAAAATATAAATGTAAGGCATTACAACTATATTATACTATAATGGAAAACTCGTTTTCCTCTTTTGCTTACAAAGACAGAATTATGTAGAAGGTTTGAGCTTTTGAACTTAATTCCCTTAATTTTAAAAATTCAATCAAATTATTCCTTTCCATTTACATGCATGTGATTGCAGATTATATGCAGATTTAGAATTAATTTGAATACAATTTGAGGTCTGCTAAGACTTATTCCCACCATCTTTATACACGTATCATGGTCACCTAACAGGATTACTAACATGGCGTTCCTTTTCAGCGAAGGCACTCAGTTCCTTTTGAATTCCTGAAGACCCTGACATATGCAACAACAACGGGCCATTCGAGCCCCGGACAGAGTAGCGCACAATTGGCCATTGCGCTAGAGGGATGCAAATTGGGAAGGGTTTGCCAAGAAGGGTAATATAACATGGTTGCTTTGTTTGTCACCTTCCAGATTCAGGTGGGATTGAAGATGCCAAAAAGAAATGAAAAAAGTTCTACAAGAGCTGTTCTATAGAAATTTTCTATGGAACTGTTTCCTTAAGAAATTTTCTATAGAACTTGTTTTCTATAGGACTCGAGGTACTAAAGTTCTATTGAATTCTATTGAACTGTCCTATAGGATTCCTATAGCACATTTTTTGCAGGGATCTTATAGTGATGATACAAGTTATGAAAATTTCATGTGACATTGGACATTCGAATCATTGAAAGTCAATGCCAAGGTCACTAAATAAAAGTTCATGTACTTATATAAGACTTCCTGTAATCTTATCATAAGCTCTTAATCAGTTTTGGTGATACAAGTCATTGAAAATTCAATATATGTGAACTTTAAAGGTCACAGAAGGTCAAGTATAGGTCAGTAAATGGACTTCATATACGACTTTCTAAATGTCTCTACACAAACCTTGGCTCAATCTGTGACCATTTTGGTGATAGAGGTCATTGTAATTTCACTGTCGAGTTGACTGTGACTGACTTCCTTTAAGTCTGTGATACAAACTTAGGCTCTATCGGTGACCTTTTTAGTGATAAAAGTCATTGAATTTTCACTTGGTCAAGTTTGACCTTCAAAGGTCAATATGAAGGTCACCAAATGAAAGTTCATATTTGACTTCTTATATGTCTCCAATACAAACCTACGCTCTATCTATAACGATTTTGCTGATATAAGTCATTGAAATTTCACTGTACAGTTTAGCCGTTGAAGGTCACTGAACGTCAAGTTCAAGGTCACCAAATGAAACTTCATACACAACTTCCTATATGCCCACAATACACACCTAAGCTCTATCTATGAGAGTTTTGGTGATAGAAGTCATTGAAATTTTGCTATGTGAAGTTTGACCTCCAAAGGTCACCCAAGGTCAAGTTCAAGGCCACCAATAGACATTTCATATATGACTTCCTATAAGTGTTTAATACACATATGTTCCCAATCTTCAATATTTTCAAGTCTAGAAGCTGTTGAAAATTGTAATATTTTGCTCTGACCTCAAGTTTGACCTTTCAAGGTCATCTGAGGTCAACTTTATCACAACCAATATATTGGTCATGTATGACTTGCTATATGTTGATAATACAAACTTAATCTCTATCTGCAACAATTTTGCTTCCACAGGCCATTTTGCCCATTCTCCGTAAGGCCCAATGTCAAAGTACAGTGCCCCCACTAGACCCACTTCCGTCGATTCAATCAATATGGCACTCACACTGTACATAAGGTGTATCAAGAGGAGCTGATTGCCAGATTCAGAAAAAAAGTTGTCAGACAGTTTTTGAGAAAATTTTTTTTGAAATTTTAAGTCCTATCTTTTAACATTTTTAATATTTTCCTTGACCTCAAGTTTGACCTTTCAAAACCATCTGAGGTCAACTTTAACATTGCCAATGTATAGGTCATATAAGACTTCCTATATGTTGTTAATACAAACTTAAAGCAGCACTATGTAGTTTTTTCACTCTCAAAATATATATTTCCAACATCATTCTGGCGATACATCAACTCGCAATAGGCTGAATGACACCTTTGTCATAGCTTGATTGCTCCTGCATCGCCTTCACTGGCACTATGTAACTTCGGGTTTCGGGTAGGAACCCAGGCCACCCAGGCCCAAAAAGAACTACAAAACTTTATTACTGCTTTACGGCATATGGCTTTACTGGTTGCTGTTGCTGTTGCTGACCTCTTGGCTGTGCTGTAGCGCTGTTCGTTGGTGATCATTCTGCTTGGGTTGAGACAGAGAAAGACATGTGGAGGGATTGAAGCTGAAGATTTACTCTTGTGCAAACGGGGTTTTCTGAAAATAATTTGTGTGTTAAAGCTCAAACATTAATAGAGGTTAGACGATTTGCTCCCGAGGTATAACCTTTGTCGCATTAGGGGCAGGGAGAATCTTCCCCCTTTCTTTTTCCCCTTTTTCCCCTAATAGGCTAATGCTTCGCGTTGATTGAACTGGTCCGTGTTCCAATGAAATGCGGACTTTCACTCTCGGTATTGTGTGGGTTGATAAAAAAAAAAGTGGCACTCGGCAGTTCAATAGGCTATAAAAAGCGTGCTGCTCCAGCTATTTGCGTGAGAGTCGACAGGTATAACTTCGACTCAAATACAGCAAATACGCGTCCAGATGAATTATTGTCGTCTTACCTAATCGGGGAGAACAAGCAGCACCTGTTAAGTGTGGAGTGCTTTCGGAGTGAACCTTCTGTTATGAAAATGACTGAGAACAGGTCAGGACTAGTAATTGTTTTAAACGGATGTTTTGTGCAACCCAATTCTCTGTTCTTGTTCCGCAACTGTACTGAATTTTGCCCATGATTTAATCGCTGTTAGATTGCATATGGAGAGAAACCGTGTCTTCAGTTGCAAATTACGACATTTGGAAAACGCGTCAATAAAGGAAAATGATAGAGAACTAGCCAGGACTAATTGCTGTCATAAAGGGACGTGTCTTGGCAGACCCGCTGGCTACGCCACTGCAGCAGTCCGCAAAATTATTTAATTGACGCGTATTTAAGAGATTCTCACGTGGAATTGAGTCCTTGAGCATGGAAGTGTAAGATGGGAAAAGGGGGGTTGGAGCACTACTGGCGCTGATGAGTGCATCTGTGACATTGCAGCAAGACTGGCAGGCCTGAGCATCAAAAGACTTCAACGCCATGCAATATAACAAATTGTCGAGTTCCTGATGACAAGCAGCTTGTTGTTTGCTGGGGTTTGCGTGAAGGGAAGTGGGGGTGGTTTATGCCCGTAAGAGACTGGAGACCAGAACTGGGGGATGCAAAGTGTGAGCAAACTGTATCTGTGAATGGCCGGACAGGAGGAGGCAATAAACCCAGCCTCTGAGCTGGGAGTGGGGGTTTGCATGGTTTCTGTGCCTTTGATGTCACCCTGCATGGGAGGCCTTTGGCTTACCCAGTGCTCCATATTGCCCTCAATCATCTGTGTAAGACTGGACCCTAACTTATCTGTTTTAAATAATCTAAACCTCTGGGAACATCATAATATGCTCATATGTTTAATATACTGATAAGAAATCACTTCTGTACTTATAACACAATTTCCCTGTATAATAATTCAGCTTAAGACTTTTTCATGACAACCATATCATATTCATCCATTTTCCTGGCTTGTTTGATATGTATGTTTTTGTTACAATTCGAGGAGTTGAATGGCATATGTTTCATATCAAATGAAATTATAGTTCATTCACTTTTAGAAACTCCCTAAATTTGGGTAAGGTAAAATCTCCTCTCGGGTAATAAAGTGTAGTTCCTTTTGTCTGAATGACCCCTCATTTACAGCCAAATGGCCTGACTCTGTCTCGGTCCTGAGACCTGTAACCCGATATCTCACCTGGTTAACTTATGGGGCTCTCTGGTTGTAGGAGGGGGGTCGCTGGTTTGGTTTATAGGAAAGAGAAATGAGCTGTTGGGGGAAGATCGTATCCGATCTGTCCCCGCGTACGTAAGTGCGTGAGTAGCCATCCCCTATGCCGTATGTAGCCAATCTATATAGTCAGGGAAGATCGTATCCGATCTGTCCCCGCGTACGTAAGTGCGTGAGTAGCCATTCCCTATGCCGTATGTAGCCAATCTATAGAGTCAGGGAGGATCGTATCCGATCTGTCCCCGCGTACGTAAGTGCGTGAGTAGCCTTTTCAATGATGTAACATCATATTTGAACTTCGCGCACATTAGTGCGTGTATCCTTTCCTCCAGGTATGACTTTATTCTCCTCTTCTAAATTATGTGTAACTTGTAATTGGCTTAACGTTGATTTGTTTGATTTAAGCTTTTGCCTACCTGGTGAATAAATTATTGTTATTCCTTTAAGCTTGCGTGGTCTCCGTGACTCCTAATCCTTTTATCCTTTCTAGCCACGTTCGACCCGGTACTTAGGGGGTAAGTCCTTATCATTCCAGACTAGCTAGCTGATGTTTTAAAAGGTAGTGATGGGCTTTAAGTTGGATTGCAAGTTACGGTCTACTCATATAAAGGGTTTATGTAGTATCGGTCCTGGGATTTTGACCTTAAGGGCTTTCTTGGGCTTATAAGCCGGTGCCTGGCCGATCCTTAAGGGGCCCTGTGGTGTGCATAAATCTGGGTTCATGATATGTTTATGCCAAAGTTGCTACTATCATGGTAATTTCTTCCATCCTCTAGAGCTCTCACCGAACTAAGATCCGGCAACCGCGCTTATTACCGGGCGTCAGTTGAGTAACTGGGTTTTTACAGAAGAGTCTGGCGGCGTAGCTGCCCGAGATTCACGCATGTGTCCTAAACTATAAATTCTAATTCTAATTTGGAATCAGATATTTAACGAGGGTATAACTAAATTTGGTATTCTAAATTTATTATGGAGTCAGATTAATTGTAACCGTTGTGCTTTTGTGCCCGTCCTTGAACGGAGAAAATATATCCATTTTATTGTGATTCGCACCAGCCAGGGCGTCGCGTGCTAATACTAGGAATCCACACGCATAAACCTTCAACCCGGGCTCTTCCTCCTTGGTCGAGCTGCGTGGGTCTTACAGAAGTTAACCAGTTTCGCGTGCATTACGGTGGATTTCACAGACGTGGAAATCAATTATGACTCTGGAATTCTCAGGTTTGTCTTTACACAGGGGTTGGAAGCAATATAATTGCATAAAGACATTTCAAATGGTCTTATTTCGTTTAAACAATTTAAATGAGCATGAAACACACACATTGCTTCCAGTGGCGGTTCTAGAACAGGGAATTGGGGGGGGCGCAGTCTCGACCCTTTATGACAATTAGTCCTGACGAGTTCTCAATCATTTTCCTTTACTGACGCGTTTTCCAATTATCGTAATTGGCAACTGAAGACACAGTTTCTCTCCATATGCGATCAAACAGCGATGAAATTTTATTGCACAAGCTAATCGGCTTTGTGCATGACGACTTTGTGGTCAGATTCTACAAAGGGACTGCCTATTCAAACCGCGACTGTGCATGTAAGTGACATCCACTCACTTCTTAGCAGAGCAAAAATGAATTGATGCCGGTTAGGGCTAGGATTAGTAGCAGCTGTGCATGTAAGTAACGCCAACTTCCGTGTTAGGTTTCGTTCCTGACATTCAAAGTGCATGCATAAAATGCTATAAAGAGCCGTCCACACTGAGAAAGATAACTATAATGATAACCATAACGATTTGAGCATCAACACTGATGAATGATATCGCTGTGTAAACATTGATGTTGTGTGTTCCAGCTGTGTCAGAGCCCTTTTTTCTCTGCAATGTCATCTGCCATGTTGAATGAACGCGAAGCACTGAAAATTCCGACTGATTTTGATTGGAGGTCAGTTTTTCTAACATGCGTAAGATTGCTCTGAAAGTGACCACAACGATGTCGTTTGCCATTAACATTGTTGTTATAGCTGTAGTGTGGACTTAGCCATCTACGTGAGTTAGACCGATTTTTAAGTCACCCTCAACTGGTCTGGAGACATGGTTGATCGGATCACACATTACATGTCCTGCTTCAGAACGTTCGCTAGTGTAGTTGGCTTGTCAACAAATGCGCGTGTAGACAGATTTTACGACAGTTGTTACAGACAATACCGTTTATCAACTGCAGGGGGACACCGCAAGCGAATCCGGCGAAACTACATAGTGCTGCTTTAATCTCTTTCTGCAACCATTTGGCCTCCACAGGCCATCTTGCACATTCATAAAGTACAGTGCCCCCACTAGACCCACTTCTGTCGATTCACTTTGCATTGACGGACGGTACCAAGGGAAGTTTATTGCCTGATTTAGAAAAAAAATTATCACGTGGTTTTTAAGAAATAATTTTTTTTTAAATTTCTCAGTCCTATCTTTAACATTGGGGCCAAACTTTCAAGGGCCCATAAAACGGGCAAAAATGATTCAATCAAAAATCCGAAAAAAGATCTGGAGATATGGTCTAGTAGCATGTTATGGCAAAGTTACACAAAAATTAATCACGCCAAAAAAAAGATAAAGAATGTTCCGGACGACGGACGCCACACCACGACAATAGCTTATCGGCCCACAGGGCCGGTAAGCTAAAGATCAAATGACACTGAGAAAGGGATGTTTTACTTGATTTTTGACTTGTCACCACCATCTAGTGGACAAAGTTTACTGGTTTCCTAAGGATCTTAAAATGCAGAAAGGGAATTGAACATTGTTTGACGTTTTCAAGAACATTCCCTTTCAATTACAGAAAAACAATGGAAAACTAACTGTAATGTCAATAAAAATATTTGCTCAGTTTGAATGAACATGAAGTAACTTATTGGTGTTCAGTTATTGTGTCTGGTCAATGCATTGGTACATCGTTGCAAACCGCAATTCTCTCTATTCAAAACGTCTTCTCCTGGTCTTTACAATGCAGTGAACTAACTTTTTTCGGGTGAACTAAGATTTTGTCCCTTAACACTGTTCTTCAGCAAATGACAACACATCTTTCCTGTTCCCAAATAATTTTCAGTAAAATGGCGACCATATCGCTAACTGAGGCTGTGAGAAAATGAACAGACACACTTTGACACCCAACGTGAAATGTTCAATGATTACAAAATCGGACAGAGTATGTCAGTTAAATTTGTCTACTGTCTTCCATGCTTGTTTTCTCTGGTACCGGTTGCGAGATTCCATAGAGATAGAGGAATGTAACACACCGTACCAATCTAGCATGAAAGAATCATTACAATGGTCGGAACGTGTTTTTAATTTCCCTGTTCAATCTCGCAACTGATATGACGGTTAACAAGCATGGAAGACAGTATCGGTTGTGGGATTGAACAGGGAAACGCATAAAAACTTGAACTTCATATAATTGCGTGAGCTTTGCCTCATTTAGCACCCTTTTCTTGTGCGCACATTCTCATACAGCACTTGGCTGCCCAGCCATATACTAGGTTGCGCCTAGTCTTGTTTTCTTTCTTCTTATTCGGCTGAGTTCAATGGTTGGGAATCTAGAGTCTGGCCTTGCTGGGTGTGTCAAAATTCACTTCTGCTCTTCCCCAAACTGCTCTCTGGCCACTTGAACTTTATTACCGAGAGTCACTCCGGGTGCAGACTCCCTCGCAACAGTGAAGGCCAGTCCTCATCAAAAGGGAAGGTATAAATACATATGTGAACTTCGGGACGTCCTTGGGCATTTATCAAACCATTCCCTCTCCGCCATCACATCATTACTGAGTGTAACTTCGTGTGAAGTCTCCCTCACAGCAATGGAGGGAACTTTACTGGGAAGAGATAGTGGGAATATGAATACAAACTTTGGGATTCCCTTGCCCTTTACCTAACAAGAAGCGGTGGCTGTCTTCTCCATGCCCACTGACTCAAGTTGTTTTTTATATGACAATCCAGTTCCTTACTGATACATCTCTTACCCAAAATATCTGAGTGAAGAGGATACTGTAATTAAATGAATATTTATCTGAAAATGATTTAATGCACAGCATTAACAAAGATGAAAGTATAAGTACAATGACATGGCTCACTCATTAAATTCATGGCAAAGTAAGTTTTTGAAAGCAAAACTCATTTTATTCAATAAATGAAAATTCACTCTCACACTTCCTTGGCTGCATTTTTTTTTTTTCATTTTACATTTTTTTAAATTTGCAAGTTTTAAACTGGATGGGTCTTTGATTTTTCACTAGTCCCGAAAATTGTACAACACCAGAAATCAAGTCAAAACAGGTCAACATGCAATAATAAAAAAGAGGAAGAAGAAAGTTGTTTTGACTTTAAAAAGTTAATGTTCAGGTTGCCGTAAAATTTTGAGTCAACTGAATTTAAGATGATACATTGAGAATAACCTTAACTTGTTATCTTAAACTCAGTTAACTTAAAATTTTGAGACAGCCCAAACACTAACTTTTTTAAGTTGAAACAAATTGTTTTTTTTTTGTTTTTTTTTAATAGTGCACACGTACCATTATCTAAGGTACATGATGACACAGTTGTTCCAAAGTACTGTACAATATAACCTACAGTTCCATGATGAAAGCAGAGAATAGTTAATCAAGTGCATGTTTGTGGTGCGGCAATTTTTTACTTCTTTTGGAGATAACTGCGTGGAACTCACATTTGGAGGTATGTACCATTTTCTCCATCCTGGACAACAAAAAAAGCGCTACACTTGAGAGAAGTGCGGTTTTTTAGCCTCTGTCTGTGTATAGCCCACCTCTACTTGCTAATTGGCTTGGAATGAAACTTAATATGGCAAGCCCTCCACATGAACGTGCAAACAGAGGGGGAGATAGGGCGAGTGGAGAAGGGCTGGTTTGATAACAGCCCCTTGTCGATGCCACCTGGAAATGGAAGGAGTCATCACAACGGCCACCGATTGATGCAATAGACTTCAACATGGCGGTCCCTCCACGTGCTTGCACAAATGGAGAGTGGGTAGGGTGAGGGTTTAGTGGGTGATTAGGGATTAACCATTGACAGGTGACCTTTTTTCTTCCCTCTCCACTTTTTCTTAACCACAATAGAGAACGCCACATGGGTCAAGGGGAAGTTGCAGGGAGATTTTTCAGTAACTATGGAACATGTATGAAAAAACTGAAGTTTGTTTCCGAAACACAATAAGTGCCAAAATTTAAAAAAATTGAGATAATACCATGGAGCGATAGCCCTGCGCTTTTTGCACATGGTGCAAAAATCAGTTTTTAGAAATTCATGTTATAAGATGTATTTTTTCATAGTCAAAGTTTGTGTTTTTCTATAAAATGCAACAGGCACCAATGTAGAAAAAGCTGATTTACTTATAAAATGAGTAAAATTGATATTTTGCATTTTGGAAACAAACTCTTCAACCATTTCAGCTTGGATTTCAACTCTCTTCCTCTCAGTAGCTGAGGACTTGCTCTAGATGCCACTCAAACACAATGATCTTGTTGTCATTGCTTGTATTGCTACCTAGCTATGCTTTCAGTACCGTAAATGGAATTTCAAAATATAAGTGCAGAGGATGTAATGGATGAGGATTCATTCCTGAAGCTGTTTGAAAGAAGCAAAAAGATCTTCTTCCAACCATGAGGGCAGGCAGGAAGCATGGGGAGATTGCCTACCTGTGGTATGATAAACTCACTCACCATCTCAGAAACTCGCTCAGAGGTATTGGCAAAACATTACCAAGCCTTTGACCACTGAGCAGTAGACACAAAATTCACATATCACATACACTTACTGCATCATGCCTGTTCATATTAAAATGAATCTTTGTATGGTCTTTCCATGCACTCTTCCAAGTACTTCCATGCCCCTGATTGTCTATAGCACTCTTTGTTATCACTGTCGTAACTTGCACTCCACCTCAACTTATTGTTCTAGCTGAAAAAATTATGACCACTTGAAATGCATTCCTATCCACAAATATGAAATTAATGAATGAAAGGTATGCAAAAGCAATGTTGGCGCAGTACTCCTCAACTGAGCCGGACACACAAAACAAACATCGCTAGCTGGGCAGTACACAGCGGGGCCATTCTCTGTCAATTCACACAATTTCAGAAAAATCCCATTGTGACTGACAAGGATTTTGCTGAAAAAATTACTAAAAATACTTTGGGTTTATTCATAATATTCATCAAAGTTTTCGCTCCAAACTCCCAAGGGTTTCTGAGATACAGCCCATTTAATTTTGAGGGCCATGCCTCTTTCGAAAACCCAACATAAGTTTTTGCGTTTTCATGAGCTAATATCTTTTCATCCAAAACAGATAGAGACCTTAAAATGACTAGTCTTACTAATCTTTGCCCAAGCTTTCAGAATCTGAAATCAGAAATATTCTATCTCTTCTACTGCCCAAGATATTGGCAGCTGAAATCCCAATTTCTTTCATGACAAAAATTTTTTTGCAGTTTTTGAAGGTCTACCAAATTACAGTAATTAACCTGAGATGCCAAAACAATGTACAAATAATATATTTGGGAACTGTACAATAGGTCAAAAGAGTTTCCGGTTCATCACTGCCTCAATTTAGGAGTTATTGAGCAGTAAATATCATCACAGGGCAAAAAGCGTCAAAAGTTTCATTTGTTCAAGTGGCCGGTTACCCCTGCGGACACCTACTCAGGGTATTCAGACTTTGGCCACCCAAAGATAAACACCTCATCAACCTTTCCAGCAAATTTCATCTTGGTGTCTCAATCCCGTCCATGAAAAAATGATATTTTTTTTTTTTGCAATTGCAAATTTTGCAATGCATTTTCAGTTTCTTTTCCTCATTGTACACATGCTTTTTGTTCATGTACTTCCATACTGATGAAGGATTTATTTTACATAAATGCTTTATTAATGAGATTTGACCTCCACACATCATTTAAGAATAATTGTAAATGTTATGCAACTATAAAATCATATTCTTTTTTCATGTTTATGTCATTTTTGTTATAACATAAAAGATTATGCGCTGTTATGTATGTATGTCCATTGTGTGTACACTATACAACAATAAGTATATTGGCAAGATTGGTTATGTGATGGCTGGTATTTCGAGACGCCAAATGCAGTGGCCGGAACGAAAGGAAGTACAGCAAAATGACGAACACAGACAAAATAAGAGAGAGAGGCTCGCGTTTCCAAAGGACATAAATCTAGTCCGAGTAAAAATAAGGAAGCAACGTGAGCTAGACTGAACGAAATAAAGGAAAAATCTCGGAAACCGAGATAAAAAGATAAAGCACCCAGACGGTGCACAGACAGAGGAAAAAGAGAGAAAGATTCCCTTACTAACTAACACTTTCCTCTTTGCAACTAATTCCTCACCAACTTTCTAGCTAGAGAACTTACAGGCTATAGTGCAATCAAAACACTGACACTCTAGCAAAGGTGGCGAGGCGGAACTTGGGCTTAAATAGAGTCCGGGCGCCGCCCACAATTGATGCCAGCTGGCCAAAGAATCCGATTGTGGGCAAAACGATATCGTCCCGGACGAGAGCAACAAAGAAAGCTCCCAAGCAAACGCCAGCTTCCAGAACCATGACAGGTTAGAGCAAAAGTAACTGGCAAGAGACACAGAATCCTCTTGCTGTGCATCCTCTGCATATAAGGCAAGACAGACACGATTGAAAATGTAAAATTGGGAATGGCAACAATGTCAACACTTAGGATACTTACTTTTAATTTTTTTACTCTTGTGCCATTTGAATGGATCACAGCAGTACTTATGCAACTTTGCGTAACGTGAGACGAACACTTTCTCATGGTGAATACAAAGCATGTCTCCTGCTTTAACTGATATTACAGTCTTCCATTCCAATATGATTTTACTGCTGCATGATATTTATAATTATTCTCATGCAATGTGTCGATGTCAAATCTCATTAATTAAACATTTATGTAAAATCAATGATTCATCAGTATGGAAGAATATGAACAAAAAGTATGTTGCACAATGAGGAAAAAAAAACTGAAAATGCATTTTTTCTAAAAAAAAAAAAAATCATCATTTTTTTATAGAAGGGATTGAGACACCAAGATGAAATTTGCTGGAAAGGTTGATGAGGTGTTTATCCTTGGGTGGCCATAGTCTGAATACCCTGAGTAGTTGTCCACAGGGGTAACCAGCCACTTAAACATGGGGTACTTTTGACACTTTTTGCCCCGTGACAATATTTACTGCTCAATAACTTCTAAATTGAGGCAATGATGAACCGGAAACCCTTTTGACCTATTGTACAGTTCCCAAATATATTATTTGTACGTTGGACCTCAGGTTAATTACTGTAATTTGGTAGACCTTCAAAAACTGGAAAAAAAAATTCATCATGAAAGAAATTAGGATTTCAGCTGCCAATATCTCAGGCAGTAAAAGAGATAGAATGTTTCTGATTGCAGATTCTGAAAGCCTGGGCAAAGGTTAGTAAGACTAGCCATTTTCACCTCTTTTGGGTGAAAAGATATTAGCTCACGAAAATGCAAAAACCTTTGGTGGGTTTTAGAAAGGGGCATGGCCCCCAAAATTAAATAGGCCGTATCTCAGAAACCCTTGGGAGTTTGGAGCTAAAACTTTGGATTTGTTCATTTTATTCATCAAAGTATTTTTTCCCGTCTTTTTTTTTTCAGTAAAATCCCAGTCAGTCACCATGGGAGGGTGTGTGAATTGACACGGAATGACCCAGTGGGTCCCCAATACTCAGCCTGTAGGCTGCATACCTGCCGCGCTTTATAAGTAAAAAATTGGCAGGATAGGTAGTGACCTTACGAATGAACTGTGACATGGATGACAGATAATCACTCGCTCATTTATTTATTTATTTATTTTGGTTGTGGATCTAGATGGCTTTTTTTAAAGAGACTAATTAAACAAACAAAAAAAATTAAGGACAACTTATTGCGAGCTCTGTGAAGGCAATAACATTTTCATAGCAACTAGTGGTTCGATTCCAATGTGGCGACATGGGATGAGTACCTATCACTATCACTCCATCATTTGATGTGGCCATGATATATGGGTTTTACATGCAGACTACAGCCCAAATTTCCCAAACATGTGGACATATATCTACTGAAGCACATTTACCTTATTTGCATTGTGACCAATAACTTAAGCAATGATGCCCATTTTGCATATATTTCGACATGAACGTCGCGCACTGTATGGGTTTATGATACCGACCGAAGCATGCGCAGAATTCTCTCTTGTTTGGCCCCGTGATTCACTGATGGTGGGTGGGTGAGAAAGGGAGAGTGAGCACTAGGCGAAGGTAAGTGTGCAGTAACGTTAAGTGTTAGACCACTGGGACCGTCAAAAAGAAAACCCAAGGCGATTAAAGCAAAACATTTTTGAAAGGTGAAATCAGACCCTGCACATCTGATTAATAGTTTTGACTAACCCAAGGATTTGGTTTCACGATCTTAACTGCAATAAAACTGAACATCGGAAAAAGTGATGAGAGCATCCATCTGCCCATTTTACAGTTTGTGCTGGACGCATAAGGAGAGAGAAATAATTAAACCATTGTGCTTGTAGAAAGACTTCAATCTACCAGAACGGGAAATCCATTAGGAGGTGGGCAACCCTGTTGAGTTCTCATCACCAAGGGGACTTTGAAGCCAGCGGAGCAACCAGGAGGCTCATTTTTAAGCTAACGTTAGCCAACCATAACGCTGTTTGTTAAGATTGTCAAAAATGATTCTACCCGTTGATATGACGTTCTGAAATTTGTATCCAAATGTACTCCCTTTTTCTGTCTTTAATGTTTATGTGATCAAGGTATATTTACTCAAATTGCACATCATGTACATTCGTTTTGTACCTAATTTATATTTACCTGAAACACAATTCTGCCATTAAAACAGAGTGCACCGTACTGATGCAGAAATATTCAATGAGAATATCTCTCAATTTTTAATTGATAATATTCCTCAGTCAAGCCAGCAACAATCATCTCATTTCAATTTTGTACTGCAAATATCCAGACTTTTTTGGCTAACTTGAATGGAAGGAGCCAGTTGCAGAACCAGGATTATGATGATTCAAAGCTTATTTTGAAAATTTGACCTATCATTGGTCTACAGACAACAATCAGAATAATACAGGATGAGCTGATCATAGTCCGTGAACAGGCAGAGGTCACGGAGTGGCAGCCAGAGTCTGCAGCAGTGAGCAAAGGAAATGGTCAAAGCCAATGAGTCAGTATGAAGGGGAGTGGGAACACAGAGAATCTTTGGAATCTTGGGACTGAGGGAGGCTCAGAAAAAAGACTGGAGAGACATAGACAGTTCACTTTGCTTGGATGAGGAGCTGGGAACTAAGAAGAACTAGAGTGCGAGAGAAAATGTGAGAAAGCAGCACAAGCAAAGCAAGACTAGACTATCTGGCAATAACAGCAAAAGACGGGAACTAAAATACACAGAGACAAAGAGCAGCAATGGGAAACATGCAGGAACGGTGTGAGGAACGAACACAGGGAATTGGTTAAGTGACAAGACAGTAATGGGATGATTGAAATCAATCAGCAAAAGGAAACCAAAACTAACAAGGACACCAGAAATGCAATGAGACTAATTATCGGAGACACGGGATTTAACAGAACCCCAGCAGCGCGCAAAGGGAGACATGCGAAGACCAGTCACAGGGAGGGAAGTGCAGGCATATTCCACCCATGGCTGGATGCAAGACCAGAAGGTGGCAGATCTCTCGGATAGGCAGTGCAGACATTTCTCCTGCTGTTGATTCAGCCTCTTAGTCAGGCTGTTGATCGTTTGGCGGAAGCCAGATGAGAGGGACAGAGAGGCTCCTATGAGGGAACAGAAGTCTTTCCGAAACCAGCTTGAGTATTGTGCCCCCTGTCTAACGCAACCTCTTGGTACATGCCATGGTGGCGGAAAATGTGGGACACTAGTAGTTCCGCTGTTTTCTTGGCTGTGGCCAGGTTGCCCTGTAGGACAAGGTGGCTGGCTTCGAAAACCGGTTGACAATGGATAGCATCATTGTATTACCATCTAACTCAGGTCGACCGGTAACGAGTCAATAGCAATGCATGCCCACAGTTGGCTAAATTTTTCTTGTATCTGGAGGAACCCACTAGGTAGCTAGTTAAAGGCTTAACCCTGACACAGAAGTTACACATGGGCATACAGTCCTGGGCATCCTGAGCCAGGAAGGCCACCAGACTTGGTACCTGAGGAGGGTCAATACGCACTTGGTACTGGGATGGCAGGTGAGAGGAGAAGCGTGAGCCCAGGTTAGCAGCCCCATCAGTAAGGTTTGGAGTCTACAGGAAAGCTTCTTTAATTGACAGCAAGACTTTAGTCCGGAGTGAATACTACTACTACCACTAATAATAATTATAATAATAATAATAAAATTTAGGAATTTAGCAATTATCTAAGCAATGTACAAAGTGCTTCTAAATAAAACAAAAATAAAATAGTAAAGCAAGCAGAAAAGGTGAATGAATAAAATACAGGAATGTAAATTGCTAAATTGGAAGGAAAAAAAAAACCTATTGATTAAAACCAACAAGCAATTCAAACCAGTGAAAGGCAGCTCAGGGAAAAGTAAGACATGGTTTTTGATAAAAGCATATTTTTAGGAGAGATTTAGAGGACAACACTCACTCAGGCAGCCTTACTCTCTGAGGCAGGTCATTCCAGAGCTCAGGGCCCTGAAAACAAAGGCTCGGCCCACTTTGGTTTTCATTTTAGATACTGGGAAAGAAAGAAGACCTCTGCCTGAGGACCTCATAGAATGCAGAGGTTCATAAGGGGTTAAAAAGTCTAAAATGTATGTCTGGAGGTGGCCACAAACAGCCTTAAAAGTAATGAATAAAATCTTAAAATCAGTCCGAAAACAAATAGTGGGACTGTGTACAGAGGCTAAAACAGGCGTGATGTTATCACATCTCTTAATTTAGGATAAAAGCCAAGCAGCTGAATTCTGTCCACTCTAGAGTTATTTCAAAGTTTTTTGGTTCAGACAAGTAAAAAGGCTGTTTCAGTAATCAAGGCGTGAAGGGATAAAAGCGTGAACAATAGAGTTTTTTTTTTGTTTGTTTTTTTTTTTTTTTTACATCTTTTAAAAGCATGATTGTAAAAGCTTTGGGTTATGTTGTTCAAAAATAAAATTACTGTCATACAGGACACCAATATTTCTGGCAACAGGCTTGATATATTGAGACAGAAAGCCAGTAGATGGCAGTATTAGTTTAGTGATCCCTAAAATGAGGATCTCTGTTTTGTCAGAATTGACCTGAGGGGAGTTTAATGACATCCAGGTTTTTATGTCAGTCGGGCAATCCTGTAGGGAACTCGGCGTATTGAGGTCAGTTGGCTTTATTGGGAGACCTGACACAAATCCACAAAAGTGTGTATTCTCGAAGATTAAATCCAGGAAAAATAATTTTAATTATAGCAACTTCCTGCCTTACGTCCATTGATCTATTTAGCAGAGACCGAATTCAGTTATCAAATTACAAACCCCAATTCGAATGAAGTTGGGATGTTGTGTAAAACGTGAAATTGTTTGCTGTCTCCCTTAAATGGATGTACGGCTTTGCAATACTAGTATTCGTCTACCACTACGTTCATTCGCAGAAGTTATGTCTTCACTGATCAGAATACAGGCTCTGTAAGTCAGCAGTATCTGTTTGCCAGCGGTACCATTAAGATAATCTAAACCTCCGAGGAATTATTCGCGCAGACAACGTTGAGCTCTCTATCCACCGGCTGCCTCTGCTTGCGATAGCAGCTCTCATCGACTGAAGCTCTTTTACTGGCGCATCAGCAAACGCCGACATGTATTTAGTTTAATTTAGTTTAGTTTATTTTAAATCATTCACAACTCTGTCTCGTATTGTATGTCTCATTATGGTTTTCATGGCGCGAAGTTCGTACTTGCGAATGGCCTTTTTTTTTCTTTTTTTTTCTTTTTTTTTTAACGACGTTCTGATCAGACCCATAACCCGTGTGCAGAGATGTTCATGACAGCAGACATGGAGCTGCTCTATTTATGCACGCAGTTATATTATTTTGTCACTAGATGGCACACCCGGATCAGTAAATGAATATTCACTGGCAAGCTGAACTCGAACACGGTTTGTAATATTGATACGTTCGATCCTACCCCTGATTTCCAGGGAGTTGCATTAATTACACTCCTCAGCCATGCCTCGTGTGCAAACTGCTCTTATCCCATTCCAGGCAGTATAAACTTTCCAAAGTAATCGAAATACATTGTGAGTGCTCAATCATATAAGTTTTTTTTTTTTTACAGCATATGTCTTGACTACCTAAAATGGTCTTTGCCACCCTTCAAGAACTCTAGGTTGCCCAGCTAACGACTGAAAAGAAAAGTTCATTTCTCGCCTTGCCTTTCATACTATTTATACTTTTTACAATATTTCACTTTTTTTGTCCCATAGAAATGCATTGAAACAGTCTTCAAACTCTTGTGCTACTTTCAACCTTTATAACATCAGCATTCTTCTAGACACTTCATTCGACCTCTAACATTAGCTAAGTTAGCTGAATGACGTGGTTTGCATGGTTAGCATTGTTAGCATAGTTACCATAACTGCTAACATTTGCTAAGTTAGCTGAGTAACGTGGATGGCATGGTTCGCATTGTTCTTTCATTCTTTCTTTATTCAGCTTTATTTCTTTCACATTTTTGATAAACATTCAAGTATTCTACATAATTCAAATATTATATTTTCATGGCGGCTATTCAGTGTGGTGTCAGCAAACATTCAAATCATTCAAACTTTAGTGTATTCAAGACAGCATCGCAGTGTGGCTTCAGCTTTCAGCATTCACACTCGCAATTTCTTAAGAAATTGCTGCTCTAGTTATTATTATTATAGGTTCTTCGCGCGCCGTTAAACTACTCCTACATACTTTGTGCTATATTAACAATTCATATATCAAAATGTTCAGATTTTTCAGGACATTATTGCTATTATTTTTCTCTTTCATACTATTTATACTTTTTTAAATATTAATTTTTTCTACATTTTTTGTCCCGTAGAAATGCATTGAAACAGTCTTCAAACTCTTCTGTAACAGCTAGAGTGGTAGCTGAGAGCAGACAGAATGAAAAAGTTCTTTCTCTATCGCTCTAACTTCCGTAAATTTGAATCCCTCTTCATGAAATTTCACAAAAATGTAGGAAAATTTGTTCTTGTTACAGTAGTATCATTTTTGTAGCGGTGAAGTATATTGTTTTGGCTCAGGGAACAGTCAAAGGACAGGAGGCACATCCAACTTTGCTATCTCTTCCATTCAAAAATCACCCAAAAAATTTTCGGAGAACAGCAAATGGCCAGAGTTTTTAGATCGCTGTTATTCCAAAAATATATCACTCAGAGAAATAAAAAAGGCATCCGCGCACTCAGCAAAGTCTCGTGCCTTGAATGATGTGGTTACATTGCTGACAGGATAAACGGTTTTCGCGTGAGAAGCAAGAGTTTGAGGTGTGCGCGAACAAGGCTGAGTGACTCAGCGATTGCCTGTGCGTGCACTTGTCTGTACATGCCTGGCTCTCATGCTAATAGGACACTGCTTCTGCCATTGCCCTCCGTGTCGTGATTTTCTCATTTTACATCTAAGTGAGCTGAGCTGAGTTTCCATGCAGATGCTTTCGTTAGAACAGAGGTGTCTTCATAAGAAGGAAGTCAATCCAGCCAGCTATTTTGCGGTTAGGTTTTCTCATTTTAAATCTAAGTGCTCAGCTGAGCTTCCATGCAGATGCTTTCGTTAGAACACAGGTGTCTTCATAAGAACGAAGTGAATCGAGCCAGCAATTTTGCGGTTAGGGAAATTATTGCAGCTCATTCTCCACGCTGCTTATTTCTATTTGCAGGTCTCAGCTAATGCAACACTATTTTAAAACGTTGCTTTCTGTGTCAAACAATCAAACGCAACGAAAAGTTCGCTACACATGCAACGTTAAAAAGAGTAACATATGTCCATGAATGCGATACGGCATTGTTTGCAGTCTACCTTAAATGGAAGTACTGCTTTGCAAAACTAGTATTTGTCTAAGACTACGTTCATTCGCAAACCTTTTGTTTTCACTGATTAGAATACAGGTTCTGTAAGACAACAGTATCTGTTTGCCAGCGGTACTATTAAGATAATCTAAACCTCCGAGGAATAGTCGCGCAGACAACGTTGAGCTCGCTATCCACCGGCTGCCTCCGCTTGCGATGGCAGCTCTCATCGACTGAAGCTCTTTTAGGGGCGCATCAGCAAACGACAACATGTATTTAGTTTAATTTCATCAAATGAACACTTGAAATATTTTCCAATCATTCACAACTCTGTCTCATATTGTATGTTTTATTATGGTTTTCATGGCGCGAGTTCGTACTTGCGAATGGCCTTTTTTCTTTTGCTTTTCATTTTTTTTTTTTTACATACGTTCCGATCCGATGCATAATCCGTGTGCGCAGAAGTTCATGACAGCGGACATGGAGCTGTTCTATTTATGCACGCAGTTACATGATTCTGTCGCTAGATGGGACACCCGGATCAGTTATTGAATATTCACTGACAAGCTGAACTCGAACGCGGTTTGTAATAATGATACGTTCGATCCTACCCCTGATGTCCAGGGAGTTGCATTAATTAAACTCCTCAGCCATGACTCATGTGCAAACTGCTCTTATCCAATTCCAGGCAGTATAATCTTTCCAAAGTAACGAAATACATTGTGAGTGCTCAATCATACAGCTTTTTTTTTTTTTTTTTTTTTTTTTACAGCCTATGTCTTGACTACCTAAAATGGTTTTTGCCACCCTAAAAAACTCTAGGTTGCCCAGCTAACAACTGAAAAGAAAAGTTTATTTCTCACCCTAACTTTCATACTATTTATACTTTTTAAAATATTTCACTTTTTTGGTCCCATAGAAATGCATTGAAACAGTCTTCAAACTCTTCAAACTCTTGTGCTACTTTGAACCTCTATAACTTCAGCATTCTTTCTCCTAGAGACTTCATTCGACTTCTAACATCAGCTAAGTTAGCTGAATGACGCGGTTAGCTTTGTTAGCATCGTTAGCATAACTGCTAACATTTGCTGTTAGCTGAGTAATGTGGATGGCATGGTTAGCATTGTTCTTTTATATTTCTTTGTTCAGCTTTCTTTCTTTCACTTTTTTGATAAACATTCAAGTATTCTACATAATTAAAATGTTATATTTTCATGGCAGCTATTCAGTGTGGTGTCAGCAAACATTCAAATCATTCAAACTTTCTTGTATTCAAGAGAGCATCGCAGAGTGGCTTCAGCTTTCAGCAGTCACACTTGCAATTTCTTCAGAAATTGCTTGTCTAGTTAGTGTGAATGCTTTCAGCATTCACACTATTGTTTTTCATGTCGGCCATTTTCTTTATACTTATTACTAGTGTGAATGCTTTCAGCATTCACACTATTGTTTTTCATGTCGGCCATTTTCTTTATACTTATTAGTGTGAGCATTCACACTAATGTTTTTCATGTCGGCCATTTTCTTTATACTTATTAGTGTGAGCATTCACACTAATGTTTTCATGTCGGCCATTTTCTTTATACTTATTATTATAGCTTCTTCGCACGCCGTTAAACTACTCCTACATACTTTGTGCTATATTAACAATTCATATATCAAAATGTTCAGATTTTTCAGGACGTTATTGCTATTATTTTTCTCTTTCATACTATTTATACTTTTTTAAATATGAATTTTTTTCTACATTTTTTGTCCCATAGAAATGCATTGAAACAGTCTTCAAACTCTTCTGTGACAGCTAGAGTGGGAGCTGAGAGCAGACAGAATGAAAAAGTTCTTTCTCTATCGCTCTAACTTCCATAAATTTGAATCCCTCTTCATGAAATTTCACAAAAATGTAGGAAAATTTGTTCTTGTTACAGTAGTATCATTTTTGTAGCAGTGAAGTATATAGTTTTGGCTCAGGGAACAGTCAAAGGACAGGAGGCACATCCAACTTCGGTATCTCTTCCATTCCAAAATCACCCAAAAAATTTTCGGAGAACAGCAAACGGCTAGAGTTTTTAGATCGCTGTTATTCCAAAAATATATCACTCAGAGAAATAAAAAAGGCATCCGCGCACTCAGCAAAGTCTCGTGCCTTGAATGAAGTGGTTACATTGCTGACAGGATAAACGGTTTTTGCGTGAGAAGCAGGAGTTTGAGGTGTGCGCGAACAAGGCTGAGTGACTCAGCGATTGCCTGTGCATGCACTTGTCTGTACATGCCTGGCTCTCCCTGGTAATAGGACACCGCTCCTGCCATTGCCCTCCGTGTCGTGATTTTCTCATTTTAAATCTAAGTGAGCTGAACTGAGTTTTCATGCAGATGCTTTCGTTAGAACAGAGATGTCTTCATAAGAACAAAGTGAATCGAGCCAGCTATTTTGTGGTTAGGGAAATTATTGCAGCTCATTCTCCACGCTGCTTATTTCTATTTGCAGGTCTCAGCTAATGCACCACTATTTTAAAACGTTGCTTTCTGTGTCAAACAATCAAACGCAACAAGCTCGCTACAAATGCAATGTTAAAAAGAGAAACATATGTTCATGAATGCGATATGGCATTGTTTGCAGTCTACCTTAAATGGAAGTACTGCTTTGCAAAATTAGTATTTGTCTACCACTACGTTCATTCGCAAACGTTATGTCTTCACTGATTAGAATACAGGCTCTGTAAGTCAAGAGTATCTGTTTGCCAGCGGTACTATTAAGATAATCTAAACCTCCTAGGAATATTCGCACAGACAACGTTGAGCTCTCTATCCACCGACTGCCTCTGCTTGCGATAGCAGCTCTCATCGAAGCTCTTTCAGTGGCGCATCAGCAAACGCCGACATGTATTTAGTTTAAGTTCATCAAATGATCACTTGAAATATTTTCAATCATTCACAACTCTGTCTCATATTGTATGTTTTATTATGGTTTTCATGGCGCGCGTTCGTACTTGTGAATGGCCTTTTTTCTTTTGCTTTTCTTTTTTTTTTTTTTTACATACGTTCCGATTCGATCCATAACCCGTGTGCGCAGATGTTCATGACAGCGGACATGGAGCTGCTCTATTTATGCACACAGTTACATTATTCTGTTACTAGATGGCACACCCGGATCAGTCAAAGAATATTCACCGGCAAGCTGAATTCGAACACGGTTTGTAATATTGATATGTTCGATCCTACCCCTGATTTCCAGGGAGTTGCATTAATTAAACTCCTCAGCCATGCCTCATGTGCAGACTGCTCTTATCCAATTCCAGGCAGTATAAACTTTCCAAAGTAACCGAAATACGTTGAGTGCTCAATCATATAAGCTTTTTTTTCTTTCTTTTTTACAGCATATGTCTTGACTACCTAAAATGGTTTTTGCCACCCTAAAAAACTATAGCTTGCCCGACTAAGGACTTAAAGAAAAGTTCATTTCTCGCCCTGGCTTTAATACTATTTATACTTCTTAAAATATTTTACTTTTTCTTATTTTTTTGTACCATTGAAATGCATTGAAACAGTATTCAAACTCTTCAAACTTTTGTGCTATTTTGAACCTCTATAACTTCAGCATTCTTTCTCCTAGAGACTTCATTCGACTTCTAACATTAGCTAATTTAGCTGAATAACGTGGTTAGCATGGTTAGCATTGTTAGCATAGTTAGAATCACGGCTAACAGCATTAGCTAAGTTAGCTGAGTAACATGGTTAGCATGGTTAGCATTGTTAGCATAACAGCAAACAACATTAGCTATATGAGCTGAGTAACGTGATTAGCATGGTTAGCATTGTTAGCATAACGGCCAACAACATTAGCTAAGTTAGCTGAGTAACCTGGTTAGCATGGGTAGCATTGTTCTTTCATTCTTTCTTTGTTCAGCTTTCTTTCTTTCACTTTTTGATAAACATTCAAGTATTCTACATAATTCAAATATTACATTTTCATGGCAGCTATTCAGTGTGGCGTTAGCAAACATTCAAATCATTCAAACTTTATTGTGTTCAAGACAGCATCGCAGTGTGGCTTCAGCTTTCAGCATTCACATTCGCAATTTCTTCAGAAATTGCAATTCTCTAGTTATTCTTACTTCTTCCGCCGTTCCACGCTATTCAACTCCTACTTACTTTGTGCTATTTCAACAATTCATATATCAAAACGTTCAGCGTTTTCTGGACATTATTGCTATTATTTTTCTCTTTCATACTATTTATACTTTGTAAAATATTTAACTTTTTCTAATTTTTTTGGCCCATAGAATTGCATTGAAACAGTCTTCAAACTCGTCTGTCACAGCTAGAGTGGGAGCTGAGAGCAGACAAAATTAAAAAGCTCTTTCTCTGTCGCTCTAACTTCAATAAATTTAAATCCCTCTTCATGACATTTCACAAAAATGTCGGAAAATTTGTTCTTGTTACAGCGGTATCATTTTTGTAGCAGTGAAGTATATAGTTTTGGCTCAGGGAACAGTCAAAGGATAGGAGGCTAGTCCAACTTCGGTATCTCTTCCATTCAAAAATCACCCAAAAATTTTGGGAGAACAGCAAACGGCCAGAGTTTTTAGATCGCTGTTATTCCAAAAATATATCACTCAGAGAAATAAAAAAGACATCCGCGCACTCAGCAAAGTCTCGTGCCTTGAATGAAGTGGTTACATTGCTGACAAGATAAACGGTTTTCGCGTGAGAAGCAGGAGTTTGAGGTGTGCGCTAGCAAGGCTGAGTGACTCAGCGATTGCCTGTGTGCTCACTTGTCTGTACATGCGTGGCTCTCACTGGTAATAGGACACCGCTCCTGCCACTGCACACCGTGTCGTGATTTTCTCATTTTACATCTAAGTGAGCTGAGCTGAGTTTCCATGCAGATGCTTTCGTTAGAACAGAGGTGTCTTCATAAGAACGAAGTGAATCGAGCCAGCTATTTTGCGGTTAGGGAAATTATTGCAGCTCATTCTCCACGCCGCTTATTTCTATTTGCAGGTCTCAGCAAATGCACCACTATTTTAAAACGTTGCTTTCTGTGTCAAACAATCAAACGCAACGACAAGTTCGCTACAAATGCAACGTTAAAAAGAGAAAAATATGTTCACGAATGCGATATGGCATTGTTTGCAGTCTACCTTAAATGGAAGTTCTGCTTTGCAAAATTATTTGTCTACCACTACGTTCATTCGCAAACGTTATGTCTTCACTGATTAGAATACAGGCTCTGTAAGTCAACAGTATCTGATTGCCAGCGGTACCATTAAGATAATCTAAACCTCCGAGGAATATTCGCGCAGACAACGTTGAGCTCTCTGTCCACCGGCTGCCTCTGCTTGCGATAGCAGCTCTCATCGACTGAAGCTCTTTCAGTGGCGCATCAGCAAACGCCGACACGTATTTAGTTTAATTTCATCAAATGAACACTTGAAATATTTTATATCATTCTCAACTCTGTGTCATATTGTATGTTTTATTATGGTTTTCCTGGCGCGAGTTCGTACTTGCGAATGGCCTTTTTTCTTTTTCTTTAACATACGTTCTGATCCGATCCATAACCCGCGTGCGCAGATGTTGATGACACGGAAATGGAACTGCTCTTTTTATGCATGCAGTTACATTATTCTGTTACTAGATGGCACACCCGGATCAGTCAATGAATATTAACTGGCAAGCTGAACTCGAACACGGTTTGTATTATTGATACATTCGACCCTACCCCTGATTTCCAGGGAGTTGCATTAATTAAACTCCTCAGCCCTGCCTCATGTGCAAACTGCTCTTATCCAATTCCAGGCAGTAAAAACTTTCCAAAGTAACCGAAATACATTGTGAGTGCTCAATCATACAAGCTTTTTTTTTTTTTTTTTTTACAGCCTATGTCTTGACTACCTAAAATGGTTTTTGCCGCGCTAAAAAACTCTAGGTTGCTCAGCTAACGACTAAAAAGAAAAGTTCATTTCTTGCCCTGGCTTTCATCCTATTTGTACTTTTTAAAATATTTCACTTTTTTTTTTTTTTTGTCCCATGGAAATGCATTGAAACAGTCTTCAAACTCTTGTGCTACTTTGAACCTCTATAACTTCATATATTCTATAACAACTTTGGATAGAATTCAGAATTGGGCAGAAATGTGGCAAATGAAATTTAATGTAGCGAAATGTAAAGTAGTACATGTAGGTAATAAAAACATTAGACGGGATTACTTCATGGGAGGTTTTAAACTGGAATGTGCTCCACAAGAGAAAGATCTGGGAGTGATTGTTGACCAAACCCTCACAGGCTCTAGCCATTGTGCGTAGCTGTTAAAAAAAGCCAATGGGATGCTGGGATACATTGCCAAAAGTATTGAGTTCAAATCCAAAGAGGTGATGCTTCTTTTGTACAACACATTCGTCAGACCACATCTAGAGTATTGTGTACAGTTCTGGGGACCATACTTTAAGAAAGACATAGAGGCTTTAGAGAAAGTTCAGAGAAGAGCCACGAAGCTAATTCCGGGTATTAAAGATGAAAGCTATGAGAAAAAGGCTGAAGATCCTTAATCTCTTTAGTCTTAGGAAAAGGAGACTAAGGGGTGATTTGATTGAGGTCTTTAAATATGTTAAAGGGATTAACAAAGTGAATTATGTAGGATTCCTTCAACCAAGTGTTGTTAGCAGAACTCGGGGTCAAATGGAAGCTGACTAAAGGTAAATTTAGCACTGATATTCGGAAATATTTCTTCACCCAAAGAGTAATTTCAGTGTGGAACAGCTTGCCTGACCATATTGTTGAGGCAGAGACCTTGGGAGTTTTCAAGAGCAGACTTGACTTAAAGCTAGATACCATTGAGTCATTGAGTATCTGAAGTGATATATTCACGATGGTACAAAGAAACTGGCGAGCCTAGTTGGGCTGAACGGCCTGTTCTCGCCATTCATGTTATGTTATGTTATGTTATGTTATGTTCAGCATTCTTTCTCCGAGACACTTCATTCGACTTCTAACATTAAGCTAAGTTAGCTGAATAACGTGGTTAGCATTGTTAGCATAACTGCTAACAACATTTGCTAAGTTAGCTGAGTAACGTGGATGGCATGGTTAGCGTTGTTCTTTCATTCTTTCTTTGTTCAGCTTTCTTTCACTTTTTTGATAAACATTCAAGTATTCTACATAATTCAAATATATTTTCATGGCCGCTATTCAGTGTGGTGTCAGCAAACATTCAAATCATTCAAACTTTCTTGTATTCAAGACAGCATTGCAGTGTGGCTTCAGCTTTCACACTCGCAATTTCTTCAGAAATTGCTTCTGTAGTTTGATATATTGTTTGTATGCATAGCACAGATTCAGTAGAAACGCGAGTGATTGAGCACTGATATATTATCCTATATTTTGCTACATGCTTATTTACTTGTTTGGTGCTTGAATTGTGTTCGCTTTGGGTAAAAATGGTCATAATGTGCTTTTCACCAAGTTTCTTCTCTTTAAGTGGATATATCGTATGACGATGTTGGATTAGGAAACATGGTGTATTTATGATGCGTATTGATTGCCCCCAGTACCGAGGGCATTTGGCTCCGCCAGCATGCCCATGTCAGCCCAAGCTTTGAAAATCGCAGGCATACTGGGGACAGCGGCTGGGCTTGGCACTGGGCTACCAGATCAAATGAGATCTCAGATTTAACAACGCAGGAAGCGCCTGTGCAATATATACAGCTGGCCGACCAAAGTCAAAAAAGCACAGAAAATTTTGCATTTCAGAAACACTACAGGAAGTGCTATTCAAAAAATTGGCAATGATTGTCACAAAGAATCTTTAAAATTGAGTGATAGAATTTTGTGTGTCTGGATGAGTAAATACATGAACTGAATCAGATTTTGATCCACGTGATTGGCACACTGGATTATTTTACTTGCTGAGTTTGCTGATTTCTTCTTTAATAAAGGTCATGGGTGTACCAAGCTGGGGTCCATGTGGAGCTCATGGAGAAAAGTAGCTGGGCCCAACTAAGCAGCCCACATGGGAACCATCTGAGGCCCAGTTAGGATTACTGATAGGGTTTGCTCCTCGGTAAATACCAGTGGTGGCTGGTGAACTGGCGATAGGGGAGGATCAAAACAATCCCTTAAAATTAATGATTGGTCATGACCTGTTTTTCATTTAAATTACCATTACAGAAACTCCGAAAAAACAACATTACCAGGTGTGGCCAGTTTTCATTTATAACGCATACCTGTCCTGTGAGGTAGCGTTCAGGAACCAGAAGCAAGACCAAAAATATCCAGTAAACTTTTTCTTCATTGGATCTGGGGTGGAAACCCCTGCAGGGAAGTAAACAATGGTACAGAGTCCACAATCCAAAATCAGAATCCAGTAGTCGTAATCCAATTCGTACACAGGGCAGCAAACAAACAAAACTCAGGGTCGGGCAAAGCAGGTTCGGTACACGGGCACAGGAATATCAGAGACGAAGCCAAAGCCAAAATCCGGGACGTTCCAGTCAGAAGTATAACATGAAGCGTACAAGGCATAAACGATCACAGCACAAGGAAAACATTCTGACAAGAGCTGGTAGTGAAATGACTGCTTAAATACACATACGGGAAGTCACATGCTATAATAGGGAACAGGTGAGCTGGATCAGACTAATTAACAAAGGAATGAACAAGAGGAAGTTCCAAACCACATGAAATTGGCGAAAGCCAAAACGCGGACAGGGATTACACAGACAGCCTATGACAAACAGACGACTCCGGTTAGGGAGTTCTAAAGCGCACAGAGTGAAAGGCAGAACAGTGTTTAACAAGGTGCGGAGAATCCGCTGAAGCGCAGCAAAGTTAATTGAGTGAAGACAATGGGCGGAGACTAGAGCAGAGCGAGTGCTGAGAGCTCGTTGGTCAATTAGTAATGTGCAGCTATACAATCCCTAGTGCTTGTTAGTAAGTTAGTACTATAAACAATGTTAGTTAATGTTAGTAATTTATCTAAAATAATAAACTGTTAGTATCTGTTAGTAAAGATAGAACAGCAAGGCGAAGGAAGCAAACGAGATTGGAAGGAATGTTTGGAAAACCAGAAACCATGAAATCACCTGAAAGCGTGGCACACAAGACTGGGGAATAAAACTGTCACATCACATATGACCTGACTGGGGAAACAATGTGCAATGCAGGGCATGAGAAATACAAAAACCAGAATGATAATCTAAACTGTGAATATGGGAAATGGCAGGCAAAGGACATAACAAAGAAAGACAGGCAAAATACAAAACATGGCATGGACTCAATCAAAAAACATGGCTGGGAATCAGAGTCATCACGAAAACATGGTCAGGCACAACAGAATCAAAACATGTCAACTCTCACGCATTACGTGTGAGTTTACCTGGCATATTTACGTTCCTCTGCTGTAGTCAGCAATTATTCAATCAACGCATATGTAAGAGATTCTCGCACGGAATTGAAGTCCTTGTGCACTGGAGGGGTTGGAAGCTATGGAATTGCATAAAGACGTTTCAAATGATCTCATTTCATTTAAACGATCATGAAACACATGCATTGCTTCCAATCCCTGAATAAAGAAAAGTGTGAGAAGTCCGGAGTCGTAATTGGTATGCGTTATAAATGAAAACTGGCCACATCTGAGAGTTATCAGAGTTTCTGTAATGGTAATTGAAATGAATGATTGAAAACAGGTTGTGACCAGTCATCAATTTTAAGGGATTGTTTTGAGTCTCCCCTATCACCAGTTCACCAGCCGCCACTGGTATACACACCAGGAGTAAATTAATGATGAAATATAAAGGAATGATACAATTTCTTTTTAGTACTCCCTGTATTCACAATATTATTGTGTGTGTGAGTGCGTGCGTGCGTGCTAATGCTGACCGTGTGAAAGAATGAAGTGACTCAGAATCCGTAGAACACTTCTTGGGAATTTTGATGTCACAACACGCTTTAGCTGATAACCATCTCCAGGCGGGGGCCAGAACAAAGCATGCCGATCAGATTACCTTGTTCCAAGTTAAAGGGATAGTTCAGATTTTTTGAAATGGGGTTGTATGAGGCACTTATCCATAGTCAATGTATTACCTACAGTGGATGGCGGTCGGCAGGCCCCCAGTTAGGAGAACCCGACGGGAGAAAAAAACAAGGACACATATTTCTAAATGAACTAAAATATGTGTAAGATGACAGCATGAAATAAACAATCTTTATTTAATAAAATATGTGATATTCTTTATTTGAGAAAACCACATGCTAATACATACGTTAACATTGTTCACAATGTTGATAATGCTGAATGAAGAATAATAAACATGATTTAGCCTGAGATTATGGGACAATTTGTAAGGCAACCCCCAGCGAGTTTTTTTACCTGAATGTTTAAATCTGACTTGAGAATGTTGCAAGTATTTACAGATATCATGTTTAAACCTTTAATGATGAATAATGTTGACATTGTTCACAATTTAGACTGATGAGTTAAAATTGCAATTTTTAAGACATGGGTCCTGTTACATCCACCTTAAAGTTTACACAACATTCCACAATTGAACATCTTACCATCAGTCAGACATGGCGAAGGTAGAGTGATGGTCTAGGTGTGCTTTGCAGTCTCAGGACCTGGGCAACTCGCCATAATTGATGGAGCAATGAATTCTGCTCTTTACCATAAAATCCTTAAGGAGAATGTCTGGCCATCAGTTTGTAACTCTAAACTCAAGCGCAGTTGGGTTATGCCGCAGGACAACGATCCGCTGCACATGAGCAAATCCATCTCTGAATAGTTTAAAAGAACAAAATAATGGTTTTGGTTTGGCCAAGTGAAAGTCCCGACTTGAATCTGATTGAGATGCTGTAGCATTACCTTAAACAGGCAGTTGATTCTCAAATCCTTCCGAGTAGCCGAATTTAAACAAATCTGGAAAGAAGAGTGAGCTAAAACTGCTCCACAGCTATGGAAAAGACTCATTTACCAGTTATCCTGAATGTTTGATTGCATTTTTTGCCACCAAGAGGAGGGAATATCATGCTCTGGGGAAATATTCAGCTGGAAAAACCCAGTGTTCAGGTATTCATATGGACATAAATTTGATGGAGCTGCTTTGACAGCTCGCCAAGGACCAACAGCACATGAGGCAGGTAATCTTTATATCTCCACAGTCAGCACGCCCATGTGGGCCCCAAGTTCGAGAATAGTGGGCACACCGGGTACCACTGGCCTGGGCTTGGAGTTGGCACTCAGCTTCATGTAAGTCCCAAAAGGGCTGCCCAGGTCTAATGAGATCTCCCAGGGCAACACAGGAAGCACACGTGCACTACATGCACGTTGACCCAAGCGAAAGAACAGCTGAAAATTTTGCATTTCAGCAGCACTACGAAATGTGCAATTAAAAATATTTGGCAATTATTTTGTCAAAGAATCTTGAAAATTGAGTGATTAAAGAATTTAGAGTGGATGGACCAGATAGTACATAAATTAAATCAGATTTTGTTTCATGTGATTGGCACACCGTATTGTTTCACTTGCTGAGCTGCTGATATCTCTGTTCATAAAGGTCAGACATGGGTGTGCCAAGTTGGGGTCCACTTGGGGCTCATTGAGAAAAGTAGCTGGGCCCCACTAAGCAGCCATATGGGAACCACCTGAGGCTCAGTTAGGATTGCTGACAGGGTTAGCTCGTCAGTATACACATCCAGGAGTACTAAAATGATGAAGCACTCTGTAATGTGATGAAATTTTACAGTACTACCCATATTCATTTTTGTTTGTGTTTGCTAATACTGACAGCGTAAATCATGAGGTAACTCAGAATCCGTTGAACACTTCTTGGCAATTTTGATGCTACCACACGCCTTAGTTGATAACCGTCTTCAGCCGGGGGCAAGAACAAAGCATGTCAATCAGGTTATGTTATTCAAAGTTAGTCACATATTTTCCCAACAATTGAGATTTCATTAAGACAAACATTCACCCCACGCAGCGACTTCCTTGCTCTGAAGCTACAGCACAAACATTACATTGTATGTCTTCTAATGTTAAGGTACACAAGTTTACAGTTGTATAAAAATCTTCGCAGGAAATACTTCAACTTACATCAGAATTAGAAAATACTCCTGCATTATACCCAATTATAATTCACTGTTTTTATTAGCTTTCCACTTCTGTGTAAGGGATAATGTACAGCAAGCCAGCTATTACACCAAAATATACCCTCACAGGTTGAACCATTCTGAAGGGGTTCATTTTGCAATATTAAACTGCTCACTGTACATTGTCCAGCTTATTACATGGCTGCTTACTGAAGAAATCAACATATTAAATCAGCATATCGATTCTGATCATAAAATCATGTTCTTCTGATCAAAAATAGTCTATCAGATTCTACGGCTGGAACTGTGTATACTCAGTAGCATTGCTCTGTTTTTCATGGCAGCAGTCTCCTATTCAGACAAAACAGACTGTAAAACGCTGTAAGTGATTTATCAGTATTAAACAAAGCTGCGGAAAAAAATTACTGATATATAGCATAAATGCTGTAAAACTTGAAACAACTATTTGCAGGGGTGGTTCCAGGATTTTTTGAAGTGGGGTGGCACAGGGGGACCAACAATCAGTCGGGGGGGGGGCATGTGGGGAGGGGGCATCTTGGGGAGGAGTATTTCTATCAGAATACAGCATTGAAAATATGCTCAGAAATATAGGAAATATAGGATAGAACACAATGTTATTCTGCAAAAGTAGAGAATTTTCATTAATTTTACTTGTTTTTATTTTTAATTAAGGGTATCCAAATACAGTACACATTCTCTGTGGTGTGCCACTTGTTTCAAAAACAATTCCGTGGTATCAGAATTTTGGAACTTCTATTACACACAAATATCCATGGCACATATTTTATAACAAAAGTAAACAGCTGTTTCACATTGCAGTGTGAGTGTGTCTATAAATGCAGTAGTGTCAATATCCCAGTCCATTGTGGTCAAATTCCCCATGCCAGCCCAAGCAATTTAGAAGAGAGAGAAATAAATTTACTGGCAACGGCATACATCGTGCTAAATCTTGACATTTCATGACGTTCATCTGATCGATACATTCTCAACGTTCTCTGACTCCTAAAACTTCTGTGTTTGTTTAACCGCATTATCTTGGAGAAATTGATTGTGATTTTGGTCTTTAATCAAACATGAAAGACTACATCAAGATAATTGCAAAATTTAAATTTAAGGAAAGTAAACACCAAGCATGTAAATATAGCTTACTGGGAAAGTCTCATTGTATTGCCAAAAAATTTGCGGTCGCTTTTGGTTAGGTAGCTAATTGCCGCAGTTGAGTTGACCACAGCGTAATAGCGACCAGCTTTAATTTGCGACTAACTGACTTTGAAGCGACGCTTCTTCAATGTTTCAAAATACAGTATGGAACTAACTTTATACATACCATGCAGAGAGACGCGATGATAATGGACCACTCTTAAATTCAATGCATAGCATGCATTCAAATGCCAAAACGCAGCGCTCCTCTGTTGTGTCCCGCAGTATAATGGGGACGATAGATTGATAGCACGCTGACCTTATTTTTAATCGTTTTCCGACAAACCACCTTAGTTGAAGGAAATGGTTGAATCTGATAAGGAGAGATGAATTGTTGGAACTATAGGGGTTTTATGATCGCGATGCACATTTCCAATGTGTTATGTATGAGTATTTTCTGTAAAACACTGTATATCATTTGTAAATGGAGATTTGTTACACGTTGTTTTTGCTGCCTTGCTGGTCAGCTATTTATTTTGTTCTTCAGCACCCCTCTGGTGGTGTGTCTGTAGCAAAACATGATCTGATGTAATCTCACTTCTTTGTAATAGAACTTTCTAGAAGCTTCTGGCACCTTCCTGCGCTGCAGGGTGAAGTTGCCTTCAGACGTCGACTTCCAGGCTGCTCAGCCTGTCAGGCTGCGTAAACGCCTCCCCCAAGTACAGCCAATCAGATCGCGAGCTAGAGTACAACCAATCCGCTCACGAGGCAGCCAACTCAATTCGGAGGCCTTTACTCGGTAAGAGGGCTTAAGAACAACAATATTTTTAAAAACGAATGCATTTAATCGGGAGTTTTCTTATTAAAGAAACTGATTCGTGAGGTAACATTAGATAGTTCAGCTATTTTGATTACGTGAACCAGTGTAAACAAGTGTTATTTTTTGTCTGACAGTTAACTTATAGACCTAACCTTAGCTAAACAGGTAATACTCGTTAACTTAAACACTTCTACAATATAACTTCAAGTGTAACTCTGTTTGAGACATAAAATTGACCCACTTGTGAGATATTTTGTTCAATAAGCTGTCTAGTTGAGCTTAAAAACTTCAACTGCTAGTTGCTATAATGTTAGCTGCCTTCAAGGCTGATTGTAGAGACTAGTGCCTTGCAGGCTAATGTTGATTTGGTTTTGTATAATCTTTAATAGCATTCAGTCAGATGCCTTCAAGGCTGATTGTAGAGCACTAGTGCCTTGCAGGCTGATTAGAAGGCTAATGTTGATTTCATATTTTATAATCTTTAATAGTATTGCCTTGGATGCCTTCAAGGCTGATTGTAGAGCACTAGTGCCTTCCAGGCTGCTTAGAAGGCTAATGTTGATTTCATATTGTACAATCTTTAATAGTATTGCCTCGGATGCCTTCAAGGCTGATTGTAGAGCACTAGTGCCTTCCAGGCTGCTTAGAAGGCTAATGTTGATTTCATATTGTATAATCTTTAATAGTATTGCCTCGGATGCCTTCAAGGCTGATTGTAGAGCACTAGTGCCTTCCAGGCTGGTTAGAAGGCTAATGTTGATTTCATATTGTATAATCTTTAATAGTATTGCCTCAGATGCCTTCAAGGCTGATTGTAGAGCACTAGTGCCTTCCAGGCTGGTTAGAAGGCTAATGTTGACTTCATATTGTATAATCTTTAATAGTATTGCCTCGGATGCCTTTAAGGCTGATTGTAGAGCACTAGTGCCTTCCAGGCTGGTTAGAAGGCTAATGTTGATTTCATATTGTATAATCTTTAATAGTATTTCCTCGGATGCCCTCAAGGCTGATTGTAGAGCACTAGTGCCTTGCAGTCTGGTTAGAAGGCTAATGTTGATTTCATATTGTATAATCTTCAATGGTATTGCCTCAAATGCCTTCCAGGCTGACCGTGGAGACTAGTGCCTTGCAGGCTGGTTAGTAGGCTGATGATTTCATCCAATATATATATACACTACCACTCAAAAGTTTGGGATCACTTGGAAATTTTCTTGTTTTCCATGGAAACACACATGAAATTAGTCTGAATAGGAAATATAGCAAATGAACAGAACATGCTGACATTAGAAATGATGATTTTAATGGAAAATGATGAATATGTACTTCAAACTTTGCCTTCATCAAAAAAAAACCACCTTCACTGTTGATACTGAAACTGGTGTTTGACGGGAATTATTTAGCGCAGCTGCTAGTTGACAACCTGTGAGGTGTCTTTGTCTTAAACTACACACTCTCAGATATTTGTCTTCTTGCACAGTTGTGCATCGGGGCCTCCCACTCCTTTTTTCTGTCCTTGTTAGTGCCAGTTTGTGCTGCTCTCTGAAGGGAGTAGTTGACAGCATGGTAAGAGATTTTAAGTTTTCAATTTCTCGCATTGAATAGCCTTCTTTTCTAAGCACAACAATAGACTGATGGGTCTCTAAAGTTCGTTCTTTCTTTCTGGCCATTTTGAGCCTGTAAACAAACAACTGCTGATGCTTCAGGTACTAAACCAACCTCAAGAATGCCATGCTCGCAGGGCTGCCGGATAGCTCACTCAGTTAAGGCACTGCATTGCAGTGTAGAAGTGACTATCACGTCGCGGGTTCGAGCCCCGGTCGTACCAACCGGCAGTGGTCCGCAGCTTTTTCAGAGTAGCGCACAATCGACCATCGCGCTACAGGGTTTGAAATTGGGAAGGGACTGCGGAGAGGGAAATAAATATATAGCTTTGTTCGTTGCTCAAGCGCCTCCTGTTGGGGACGGGCACTCGTCAGGAAGATTCTAAGCCTGTTCATGTCCAGGTATCCTCCGCCCTCGTTCTGAACTTGCGAAGATTCAACCAATGAGTGTATAAGAAGCAGTGGCTGACAGGCACGTGCTTCGGAGGAGAGCCGTGAACTGTCTTCGCTCTCCTGAGTTGGCAGCAAGGGGTCGATAATCTGAGCAAGCTTTGTACATAGTTCACCAATTGGGCATTCCAGATTCGGGTGGGATTGAGATGCCAAAAAAAAAAAAAAGAATGCCATGCTCCCTTTTGCGCTCCCTTATTAGTTCAACGGTTTTCAGCTGTGCAACACATTTGCAGAAGGGTATTCTAATAATCAATTAGCCTTATAAAATGCTTAACTTGGATTAGCAGCCATACTAGGAGATTGATGCAGAGGACTGACAGTTGCTGATAATAGGCCTCTATGCAAAAATGTAGATCATTCTTTGAAAATCATCTGATTAATTTTAATCGTTTGTGAAATGGATAAAAATGTTTGTGAAATGCATGAAAATGTATTTTTCTTTGGAAAACAAAGAAATTTGCAAGTGATCCCAAACTTTTGAGCGGTAGTGTGTGTGTGTGTGTATATATATATATATATATATATATATATACACACAGTTGTATGCAAAAGTTTGGGCACCTCAGATCAAAATTTCTATTACTGTGAATAGCTAAGCAAGTAAAAAATGACTGCTCTCCAAAAGGCATGAAGTTAAAGAGGACACATTTCCTTTATATTTTAAGCAAGATTACTTTTTTAATTTCCATCCTTTTACTGTTTCAAAATGGCAAAAAAAGGAAAATGGTCCAAAGCAAAAGTTTGGGCACCCTGCATGGTCAGTGCTAAGTAACACTCCCTTTGGCAAGTATCACAGCTTGTAAACACTTTTTGGTGCCAGCCAAGAGTTTTGAATTTTGGTTTGGTGGATTTTGCCCATTATTCTTTTTCAAAGGCTTCTAGTTCTGTGAGATTCTTTGGCTGACTTGCATGGACTGCTCTTTTGAGGTCCATTCACAGATTTTCAATGCTGTTGAGGTAGGAGACCTTGAGGGCTGCGGTGAAACCTTCAACTCGCACCTCTTGAGGTAGTCAGTTGTGGATTTTGAGGTGTGTTTAGGATCATTATCCTGTTGTGGAAGCCATCCTCTTTTCATCTTCAGCTTTTTGACAGATGGTTAGATGTTTGCTTCCAGAATTTTCTGAAATTTGATTGAATCCATTCTTCCTTGGACCAGTGACATGTTCCCTGTGCCACTGGCTGCAGCACAAGCCCAAAGCAGGATCAACCATGTGCTTGACAGTTAGAGAGGTGTTCTTTTTATGAAATTCTGCATCCTTATTCTCCAAACATACCTCTGCTCATTGCAGCCAAAGACATCTATTTTAACTTCATCAGTTCACAGGACTTGTTTCCTAAATGCATCAGTCTTGTTCAGATGTTCCTTAGCAACCTTCTGATGCTGAATTTCATGGTGAGGATGCAGGAAAGGTTTCCTTCTCATGACTATTCCATGAAGGTCATATTTGAGCAAGTGTCGCTGAACCGTAGGGCAGTGCACCATGACACCATGGTGTGCTAAATCTTGCCAAAGGTCTTTTGTTGTCAAACGGGTGTTTTGATTTACCTTTCTAGTAATCCGATGAGCAGTTTTCTTGGTCTTCCAGACCTCAAGCTGACCTCCACGGATTCTGTTGACTGCCATTTCTTAATTATATTATGAACTGAGGAAATCGCAACCTAAAAACGTTTGCTATCTTCTTATAGCCTTCTCCTGCTTTGTGGGCATTAATTATTTTCATTTTCAGAGAGCTAGACAGCTGCATAGAGGACCCTATGGCTTCTGATTGTTGGGCCAAGGATAGAGGAGTCTGGGTATTTATAAACTTCAAAATTTGCATCACCTGGCCTTTCCTAACGATGATTGTGAACAAGCCATAGCCCTAACAAGCTACATACGATTTGAGACTATAGTCAAAGTTACCTGAGAGCTCAAATCTTTTGGGGTGCCCAAACTTTCGCAGGGTGCCCATTTCCTTTCTTTTTTGCTCTAGAATTGTACAAAACAAAAGTAATACACCATTACTGCTTAAAATGTCCAAAAAAAGTGTTGTATCTTTAAATTTATGCCATTCAAAAATCAGTTCATCTTCTACTTGCTTAACTTTTCTCAGTAACAGAAATTTTGATCGGGATGCCCAAACTTTTGCATACAACTGTTGTAATGTGGGGGGAAAAAAAGCCACTAGATGGCAGTATTGACATTTTTTTTGTTAAGCCCAGTCTGGGGCCAGGTTGGGGCATGTCCTGGGCATGCCTCAGAGGGGGGCTGGAAAAGAGTATATAAGGAGAAAAATTGAGCGAGTGAAAAGTAGTAGGAGAAATTGCAAGGGGAAATTGTGGAAGGATACATTTGACCAGACCTGTCACTCTTTTCAAGACCTGTGAAGCTTTTTGTGGATTTTTGCCTGTGTTGGAGCATTTTCCTGTCCCAGGACATCGCAACGAAGCAGCCCATCTCAATTACCAAGGGACTGTAAATATCTCATTTTTTTTTATTTCAATCTTGGTCAGTAGAGTAGATTGTAGATGAGTTCAAAGTGTTTGTTTAATTAAATCTGTTAAAGTTTGAAAAGTTTGTCTGTCATCCCCTGCTGTCCGTGATGCCATAACAAATTGGGGCCATAACAAATTGGGACCATAAAACTGTATATATATGTGTGCGTGTGTGTGTGTGTTTACAATTCTGATGCCTTCAAGGCTGACAGTAGAGACTCCCTCAGCATTACTGAGGGGGGCCTCTAATGAGTTGGAGCCTTCCAAGGCTAATTTAAAATCTTCTATTTTTCAGCCCATAGATCTATTACAGTTCAAAATCAACCACGTTACCTCAGAAAACTGACAGCGGTGTTGTTGCATATTGACGTCGTCTTTACTTTTTACACTCTTTTTAGGAGTTCAAACGATGTCTCGGCTCTGTCGTGGAGCCCTATCTTCCCGCCCCACTAAAAAAAGCGGCCGCCCCAGCACCCACCCAGGGCCTTGATGCTCCTGCAGCAGCACCGGCCCTAACACCCACCACGGGCCCTGAGACTCCTGCAGCAGCACCTGCCCTAACACCCACCCCGGGCCCCGATACTCCTGCAACAGCACCCGCCCTAACACCCACCCCAGGCCCAGATGCCTTGAAGGCACCTGACTGAATGCTATCAAAAATTATACAATATGAAATCAACATTAGCCTTCTAACCATTCTGCAAGGCACTAGTCTCTACGGTCAGCCTGGAAGGCACTAGTCTCTACAATCAGCCTTGAAGGCATCTAACTGAATACCATCAAAGATTATGCAATATGAAATCAACATTAGCCTTCTAACCAGCCTGGAAGGCACTAGTGCTCTACAATCAGCCTTGAAGGCATCTGACTGAATACTATTATAGATTACACAATATCAAATCAACATTGGCCTTCTAACCAGCCTGCGAAGCACTAGTCTCTACAATCAGCCTTGAAGGCAGCTAACGTTACAGCAACTTGCAGTTGAAGTGTTTAAGAAGCTCAGCTAAACAGCTTATTGTACAAAATATCTCACAAATAGGCCAATTTTATGTTTCAAACAGAGTTATACTTGAAGTTATATTGTAGAAGTGTATCAGTTAACAAGTATGACCTGTTTAGCTAAGGTTCAGTCTATAAGTTAACTGTAAGACAAAAAAAGCGCTTGTTTGCTTTGGTTAACATAATCAAAATAGCTGAAATATCTAACTTTACCTCACTAATCAGTTTCTTTAATGAGAAAAGAAGATTGAACGCATTCGTTTTTAACAATATTGTTGTTCTTAAGCCCACTTCCCGAGTAAAGGCTTCCGAATAGAATCGGCTGCCTCGTGAGCGGATTGGTTGTACTCTAGCTCGCGATCTGATTGGCTGTACTTGGGGGTGGTGTTTACGCAGCCTGACAGGCTGAGCAGCCTGGAAGTCGACGTCTGAAGGCAACTTCACCCTGCAGCTCTTCCTGCCTGGAGGGGCGGGATTACCCAGGAATCCTGTAGATCTTTCCAGAATGTTGCTAGTCCATATAAATGCTGTGATTTTGGTCAGTAGAGGCAGAGTTTTTGTTTTGGCAACAGAGTTACATAGTGGCATTAGAGTGTTACTATAGGATTTAACAGTGGATTTTTTTGTAGAAGTTTTTTTTTCAGTGAAGAATAAATTTGTTTAAGTTGTCATTGCTGGTTTTCTTTGTTGTGATTTTCAAGTCATAACAAATTGGAGGTTCCACCGAGATAAACCATTCATTGGATCAACGATTGGATTCACCAAAGATTAAAGCTGATCTATCATTTTTAAATCTTGTGACTATTTGAAAAACCAGCAATCATGACTTTTGATGATGAAAGTTTTTTGAAAACTCCATCCCAGGAAACAATTGTGCTGGCAAAGAAGGAAGGAGAGAGAACTGGAAGAAAGAAGGTTGGAGAGAGAACTGGAAGAAAGAAGGATGCACTTGCAGTACGAATTGGAAATGAAGAAAATAGAAGCAGGTACTGTTACAAAATCTTTTGGACTTTCTGATCATTTTGATGTGGTTAAACACATCAGACTTGTTCCTCCCTTCCTAGAAAATGATGTAGACCAATACTTTACCCATTTTGAAAAAACTGCTGAAAATTTGAAATGGCCAAAAGAGCATTGGACAATGATGTTACAAAGTGTTCTAACTGGTAAAGCTAGGAAAATCTATAACCAGTTATCTGTCCAACAGTGTTCTGATTATGATTTTGTCAAATCTGCCATTCTGAAGGGTTATGAATTGGTCCCCGAGGCTTACAGGCAAAAATTTAGGAATTCTCGCAAGGAAGCCAGTCAAACTCATGTTGAATTTGGCAGGTTTAAGACACAGTTGTTTGATCAGTGGTGTAATTCCATGAAAGTTGAGAAAGATGTTTACAGAATGAGGTAACTTATTCTGGTTGAGGAATTTAATAGGTGTGTCCAGCCTGATATAAAGATTTTCCTTGAGGAGAAACAAGCTAATACTTTGCAAGATGTTTCCACCCTAGCTGATAGTTACGCATTGACTCATAAGTCTTCTTTTGTCCAAAAATCCACTTTTTCTAAATTTCAAAGCAAGTCTCAGTCCAAGGCTTCTAATAACACTTCTAATGATTCTAAGGCCACTTCTGAGAGGAAAACTTCCAGTGAGAAGCAATCCTCTGATTCTTTACCTTCTGTGTCTTGCCAATACTGCAAAAAGCAAGGTCACCTTATTTCTGAGTGTTATGCTCTCAAGGAAAAACAACAACGAGAAGAAACCAAGCCAACTGCTTTCACTAAGAGGGAATCTCTTGTATCAATGGTCAGTTCGTCTGATCTTCTACCTTCTGTGTCTAATTCTGTTATGGAGGGTTTTGAGCCATTCATCACCGATGGTTTTGTCTCACTTTCACATGATTTTTCCTCAACTGCTCCTGTTCGAATTCTAAGGGATACTGGGTCTTCCCAATCTCTTATTCTTGCAGATATTCTGCCTTTTTCGGACAAATCGTCTACTCAGGCTAATGTCCTTATTCAAGGAGTAGAATGTGGTTTTACAAGTGTACCTCTCCATAATGTTCATCTCAAATCAGACTTGGTCTCTGGGCCTGTTACTGTTGGTGTTAGGTCTTCTCTTCCTTTCAAAGGTGTTCATTTGCTTCTTGGTAATGATCTTGCTGGGGATAAGGTTGTGTCATACCCTGCTGTAACTGACACTCCTTTGATTGATCAAGAATCTGACTCTATAGAGGAGGAAATTCCAGACCTCTATCCTTCATGTGCAGTTACTCGTTCTATGACCAAAAAGGCTATTCAAGATGATGCTGACCTGGACTTCAACCTGGCTGACACCTTCATTGGGCAGTCTTTTCGTCAGGAACCTTCCAGTCCTGAGATGTCTGGAAAATCTTCAGACTTGTCCTTGTCAGGTCATTCTAATGACATTCTGTCTCGGAAACAACGTATTCAGGAGCAACAGCAAGCTCGTGATCAAGCGCATCTTCTACCACAGGCTGCAAGTGAACAAGAGGCTACTCAAGTTCCTGTCTGTTTTTACGACAAAAATGGTGTGCTTATGAAAAAGTGGCAGCCACCTGATGTTTCTGCAGATGAAGAGTGGATGATCACCCATCAAATTGTTCTTCTAAAGTCTTATCATTAAGAAACTCTTAGTCTGTCCCATGACAATCCTATGTCAGGTCATTTGGGTATCAAGAAGACCATTCAACGTGTCAGGAATCATTTCTTCTGGCCTTCCATGAGGTCTGATGTACAGGAGTACTGTAAATCCTCATACTTGTCAAATGGTTGGGAAGCCGAACCAGAATATTCCAAAGGCTCGACTTAAGCCCATTCCCACTTTCGAAGAACCTTTCAGTCGGATCATCATTGACTGTGTTGGACCATTGCTGAAGACTAGGTCTGGTTGTGAGTACTTACTATCATGGGTGCTTCCACTCGGTTTTCTGAGGCAATTCCACTTCATAATATCAAGGTGAAGACTATCATCAAGGCTCTTACCAAGTTTTTCTGCTTTGTTGGTCTTCCTAAGTCTATTCAGTCTGATCAAGGGTCAAATTTCATGTCTGGCATATTTCAACAAATTATGCATGAGCTTGGTATTAAACAATACAGGTCATCAGCATACCATCCTGAGAGTCAAGGTGCTTTGGAGAGGTTCCATCAAACCCTGAAGAACATGATAAGGACTGACTGCCTTGACACAGAGAAAGAGTGGGATGAAGGTGTCCATCTTCTTCTGTTTGCTGCCCGTGAAGCTGTTCAGGAATCTCTTGGGTTCAGTCCTTTTGAGCTTGTTTTTGGGCATTCAGTCCGTGGACCTCTGAGGCTTCTGGAGGAAAAGTTGCTGGCCGGGGATGATGTCCCAGTGAACTTGCTTCAGTATGTCTCTGACTTCCGTGGTCGTCTCTCTGGGGCTTGTGACTTTGCTAAGTCTGGTCTCAAAGAGGCTCGGGGCAAAATGAGGGCCAGATATGACCTTCATTCCCAAGACGGAAGTTTTAAAGCTGGTGACAAGGTCCTGGCGCTTTTGCCAGTTCCTGGAAACCCTCTAGGAGCCCGATATTTCGGCCCTTACACTGTCCTCAAGAAGGTCAGTGATCTCAATTGCGTCGTTTCAACCCCTGGAAGGAGGAAACCGGAACAGGTGTGTTGCATCGATATGCTGGGGGAGTGCATTGGCGGAGACACTTAGTAAAGGCCAGTCAATGTGGTAGATGCAGTTGAACTGGGGGATTCTGAGGAGGATTGTGACTGCCCCTTGAGGGATGGGCCTGGTCCAGCCAGGCTTGAGGATTTGGACATTCTTCAGGGTATTGGCGGCAGGTTGTCCCACCTGGACCATTTTCAACGGCAACAGCTGAAGCGGCTCATGTTTAAATGTAGTCACATGTTCCCTGGCGTTTCATCAAGGACTGATGTGGTTTGCCATGATGTCATCCTACAGGATGATGCCAAGCCTGTAAAACAGCATCCTTACAGAATGAATCCAGAGAAGCAGAAATACCTCAAACAAGAAGTCAAATACCTGCTTGAAAATGACTTTGTTGAACCAAGTAACAGTGACTGGAGTTCTCCATGCATCCTAGTTCCGAAATGCAATGGAACATATAGAATGGTGACGGACTACGAAAGTTTAACGCTCTATCAAAACGGACTCATATCCTATTCCCAGGATTGATGACTGCATTGACAAAGTTGGACAGTCAAAGTATGTCACCAAATTTGATCTCCTCAAGGGCTTCTAGCAGATCCCTCTAACAGACAGAGGAAAGGAGATCTCTGCCTTCGTCACTCCAGATGGATTATACCAATACAAGGTCATGCCCTTTGGAATGAAAAATTCTCCGGCCACCTTCCAATGTCTGGTAAACAGAGTGATTGCTGGACTACCAGGATGTGAGGCCTATATTGATGACATTATCATCACCAGCAACAGCTTCCAAGAGCATCTCACCTACATCAGAAACTTCTTCCAGAGAGTGAGTGATGCCACGCTGACTATCAACCTTGTTAAAAGAGACTTTTGTAAAGCTACAGTCGTTTACTTAGGTCATATTGTAGGACAGGGTCAGGTCAAACCAATTGATGCAAAAGTAAAAGTTATCACTGAATTTCCTGAGCCTACAACTAAAAGACAACTAATTAGATTTCTAGGGATGGCTGGCTACTACAGAAAATTCTGTAAAAATTTCTCCATCGTTTCTGAACCTTTGACAAATTTACTGAAGAAAAATGCTAAATTTATTTGGGATGAAAAATGTCAAAATTCATTTGACCAACTGAAAGCTATCCTCAAAAATGCACCAGTTCTCTTATCTCCTAATTTCAAAAAGGAGTTCAAGTTGGCTGTAGATGCCAGTGATATTGCTGCAGGCGCAGTTTTACTGCAAGAAGACACTGATGGAGTAGATCATCCTGTTTGTTACTTTTCCAAAAAGTTCGATAAACATCAGAAAAACTATTCAACAATTGAAAAAGAATGTTTGGCACTTGTTTTGGCTTTACAACATTTTGAAGTCTATTTGACTTGTTCAGCTACTTCCATCAAGGTCTTCAGTGATCACAATCCCCTCACATTCTTGCATAAGATCAAAAACAAGAATCAAAGATTACTGAGATGGAGTTTATTTTTGCAAGAGTATGATTTGGATATTTCACGCATCAGGGGAAAAGATAATGTTTTCCCAGATACACTTTCACGCATGTAATTTTATTTCTTTATTTGATTGTGAAAAATGTAATTTTACTTTTCTATTTGATTGTGAAAATTGCACTGGTTGTTATGTATATGATTGTTATAATGATCAATGATACTTTTGTGTAAAGTTCAAGATTATACTGATTATAAAACTGTGTTAATTTTAACAAAAGAAAGCTTTTAGCAAACCTTTCTTTTCTTAAAGAGGGGAGGTGTTATGTATGAGTATTTTATGTAAAGCACTGTATATCATTTGTAAATGGAGATTTGTTACACGCTGTTTTTGCTGCCTTGCTGGTCAGCTATTTATTTTGTTCTTCAGCACCCTCTGGTGGTGTGTCCGTAGCAAAACATGATCTGATGTAATATCACTTCTTTGTAATAGACGAGTGCTTTCTAGAAGCTTCTGGCATCTTCCTGCCTGGAGGGGGTGGGATTACCCAGGAATCCTGTAGATCTTTCCAGAATGTTGCTAGTCTATATAAATGCTGTGATTTTGGTCAGTAGAGGCAGAGTTTTTGTTTTGGCAACAGAGTTACACAGTGGCATTAGAGTGTTATTATAGGATTGAACAGTGGATTTTTTTTTAGAAGTTTTTTTTTCAGTGAAGAATAAATTTGTTTAAGTTGTCATTGCTGGTTTTCTTTGTTGTGATTTTCAAGTCATAACAAATGGTTTTATTTTTCGAGGCATTAGCGGTGGCCTGATCAGGTCAGGACTGAGAGTTCAAGATTCTGTTTATAACACAACTAAATTGCGCAATTTAATAGAAAACAAATGTAATTTCCCTAAGCGCCTGGATGGTAATTCTCTCTTCGCTGACGCCATCACTCTGCTCACTTACACAGCGGTCAAGCCATTACTTTCGCGTTTGAACTACCAACGGTTTGCATTGATTACTTCCACACCGTTAGCTTGTTGGACAATGGGAGAAGTACGAACGTTAGTTAGCTATATGCGAGAGAAAAATCTGGAACCAATGCCGAACCAATTTTCCTCCAGTATCAACTGAGTATCTGGCTAGCTAATGTGAGCTCGCTGGCGAACAAATTAATGTTAAATGATGGTTATGGAAAGGTACTGCTAGCAAAGTAACGTAAACTCAGTTATGAGAGTGGCACTTCGCGAGCCTGCTAACTATCCTAAGCCAGACAAAACCAGTGTTGCCAACTCCTCAGTAAGGAAAGTTGCTATTGGCTGTCATAAAAGTCGCTAAACATCCTGACGGGGGAGAGACGGCGTGTATTTTGTTGAGTGGGGGGGACGCGGTTAATTTCATTCATATTGCGCACTCAATCACGCATCTTCCAGACTTTGAGTGCTTTCGGACAGGGGAGGGGCTCACCGCAGCACCCGCTGCTCGTTGAGGACAGTAACTGCAGAATGAAACTTGCTTTCACGTCAGTCGCCAAAACAGCAGAAAAGTCTCCAATAACACCAGAAAAAGTCGCTAGATTTGTCGCTAGGCGCTTTTGACAAAAAAAGTCGCCAAGATGATTTGGAAAGTCGTTAGATTGAGCGAGAAAGTCGCCAAGTTGGCAACACTGGACAAAACGGCCTCATTTGTCAAACCAAACAGTGTTATGTCTCAGACAAACCTCCGTCAAACCAAACGGTCTCAGGCTTCAAAATAAAAGTCATCAACCAAAACAGCGTCACATAAAACTACCTCAGATTAAACGGCTTCAGACGAAACGGCCTCAGATTAAACGGCTTAAAAATAAAAATCATCAGACAAAACAGCGTCAAAAAACGGCCCCACATAAAATGGCCTCAGGCCGTAAAACACAAAATAAAATTTTATTTTGAAGGAACCGGAAGTACACATGAAACCTCATCAATATTCGTGGGACCAATTCAAAACAACACCATCGTTCGCGGCTCTACTGCATGGATATGCCAGTAAGTTGAAAGCTGTTCTTTTCCTTTTATGTTTTGCCACTGTTAAGATATATCAAACAGTATGATATTATTATTTCTCCGTCCGCTACTAGAGAGGACAAAGTGAAGAAAACTGAGACAAGCATATTTAGCTAACTTCATTAGCTTTGTATCAGTGTAGTAATAGATGATCGCGTTTTGTTAAAGTACTTTGGGCATCACCTTAAGATAACATGTAGAGCCCAGTCAGAGCCTTGACATTTCTCTGTTTTGTTTGTGGGGTTGCTGAAATGGTCATTTAACCAACTAATTATGTTAAAATATGGGAATTATATTGATATTACTCGCCATGACCAAGCGGCAACCTGCGGGGCTGAAAAGTGAAGCACCTACGAAAGTACCAAAAGCTGCAGTTCCTCGAATGGCCACTTGAGGCTGACTGTAGAAACGAGTCAATCCTCATTGACCCTCATGTTAGAAAGCCCAATTTTACAGCAAAAATAAACATGTTTACAGCCTGGTTCAAAATACGGTTTTGGTCTCTATGGGTAATTTTCTCCTCTGTGAAAACTGTGGGGGGAGTGAATTTTTTTTGTAACTCAACTATTTACATTATATAAAGGCTTAAATTTCTGCATAATTAAGGGCGTGGCCACTTTGAGGGACAGAACCTTGAATTACACAGTCTCTGGGCAGGAGTCGTCTCATCCGGTTATGTCGTGTCTAGGCTTGTGCAAAGGCCTACACGGCCCCGGGCTTTAGAGCAGGAACGCCAAGACCTGTCGCTAACCACGGGCCTAGCCTGGCTGTCTGAGGGAGGGGGGTTACTACAGCTCAGCTAGCCTAGCCGCAAATCCTTGGCCTTTTCTAGTCGCCTCTGGGCGGTTATCCTACCTAGGCTCACTCGATTCACGGAACTTGATCCACTGGCCGCATTTCTGACTGGAGATTTTTATCGAAATATCAGGATGATAATGTCTTGCTGTTTGGTTAGGAGTCTGTGGTCTATTTTCTAAGATGATGAAATTGTAATATTATTTCATATAACATTATATGTCAACACGAAGTAACGTTAGTTTGCACTCTAGCCAACTAGACAGAGAATGAATACAGTAACCCCCCGGTTCGTTTTTGCCCAAACAGTCCAGCTGTGTCAGCGGGAGTGGACGCAGCCACAGTTTTTATACTGGCATGCAGCAAAGTAATAGCGAAACAGAAAAGTGTTTGAATTTAGGGTTAACATATTGTAGCGGTTGCTCCAATAAGTGGACGCGGAGTCAGGGACTGGAGTTTTCGCATCGCCCCAGAAGCGGAGCTTCGCTTTATTTCTTCTGCCATACTCATGTAAATACAACGATTGCTTCTCAGAATGGCACAACTTCTCAGTAACAGAGCATATTACACACACCGCTTAGGCTGCTGATCAGCCTGCTTATATGCATCCCCTGGATCGCTGTGATTGGCTCTCGTTAGAACGGAGTAGTGCAGCCAATTACAGCGGCCCAGGGGAAAACCAAGCTAGTTTGCACCGCGAAACGCTGCAACACAGAACTCTGGCGAAATCGCCACATAGCCCCCACCTAAGGGATCACCAGTCCCCCGACAACCCTGCAACAACAAAAACACATCTATTTACAAAAAAATAATTCACACAACTATGTACAGTCAAAGCCCGCCAGGCGCCTCGGCACCTGGCGTCGCCGGACTGGGCGACGGTGCACCAGCAGCGGAGTTACCGCAGCCGCCGGTGATGAAGCTGGTGAGTAGGGAGGCGGGCTGTTAGCTGGTTGGCAGTTGGCCGGCGGCGGAGTTACCGCAGCTGCCGGCGCTGGAGCAGGCAAATGGCGAGATGGGCTGGCTGCGACGTCAGGAAGGCGGGGGCGGTATGGGGTGAGCCGGTCTCAGTGCAACACCACCAACCTCCTTTTGTGCTGCATCCGGACCCGATAAGTCACCTCTCCCACACGACTGATGACTTTGCCCGGCCCCTGCCAGTGGTGCTGGAGCTTCGGTGACAGGCCCTTCTTCCTGACCGGGCAGTAGATCCAGACCCGGTCTCCCTTGGCGAAGCCTGCCCCGACACGGACGTCGTAGTTGCGCTTTTTTGCGCAACCCTGCAGTCTCCTGCGCCCGTCGGGAAAAATCATGAGCCACCCGCAGCCGCTCCAGCAACTGCCGGTAGTAGTCCGCCTCCCCTGTGGCTGGCTCCACTGGTTCGGGCGGGGCCCCAAACACCAGGTCCACAGGCATTCGGGGCTCCCGCCCAAACATCAGAGCTGCTGGGGTGCACTGGCTCGACTCCTGCACGGCCGAGCGGTACACCAACAGGACCAGGGGCAGGTGTTGATCTCAGTTGCGCTGGTGCTGGCTCGTGAGGATGGCAAGCTGGGTGGCAAGGGTCCGGTTGAACCTCTCCACCAATCCATCGTTCTGTGGGTGGAGAGGAGTCGTGTTTTTGCCACCCCCAGCCTTTTGCAGACTGCCGCCAGCACCTGCTCCTCGAAGTTCCGCCCCTGGTCGCTGTGCAGCTCATTAGGGACCCCAAAGCGCGCGAACATTTGCTCCACCAAATGGCACGCTGTCGTCTCCGTGCTCTGGTCGGGCACTTGTTACGCCTCAGGCCACTTGGTGAAATAGTCCATAGCCACCACGATGTAGCGATTCCCAGCTTCGATGACTGGAAATGGCCCGAGGACGTCCACCTCTACCCGCTCCATTGGGGCGCCAATGACATAGCGCTGCAGGGGAGCGTGCGAAGTGTTGCTGGGTCCCTTCTGAGCCATGCAGGAGTTGCAGCAGTGGATGTGGAGTTCCATGTCGCGGTGGCAGCACGGCCAATAAAACCGCCCCCTCAGGTGGCGCAGTGTCTTCGTCACCCTGAAGTGGCCCGCCCCACTGAGCCATGAACCAGCTCAAGGACCAGAGGGCGTAGCTTGTGGGGCACCAAGAGCTGGAGGATGTCGCGCCCCTGGCCAGGCACCTGCCAGCGCCAGTAGGCCAGCCTGTTCAGCAGCTCCAGTTGCTGAAACTGGCTTCGATAGGCCTTCAGCTCCGTATCCTCTGCCACAACCTCAGCCCATGTCAGTGGTAACTTTGCCTCCAGCCAGCCCCTCACCTTCCCCAGCATGCTGTCTGCCTCCTGCTCCTCCTGTAGCTGTTGACATTCATGGCACTGGCATCCCCTCTGCCCCTGTCGAAGCAGCTGCCACTTTGAGAGCCGGCTGGTCTCGCTCGTCCAGCCGCTGACAGTACCTGCACTCCAGTGCAGCACACGGTGGTCTGGACAGGGCGTCAGCGTTCCCGTGGTGGCGGCCTGGACGGTGCTTGATAGTAAAGTGGTAGCTTTGCAGAACCTCCAGCCAGCGCGCTACCTGGCCTTCGGGATCTTTGAAGTTCAGGAGCCAAGTGAGGGAGGCATGGTCGTTGCGCAGGCGGAAGGTGGTGCCCTGTAGGCACGGGCGGAAGTGGCGGAGCGCCCTGACGACCGCCAGCAGTTCCCGGCGAGTGATGCAGTAGTTGCGTTCTGCCCGGCTCAGAGCATGACTGTAGTATGTGACTACTTTTTCCCCTTCCTCGTCCTGCTAGGAGAGTACGGCCCCTACCCCAATGTTCCTGGCGTCAGTGTCCACAATGAAGGGTCGCTGGACATCAGGATAGGCCAGTACTGGGGCCTGTGTAAGGGCCGCTCTGAGCCGGGCGAATGCAGCGGCGCACTCCTCTGTCCATTTGAAGGCTTGGTTTTTGTCAGTGAGATAGTGGATAGGGCTGGCGATGGAGGTGAAGTCCTGCACAATCTGCCGGTAGTAGCTCGCCAGTCTCAGGAATCTGCGCAGCTTGCCCATGTCGGTCGGCACCGGCCAGCCTTGCATAGCGGCCACTTTTGCTGGGTCTGTGGCCACCCCCTGCCCACTCACCACATGCCCCAGGAATGTCGTCTCCCGCCGGAGCAGCTGACACTTTTTCGGGTTGAGTCTGAGTCCCGCCCGCCGGATCACGGTGAACACATCCCGCAGCTTAGAGAGAGCACCCTCGAAGCTGCTGGCATGCACCAGGAGGTCGTCAAGGTAATCGACGCAGCGGTCCCGGGGAACAGCTGACAGGACCCTCTCCATTAGTCGCTCGAAGGTCGCCGAGGCATTGCACAACCCGAACAGCATAACCCGGAAGTGCCACACCCCTTGTCCGATGTTAAATGCTGTTTTTAATTTTGCATCGTCAGACATGCGCACCTGCCAGTATCTGCTGCAGAGATCCAGCGAGCAGAACCAACTGGAGCCTGCTAGGTGGTCAAGCACGGGAGAGGATGGGCGTCCTTCCGGGTTACGGCGTTCAGGCACCGGTAATCAACACAGAACCTCCATTCGCCGTTCTTCTTCGGCACCAGGACAGCGGGGGCTGCCCACAGACTATCGGAGGGTTCGATGATGCCTGCTGCAGCCATCTCCCTCACCTTTTCCTCCGCTGCTTGTTGTTTGGAGAGGGAGAGGTGGTGTGGCCGCAGGCGAATGGGCGCAGCGTCGCCGGTGACGATGTGGTGTTGCACCAGGTTCGTCTGGGCGCATTCCTTGTCGCGGACGGCAAAGAGGTTCAGGTTGTCGGTCAGCAAGCGCTTCAGCTGTTGGCTCTGCGCGGGATCGAGGCCACTGCAGCTGTGCTGCCACAGTTCGTGGACTGCGTTTGTTGTGTCAGCTGACAGCGAGCAGGAAGGTGGTGAGGGGGCTGGGCAGAAGGGGTTTGTGCGTCCGCTTGGGTTGGCTGGTTGGGGCGGTGAATTTGTTGGCTGGGTTGAGGCTGAGGGCTGAGGTGGGTGAGCTCTCCTCACGATCTGTTCCCCTGCCGTGGACTGGAGCTCATAGGCGTCCGTTCCGATGATGAAGGCTGGGCAGGCGATGTTGATCATGGCGCCCCAGCGCGCTAGCAGGTCTAGGCCCACCATACAGTCATTCCATATCTCGGCCAGCCAGAATTGGTGGTCGAGGCGACGATCTCCAATGGCCACGCCCACCTTCTTCCAGTCCATCATGCCCATCTGCTGGCCAGTCACGGACTGCAGCCGTGTGTCAGTGGGCTCCCAGTGGGCATCGTGGAGGACCCCTGGGCGCGCCAGGGAGATAGTGGCGCCCGTATCAACGAGCGCCCTGCAGGGTTGCCCATCCAGCCAGCACTGCAGGTACAACCCATTTCCTGAGCCCAGCCAGCCTATCTGTGGAAAGTTACTCTCATCTGCCTTTAAAAAGGCAGGGAAATAGACTTCTTGCATCCCCGCCTTTAGAAAGGCAGGGGAATGAAATGGCTGCTCATCCATCCTTACAAAGGCAGTGGAATGGAACTTTTGTGCCCCAACCTTAAAAAGGCAGATGGCTGTTTGCTCAGATTAGGCTCGGCCGACTTGGGCTCAGGGTGGTTAGGGCTGACCTGGCTGGGGAGGATGGGTTCCCGGGCTGGCGGTCTCCTCACTGCGCCATCCCCGGTTCGTTTCCCGACGGCTGGGGCCGTGGATGCTTCAGTGTTGGGGCGGGGCAGTAGCAGGCGATGTGTCCCCGCTTATTGCAGCGGTAGCAACGCCGCTGCGAATTAGGCTAAGTGCGCGTCCAGCGCACCTCCTCCGTCTCCTCGCTGCACTCCGTCACGCGGACCTGGGGGCGTGGCCTGCCCCGCTCAGCTGTGTCGGCTTCCCCCATGATGGCCGCCGCTCACTCGGCCACCTTCAGCGCCTCGTTGAGGGAGCCAGGCGCTGCGAGGGCAACATAGTGGCGGAGCTTCTCCGGCGTGAGAGCCTGAAGAAACGCGTGCAGCGCCAGCTCGTCTTGGCCTAGGTGAGCGTGAAGGCGCAGGTCGGCCGCCACAGCTCCCCAGCTCTTTCCGGATTGTCGACGGCGACTCGTCAGCCGGCTTCGATGCAGCTCCGTAGACTCAAGGCGCCCGTAGTGCCGTTCGAGTGCGGGGATTGGCGCTGATAAGCTTCTTTGTTCATCCGCGCTCAGGTCTAGTAGAGTCTGCAGCGCTGGCCCCTCCAGTGCTGCCATCAGGCACATCGTCGTCTCCGCCTCCGTCCACCCGCTGTGCTGGGCGATGAGTGTCATCTGCGCGCGATACAGCTCCCATGGGGAGGAGCCGCTGAATCACGGCAGCTTGACTTCCTGCTGCGGCACTGATTGCCGCCCTTGCTCTCCCAAGCTCAGCGCGGGGTTGTGGGTCTCTTCTGCTGCGACTACCGCAGGGCTGCTCCACCGACCCCGGCTTGCTATCTCTGCCTCCAACCACCGGATTTCTCGCCGCAGTTCGCTGCATCCCACTTCTGACACCAGTGTAGCAGTTGCTCCAATAAGCGGACGTGGAGTTAGGGTCTGGAGTTTTCGCATCGCCCCAGAAGTGGAACTTCGCTTTATTTCTTCTGCCATACTCATGTAAATACAACGATTGCTTCTCAGAATGGCACAACCTCTCAGTAACAGAGCATATTACACACACCGCTCGTGCCGCTGATCAGCCTGCTTATATGCATCCCCTGGATCGCTGTGATTGGCTCTCGTTAGAATGGAGTAGTGCAGCCAATCACAGCGGCCCAGGGGAAAACCGAGCTAGTTTGCACCGCGAAACTCTGCAACACAGAACTCTGGCGAAATCGCCATAATATTGTTGAACAAAAGCTGTCAATCAGGGGTTGGAAAACCGTCACGGCTTCCCTAGCAGGTTGCCAACGTAACTGGCTGGTCAGCTACAACATTAGAACCACCATAGCACGCTATCAAATGACGGGGCTCCTTAGCTGATTCCCCAGAGTATTTGGAAGGCTTGACCAGAGTTTGCAGTGGTTATACACTCAGTAGATTCACACAGCAGTATCTTATAGAACTGCATTTTCCACCCATGGATTCGTTCAATTTTCAGTGCGATTACTGAATGGTATCATTGTATAGCTAGCTAGCTAGCTATATAGCTAATTTAACATATCCCACGTTATCTAGCAAGCTAGCTAGCTGTCGCTAAAGCTGTTTCTACATGAAGTCCATCATCCACAAACTAGCTAACCACATTAACGTAACTAAAAAGCCAGACGGCAACGAAAAAGTGCTACTAACCAGCCACGTTCGGCTATATTAGCTGTCGCTAGGAGTAAAGGCTTTTTCCCCGAAAGTAACATCAATTTTACGATGTGATAAAAAAAAAAAAGTTGCGCGTCGCAGTGGTATAAGTGAAATTTAGTGTTTGAGTTTGAAGAGATAAATATCGACACTATTTTTTTGAGCAGATTAGTATTCCTTTTCTTTCATGACGCTTGACACCTTACTTAGATAGATACTGGATCGGATTCTCCAAGTTGAAAAAGAACCCTGTGGTCATTATGAAATGAAGCGGCTTTCTTCAGTTTATGCACATCAGTTTCACATGTTACCAGCTTGTCTAATTTCCTTTTCATTGTCACCATATCTAGTATTCGCTTTTCTTTCTGGCATATGATGCACTCGTTCGGAAGAATGTGTTTTAAACGTTTTTCGCCTGATTTAGTTGATGAAGGCACAATGTCTGACCTTAAAATCGGCTGCCCGGTGATGACGAAGAATTCTGCCCTGAAGGTCGTAAACGGCCCTTTTCCTTTCGTTTGACACCCTGCTCTATCCGCCTTTTATCGATGATCTTCTGGTAGCATTTCATGTGATAGCCTCAGCTATCATGCAATGTATTATCACATTTCAAAGCTCACTCTCTATAATGGCATAATTTGGCCCAGGATGCCTCAGTGAATGGTACAATGGGGCCGATTTCTGTCTCCAGTACATGGCAAACACATTCAACCATAATGGGGTGCGTTTCCCAAAAGTTTCACAGTGAATGGGTCAAACTATATACAACCCCAATTCCAAAATAGTTGGGACGAAGTGTAAATTGTGAATAAAATCAAAATGCAATGACTTTCAGATCACAAGCTAATATGTAATTTACAATAGAACATAGATAACATTTCAAATGTTGAAACTGAGACATTTTACATTTTTATCCACAAAATGAGCTCATTTCAAATTTTCTGGCTGCAACAGGTCTCAGAAAAGTTGGGACACAGGCAAAAAAGGGCTGAAAAAGCAATTAACATGTAAGAGAATCAGCTGAAAGAACATTTAGCAAGTAATTACGTTAACTGGTATGTGTAACATGATTGGCTATAACACAGATGTCATAGAGAGGCTGAGTCTCTCAGAGGTAAAGATGGCCAGAGGCTCTCCACCCTGTGAAGGCTTGCATAAAAAATTGTGGAATACTTTAAAAACAATGTTCCTCAACGTCGAATTGCAAAGGCTTTGAAGGCCTCATCATTGACAGTGCATAACATCATCAAAAGATTCAGAGAAACTGGAAAAATCTCTGTGCATAAGGGACAAGGCCGATGACCTTTACTGGATGCCCGTGATCTTCGGGGCCTCAGACGCCACTGCATCACTCAACGGCATGATTCTGTCATTGACATTACTAAATAGGCCCAGGAATATGAAAAGAAACCACTGTCTGTAAACACAGTCTGCCATGCCATCCACAGATGCCACCTAAAACTCTATCATGCAAAAAGGAAGACATTGTTGAGCGTGATCCAGAAGCGCCGCTGTGTTCTGTGGGCCAAGTCTCATTTAAAATGGACTGTAGCAAAGTGGCAAAGTCTCCTGTGGTCAGACGAGTCTAAATTTGACATTCTTGTTGGAGATCATGGGCGTCATGTCCTCCGGGCTAAAGAGGAGAAAGACCACCCCTCCTGTTTTCAGCATTCAGTTCAAAAGCCAGCATCTCTGATGGTATGGGGATGCATTAGTGCATATGGTGGGGGACACTTGCATGTTTTAAAAAGCACCATGAATGCTGAAAGGTATATAAAGGTTTTAGAGCAACATATGCTCCCCTCCAGACGACATCTATTCCAAGGAAGGCCTTGTGTATTTCATCAGGACAATGCAAAACCTCATACTGCAGCTATTACAACAGCATGGCTTCATATTAGAAGAGTCCGTGTGCTGAACTGGCCTGCCTGCAGTTCTGATCTTTCACCGATTGAGAACATTTGGCACATAATTAAACAAAAAGTCCATCAAAGGAGGCCCAAAACTCTCTAGCAGCTGGAAGCCTGTATCAAACAAGAGTGCGATCAAATTCCAATGGCTAAACTAAATAAATAAATAAAATTGATAAAATTTCTCAGTTTCGACATTCGCTATGTTATCTCTGTTCAATTCTGAATGAAATACTGGCTGGTGTGATTTGAAAGTCATTGCTTTTTGATTTTATTAACAATTCACACTTTGTCCCAACTATTTCGGAATTGGGGTTGTAACTTATCATCTGTGCTTTTGGGAAGCGCTCGGCATGTTTGTTGTACGGAAGAAAACGGCCTTGCTGTTATCTGATTGGTCAATTTTACACTGCACCCATGGCAACGAACAAAACAAATTTGCTGACTTTCAGTACATTTTTCTGGTTAACGAACCCATGTGCAAAGTAGAACTTTTTCATTTTCGTGTTATTTCATCATATTTTTGATAAAAATGAAGAGGCATACTCTTCACCTTTTTGACAGGAGCACTATGAAACGATATCGGGGTTCGGCCTATGGCCTAGTATGGTTAGCTAATATAAAGGACAGAGATTAGCTGGGCAGCTGATGACATAACCATGGAGCCTTTGAGCCAAACGCCCACCTGTGTTAGTATTGATGGGCCCACGTATGCTGGCTACAGTAACCAATCAATTCAGCATTCACCGAAGTCAAAATGTACGGTGATAATACTCGTGATCAGAATGTGCGAGAGTGTGGTAGGAAAATAAAGGTCCGTCAGGTTTGTCAGTAAGGTTACGTAATGCATTGTTCTCATTTGGCTTGCCATACTACCATTAATGGGACCGGGCTAACATGCGTACAAGAGCTAAGACGAGCACCTGCTCGCACTCTGGGGGGATACGGATACTCAGTGAGCCAACTGCCGCATCTTCCCAGCGGTGTACAGCGTTCGTCGCGCTACTACCTCACGGATACGAACAACATTCATCCCGCAACCGCTTCACGAATATAAACAGCGTTCGACCCACCACCGCAAGCTACTTGGCAGGATCCATGCATCTCGGCCTTAGCGAACCAGGTAGCATCGAGCTGAGTTAGGTTTTTAGTCGAGTATGGAAGCTGAAGCTAGCTTGGTATCTGCAAGTTTAGAGGGCGTGTTTCAGCAAACGAGCTCCATTTGGTCCGCCCACTGGGCTTGCATCAGTTCCAGCAACGGCCCGCCTTTTTGCCCATTTTTGGATTATCCGGGAGGTAGGCGGAGTCAAGTAAGTGTCAAGATGGCGACCAAATTTGCTTCAAAATGGATATCAGAAACCTATGGGTGACGTCACGGAGGCTGCGTCCATGTTTTATACAGTCAATGGCCGTGACGCAAGTTGTCAACTCTTCAGTTTGACAAACGTCAAATTCTGTATAAGAGATTAATAATTATGAATGAACAGAAAGAATCCCATCCCGATCCATTTTGATAGTGAACAGCATGTTTAAAACATTGTCGTTGACGACAAATTTCACTTTGTCACGTTATTAGTACCACGAACAGAGCAGCAGGTACTGAATGTTACAGAATCTGTAATTTATAACTCTGAGCTTATAATAACGTTTAGCTAGATGTTTGATTTAATACAAATAAAGCAGTACCTACTACAGTGAAGACTTCTTTTCTAAACAACCGCTGTGTTAACGCCAAATCACTAAGCTATTGGAAGAATCGCGTTTTGCTATTATTGTTCCTGTACCAGAAGTTCAAGTAGACCTCGACAGTAGACCCCTTAGGAATGAGGAGGATAAATGCACAGTAAAGTAAAACGTAAGAATAGAGCTGACTCTACACAATTTTGAACAGCTGACTTTCTGTAGCTCCACAGCTTTGAGAACAAAAATTATTGTACGTAGCTGGCGTGTGCAGCAGAACAATATTTTCTTCCCATCTATTTATTTAATTAAAGGTACGCTGGCTTTAAACGCACTTTTAAAAACACAATTTTTGTGTCGTGCATGTAATTTTATATGTTTGTTTTAGATTAAACCAGTCGAAAAAAAGCATACAACTAACAATAACTATATAATTTCATAATTAGATTACTGACCATCAGTAGTTATAAATTTAGAGTTATATGAATTCCAAATGATACAGTATATTGTAAAGAAGTTGTGGCGTTCTACTACAGAATATTTTATTTGAAGGCCTAACATTTTCATGTTGTTGTTTTGCTTTTTTTTCAGGCAATAATCCAAGATGTCAGCCATAAACGAGAGTGAAAGGAGTATCCTCAATTATCAGTGAATGCACTAATGGGGCGCAGCTACGTCTGGTTAAAGTTATTTTTACCAATCTTGGTTAATGTTAACAGGCCTAAGTAATATAGAGTAAAATCAATGAGCCTATTAGCTGCTTGGTAATAGGGTACTTAGAAATCTTACCAAAGTACCATGTCCTACCAAAGTAGCATATTGTAACATTTTCAGTCCAATTATTAATGCAGGGAGTTTATTGATCTTATCCTAGTCCCATATAAGTACAATTTTTCAATGTGATAAGTACTTTGTGTATTAAGTATTTCCGAGTTTCAGATGAACATAGATATTTCATTTGTGGTAACATTTTCCACCACACTAATGTCCATAATTCCACTGGCTACCCGCTAAGTATCAATATGGGAGTAAGAAGATTAATCAACCAATGGTTGTTGCACTTAACCCTTTGTAGATGCAATGATTTTGTTGTTATTCAAGAATGGATATAAACAGAGGGATATTAGGTGTTTCCTGGCTTCATCTGGTCATAAAATCAGGTTGGTCCACATTCTGCAAAGCAAGTGTTGCTGTATCAGATACCATTCTCAATCACATTTCTGATATGCACACACTTTTGCAGTGCAGTAGTCTTTTATTTATGGATTAGATGCAGTTGATTCTAAAAATAAGTAAAGCCTATGTTGTGGTTGGTGTGTGATCTCACAGTGAGAGACACCTAAGAAGAGTTTTAAAACAACTGGGGCTGAAGAGGAGAGGCTCACAGCGACCTCTCACTGAAATCTACAAAGCTGTGGAGGTGAGCCTTAAAACAGGTATTCACGAGTCAAATATTTAAACATTTTTTGTATTTTATTGAGACCTGTGTTGCAGGCTATATACAGAGGCAAATACTTATTACTCTGGTTGCCTATGCACATGTGTACTCTATGTTTTTATCATTATTTAAATGATTGAATATGTTGTAAAATATTTTGATTTCTAGAGTGAGATGAGACACTGCTCACCTGAACAAGGTATCAGGGCAGTGCTAAAGCGGGTTCGGGAGAGGAGTGCGGCCTTGCTACAGGTTGGTTTCTTTACTTGGCTGTTAATGTTACTAAGCACTTTCTCATTGACTTTATTTTATTTTATTTTTAACCGCCTGCTAATGTAGGGATGATGTTGCTGAAATAATGAGGGATCTGGATGCAAGTGGTCTTCAGAGAAGATCTCCTGGAAAAAAGAAAATCCCCCAAAAGAACAATGTCAGCCATGGCCCCAATGACACTTGCTACATGGATGGTACACATTTTATCTTTTCACTCATAGGGTTAAATTCTTATGTAGTGAACTAATACTCATTGCAAAAACATTTATGTTCTTTCAGACAGACAGACGGACGCCGCTCGCCAAGACAATACCCCTCCACGACTTTCGTTGGCTGAGGGGTAAAAACTAATAAAATTACAATATTTATAACTTAAATAAAAATATGAAAATTGACTTTACTCTAGTTTGCTTACTAGTTTGCTCTCTTTAAGGCCTGTGTGGCCTTTAGCTGATGTGCCAAGAGACCTCCAGCCTTGTCTCCATGTTCGTATATAGAGTCCTGCGAGTTTAGGAGGAGTCTTTCTGCATTGTCAGTAGAAGACCATATCTACTCTACCCTTTAATCTACTCCTTAATCAGAGTATTTTCTAGATTACATATTAAAATGAGGGCAAGATGACTCAATCTGTGCATCTTTCACAGACACAACCTAAAAATAAAAACTACCAGCTGTTAAAGTACAGCTCACTCCTTCTCTCTCATCATCCATGCAGTGTTGAACTTTAGCTAGTATCTGTGTGTACGAGTCATCATGATTGCAGCCCACTGAAACACAACTGTAACTCAGTTTCTAAACATTACTTTGATCAGTAACTGTAATGGAATATTACTGTTTTTTTGAAATTGCAATGTATTGCACTAGTTTCTGGAAAAAAACAACAATAATTTCAGTAATATATTACAAGTAACTAGTCACTGCCCAATGCTGCTCATAATGTAAATTCTTTGATAATTTAATGTTTTATGAAGGTGAGATGTTGATTTAGATTTTGTAAAACATTGCAACAAAACAGGCTACAACAATGATTAATTCCCATTATATCCACTCATTTGAATCACTACTCAAAACCTACATTTAAAAAAGGCCTACATACTGGGACCGCCGTCTCTCTGAACTTTATTGTTAAACCTCCTTATGTTCTACATGTACTGTCTGTCTCTGTGGATTTTGTATTGTTTAGTTTAAAGCATCTTTGAGTAATTGGAAAAGCGCTGTAAGTCAGATCTATTAATATTAATATTATTAATATTATGTGTGGATATGTTTAACTTCTTCAGTTTCTCTCAATTCTGATTTTCAAGGAAGGTTCTTTGGCAAAAGGTCGGCACTTCTAATCGCAAGCAAAAGTTTGTTGCAAGATACTTCTATGATGCTGTTCAGGAACAGGGTGGTACGTGCTGTATTGTTTTTAATTGGTTGGAATTCTATCCCAATTTATAGTGAGTAGAGAGGTTACATTTTGGTAATAGTAGAATTTCTTTGATGTGATTACACTTATCTAACTGTGTTAAGCCATACACAAGATTTTCTTTGTGTGTGCTCAGGCTGTCCCAAATTGATTCGAAGTGACCGGGGGAAGGAGAACCTCCCTGTCGGTCAAATGCAGATGGCATTCCACGTGCGAGAGTTGGGGAACCAAGCATGGCAGTCCTTCAGAATGGGGACATCAGTGCACAACCAGGTTAGTTTTCCAGTTTTAACATTTCTATTTCAAGACCTGCAATCATGGCATTAAAAAGCATCATGTCACTTTTTTTTGTTTAGAGAGCAGAGTCCTTCAATTGCATTTTGAAGAGGACATGGATTAAAAAAATGGCTGACAGCATTTGTGTCATGGTTTGTGAGGCGTGCATGTGTTTTGGACTTTCCTTTGGTGGTCTCGTCCCGGGACGAGATCGAATTCCTTTTCAATCGCATTCTTTAACTAGCTGGCTGATTGAACTGGGACGGCACTTTCCAGGACTCTATGTAAACTGGAAGTCCGCAGCACCTCCTTTGATGGAGTGTCTGTTTGTAGCTAAGCCCTATAGCCGAAGACATCTCTAGCCAGGATTTGTGTGACTTTAAATCTTCCAGTTATTTTTGGAGTTAACTCCTCTTTAGGAATTTTCCCTTTTCTACTTTTTCTCTCTCTCACATTGCTTACGTTTTTTCGGACTATTATACGTCCTTTGGAAGCGCAAGTTCTTTCTGGTGGTCTGTGTGATTCTCTGTGTTTGTATTGTTTTCGTGCTGCTCGTTCTCTCCCTGGCTGTTGCTCTTGGCCTCTCTATTTACCACCCAGTACAGAACACTTTAGCCAGCATGGAGTCATCAGCAACGGCTGCGTTAGAGAAAGCTGTGGCTAATCAACAAGCAGTTCTCTCTAAGTATGGCAAGGGTCTTTCTAGCCTGAACAATCAGCGGGCAGAGTTGGCGGAGAGAGTCCGCCTTCGGGCAAATGCTATGCAGAAACAGGAAAACGTTCTGTTAAGTCTCACTGAGAGTATTAGAGCCTTGTCCACTCAGATCACGCAGAATGTTGCACAAGCACAATCCGTACACCTTCCTCGAGAGCCAAAACTCCAGTTACCCCCAAGATATGGAGGCGAGGCAGGAAGATGTAAAGATTTCATTGCCCAATGTGAAATATTTTTTAAAGCGCAGCCTTCACGGTTTGTGAATGAAGAGTCTCGGGTTTCATTTATTTTATCCCTGTTGACCGACACAGCACTCACTTGGGTCGGGCCACTTGTTCAATCTAATTTACTGGTCGTGAATACAGTGGAGACTCTCATTAGAGAAATGGTATCGGTGTTTGATCAGGATGTTCATGGTCAAGACGCGGCTACGCGTTTAATGCATCTGAGGCAGGGCTCTGAAAGTGTCGAGGAGTTTTCAATCTCATTTCGCTCCTTGGCGACAGAGACAGGCTGGCCAGAAGCGCCTCTTATGACAGTTTTTGTTCACGCTTTGGCTGAGGAGGTTAAGGACGGTCTGGCTACATTGGAGCCTTGTGTTTCTCTGGATTCGTTAGTTCTTACTGTGGTGCGAATTGATAATCGCATCTGCAAATGTAACAGGGAGAAACGTACTGCATTGGCTCTTGCAGACAATGGGGTTAATGCTCCTTGCAGTGTGCATTCAGCTCCTATTCCGCCCACTGAGATTTCCACTCCTGGCGAGCCTATGCAGGTTGATGGCTCATGAGAGCCGGGCTCGTAAGCCCGTTCGCAGACGTATAATCTGCTATAATTGTAACAAACCGGGACAAATCCGTCCAGACTGCCCTGAGCTTCAGGGGAAATGGGAAGTCCCCTCTAGCGGTATGGGGGGCGCTAGAGGACAGACCAATTCCCTTCGAACTTTAATTCCTGTAGAATTGACTGTGGGGACAGAGAATATTTATTGAAACTTTTTTTGGACTCTGGTGCCGTGGATTGTTTTTATGGATGCGAGTGGGCTAGGAGACATTCCATTCCCATCCGCCCTCTTTTACATTCACGCACTGTAAGATCTTTGGACGGTCACCCGCTGGGAACTGGATTTATAACCCGAGGTCTCTGATTCATTGAATATGTTCGTCCCTTTTGGTGGTCATTCTGAGGAGGTTAGGTTTTTATGATCAGTTCCCCTGTTTTCCCTGTCGTTTTAGGACACTCTTGGCTACGGGAACATAGGCCTCACATCCTTCGGGGGAGTCAGAATAACCCGGTCGTCCAGTGGGCCACTGATTGTAGGTCCCACTGTAGGGAGAGTTTGGCGTGTCATCCCGGGCATCAACCTATGGGGGAGGCTGAAGCCTGGAGTGATTCAAAGGAATTAGTCTCACACAACCCTCCTAATCTAGAAAAAGGGGTGGAGGAGGGGTTGGAGTGGGATCCTCAATTTGACTGGCGGCAGCCAGAGGAGGATTGCTATTCGGAGGATTTCTCTGACTCAGAATCAGACATAGAGATGGCAGGTTCCAAACAGGGTGAGAATTTGGGGGCTGCTCTAAACTTTTGTCTGCCTCCTAATGTTCCTAACGATTATGTTGATCTCGCCGAGGTTTTTAGCGAGCAACAGGCCTCGACTTTACCTCCTCATTGCAGGTACAATTGCGAGATCAATCTCTACCCGGGTACCACTCTCCCCAGGGGTTCATTATACTCGCTGTCAGGGCCTGAGCGAAGGGCCATGCGAGAATATATTCAGGAGGCTCTGGTTAATGGATTTATTCGGCGATCCACGTCTCCTGCCGGAGCGGGGTTCTTTTTTGTGGGAAAAAAAGATGGTGGCCTGAGACCATTGATTACAGGGGCTTGAATAATATCACCATTAAAAACAGATACCCCCCTCCGTTGATGAACTCCGCGTTTGAACGTCTGCAGGAGGCGTCGTTTTTTACCAAGCTAGACCTCCGGAATGCTTATAACTTGGTTCGGATCTGGAAGGGGGACGAGTGGAAAATGGCATTTAATACACATGACGGGTACTACGAATATTTGGTCATGCCGTTCGGATTGGTTAATGCCCCTTCTGTGTTCCAGGCACTTGTTAATGACGTCCTCCGAGAGATGTTGGAGAAATTCATCTTTGTCTACCTTGACGATATTCAGATTTTTTCTTCAACTCTCTCGGAGCATAAACAACACTTCAGAAAAGTGCTTGGGACCCTCCTTAAAGCCAAGCTTTTTGTCAAGGCTGAAAAATGCACTTTTCATGCCAATACTGCCTCCTTTCTTGGCTTCATTGTGTCTGAAGGGTCGGTCCGCATGGATCCTAACAAGGTGGCAGCGGTCAGGAATTGGCCTGCCCCTCAAAACGTCAAGGAGGTTCAGCAGTTTTTGGGCTTTGCTAATTTTTACAGGAGGTTTATCCATAATTTTATTGCGGTAGCTGCCCCCATTATTGCGCTCACCAAGATGAATACCTCCTTGTCGTTTGTTTGGTCTCCAGCAGCTGAGGCTGCTTTTTAGGAGTTGAAGAAACGATTTAGCTCGGAGCCCATTCTCGTTTTGCCTGGCCCCTCCCTCCCATTTGTTGTGGAGGTGGATGCGTCGTAGGTTGGGGTGGGTGCCATTTTGTCCCAGCGCCCCCTTCGGGACAATAAGTTGCACCCATGCGCCTACTTCTCCCGGTTGTTGTCGGCGGCCGAACAGAATTACAGCATTGGTGACTGGGAGTTGTTAGCTGTCAAGTTGGTGTTAGAAGAGTGGCACCATTGGTTGAAGGAGGCTGAACATCCGTTTGGGGTTTGGACGGATCATAAAAATCTCCAATATATCCAACAGACTAAGCAACGTAATTTCCGGCAGGCGTGCTGGTCGTTGTTTTTAAATTGCTTTAACTTTACATTAACTTACAGCCCTGGCTCCAAAAACATCAAGCCTGATGCCTTGTCGCGGATTTACGACTGCTCTGGTCACGATCCAATTCCTGAGCCGGTTATTCCGGCAGCTCAGATTGTGGCTCCCATTTAGTGGGACATTGAGTCTGTTGAGCGGGATGCCTTGAGGTCCGATCCCGGTCCTGGCAGGGAATCGCCTGGCTGTTTGTTTATTCCGATAGCGGTACGGTCCCAAGTTCTCCAGTGGGGGCACTCCTCTCGCCTGGTGGGTCACCCGGGGGTTCATCGGACCAAGCGGTTCTTGGCCCGAAGTTTTTGGTGGCCCAGCATGATTGAAGACATCCGGGAATTTGTGGCGGCGTGCTGTATCTGCGCTAGGAACAAGGTTTCCCATCTCACCCCCTCTGGTCTGTTGCGGTCGTTGCCTGTCCCCAAGCACCCGTGGAGCCATATTGCTCTAGATTTTGTTACCGGGCTGCCTATGAAGGTACATTTGTGTCTTTATTATTCAATCAAAAAAAAAAGTTGCTTCAACCAAAAAACATATTTTCAATCAAAAAAACCTTTTCGATCAAAGAAAAAAAGTGTCTGAATGCAAAAATAAAATTGAGACCCAAAAAATTGCATTTGAACACTGTTTTTCTTTGATTGAAAAAGTTTTTTTTGATTGAAGTGAGTTATTATCTGATTGAAAAAATTTTTTTTGGTTGAAGGAACTTTTTTTTTTCTTATTCCATATTATGGGTAGGACATTTGTGTCTTTATTATTCAATCCCAGAAAATATCACTTCAATCAGAAAAAATGTTTTCAATCCAAAAAAAGTGTTCAAATGAATTTTTTTGGGTCTCAATTTTATTTTTGCATTCAAACACTTTTTTTCTTTGATTGAAGTGAAAAAAGTTTTGGAGTCGGTCTTTTTTTTCTTGATTGAAGTGAAAAAAGTTTTGAAGTCGTTTTTTTTTTGATTGAAGTGAAAAAAGTTTTGAAGTTGGTTTTTCCTGCAGTGGGCGGATGCTTGCCCATTGGTCAGACATGTTTGAGTGACAAGTTTCTACACCAATGACGTTTGAAATAGGAATCTCTTTCTAGAACAAGGAAGTCGCCATTTGCAATGTACACACTCAAAAATGATGGGTTGATTTTTTTTTAACTCAACCATTGGATTGCTTGAGTTGAGTAAATTTTATGGGTTGTTTTCTGAAATATTGGATAATTTGGTCTAACCCTACTTTTGGGTTGTCATAGTGACAGTTATGTGCCTGTTCTTCACGCGCTTGGTGCTTCCCTCTCAGAGGTCTCCCGTGGAAGAAAAATTAGCAATGGAAAGAGTTACTGGAAAAATATGTAAGTATTTTATATTCCAATTGTGTTCTTTTCATCAGTTTTTGCAAAAAGGGATGCAAGGCTTAACATGGGTGGCATTATGTATATATCAGATTGATCTTTACACTAATTTACATCGACAAAACCGTAGTTCACCGTCATTTTTTCCTAACTTTGCATAGCGTCAGCTATTTAGCCAACTAAAATAACGGTTAGCGTTTACTGAAACTTCAAGTTAAGAACTGAGAAAAGAGTTCTATAAGGGTATGTTAGTTACTTAACTGCGAATTATTCAATGTGGGTTTATTTTTGCTGCGTAATGGAATAGTGGAAATATAGGATTTTATCAAGGTGGCTGGCCAGCTAGGTGCTTCAGTTTGTTCCTTCCCATTGATTAAGAGCATCAGTGCTGCCACAGTTAGCTCACTCATGCTCTAGAGGAGGTAACGGTAACCGTAGCTTATCTTTGTTTTTCTTCTGAGAAAGGTGACGAGTTTGAAAAGGAAAGCTAAATGTACCATCATGTCTTGATGTTAGCGTTAGTTCCGCTAATATTAATAACGGTAATATTGATATCCTGGCTAAATTACGGCTCGCTGCCTTGACGTTACTGCTACTTGTATGAGGACGGATGGAAGCTAATGTGAGGTAACAGTAAGGAAAATAAAGCCAATGCAAACAGGATTAGTAATCCCCTGTCAGGCCAACTGCATTTAGCGTATGTCAAACTAGTTAGCATAAACGTTACGTTACTGCCGTAGGTTTGTTCGAAGTGGGGGATTTCAACGGGGCTGGCCAGCAAAATTTGACATTTATAATGAAAGAACTGTGCGTTATTATGGGATTATGTTAAGGCGGCGATTGTCTGAGTAGCTAAGTTGAGAGCTAAGTTAGCTAGCAAGCAAAGTTGCTCCAGGGCATTGAAGTCTTCAGTCGGCTGTGTGTTCGTAGGACCTGAATGTTGGCTTACTTGGTAACTTCAGAGATGCCAAGTCTCGCACATTAGGCGTGAGTCTCTCGCATCTTAGTGGCATTCACGATCCTGTGCTGTAGTCAGCAATTATTCTATCTACGCGCACTGAAGAAATTTACTCGCGGAATTCAAGTCATTGTGCATTAAGTTAATCAGTTTCACGTGCATCATGATGGATTTCCCCACTAGTGACACGGAAATCGATTATGACTCGGGAATTCTCACGCTTGTCTTTACTGAGGGATTGAAAGCAATGGAACTGCATAAAGACGTTTCAAATGGTTTTATTTCATTTACACAATTTAAACGATCATGAAACGCAGGCATTGTTTCCAATCCCTGAGTAAAGAGAAGCACGAGAAGTCCGGAGTCATAATCGCTTTCCATGTTACTTGTGGTGAGGTCCGCCTTTACGCAAGTGAAACTGAAACTTCAATGCATAAGGATTTTAATTCTGCGTGAGAATCTCAATAAGCGGTCAATGAATAATTGCAGACTACGGTGAATACGCCTAAAAAATGCGTGAGACCTACGCCGAATGTGTGAGACTTGGCATCTCTGTAACTTCAGTTTTTCAAACTGTAAAGTAGCACTTTATGATGAATGACGTCAACACTTTCGGCTGAGGGAACGAAGTTGAGATAGTGGAAAGAATTACACATGGCCACTTAGTTTGTTAAGCTTATTTATCCAATGTTGATGTACTGCTGAAAGAAAGCTATAACTGTAAAATAAAAATTCAGTTTTATGAACAGAAAGTGGATTAATTGAAGAGAATTGAGAAACTGTTAAAGTATTTTTATAAGTCTTGTCAACTAAATTTGGTTGAATGGTGATGGATTGAGAAGTCATAATTTTTCAAAAAGATTTGTGATCAGAAGTTGGGTGACTTTCCAGTTTATATTATGCCATTTTATCGTTCATTGAGAATAAAAATGTATTTAAATGCCTTATCTATTAAATCTGCTCTCTCTCTTCTGTTGTCTGTATATATAGCAATAATGGAAAGTAAACATTTTCAGGGGGTGCTCATCATAAATTGGGACATAAATGCACTTTTGAAGTGTTTTCTCCAGCTTTCTGTGGCCAGAAAAGGTTGGGTAAGGAGCTTTTGTTCACCATGGAGAGAGATTGCCTGGTGGAATGGTTTGGAATAAAAATGCCAGTTTTGTTTTCAAAAAAAAAGTTAATATATCATTAAATGATACAAAAAATTATCCATTCAGATGTTGAAGGTCCCTCCCCTGAAGACTCCTGGCTGTGATGCTGTCATCCCTTAACAACAGAAATTGGAAGACTTATGTGACCCAAGCTTTGAATAAAACAAGAGGGCTTTCGCTGACTTAAAGCATGTACGTACAGTCTGCATTGCTGCACACCAGTTTCCTAACCATAAAGTGACCCAAGATATCTAACTACACAACTGTTGTCTGAGTCACCATGCATGATCTCAGACTGTTATTACCAAGTAATTACATTTAAACTTATGTAACATTTTCATTCAGTTCACTTTACCTTCACTAAATGCATAGCCATAAAATAAATCAAAGCTTGCCGATGAGCGAGACCAAGTGCAGATCAGCAGAAGATGCCTCCAAGGCTTTTAATGAGCTGAAAACACCCAGGACAACTTGTGACAGGAGCACAGACTGGAACAGTGGTCAGAAAGTCCAGTTCAGGGCAGGCCATCAGCAAACAACGTCAGAAACGGCAATTCTACACCGTGTTCATCAACAGTTCAGGGTCAGATGTTGGGTGGTCAGGATGATTTGCAACGCCTGCACAACAAGGCATCCTCTGGTGCCTGTGCGGGATTGGGGTCCATCTCTGTTCTGGAGGCATCCAGAGAACAGGGAGACCCTGTTCCTATTAAATTGCACTAGTAGCATCAGTTATACTACTTCTACCTAGATAACTGAAGATGGAGAGCACTAGGACTCTAGATAAAGAGCTGACTAGGAAACTTCAGTCAGGCAGAACAATCTAGCAACAATTTACACTGACTTAACGACTTATATAAACATGACATTAATCAATGGGATACGGAATGCGGAAGGAAACGAGGATGGCGGGGGGTAGATTGAGTAGTTCTCTCAGCTAGAGTGATTGGTCTAATTTATGCAAATCAACTGATGAATCAGCCGAATGTGTGTAAGTACTGTGGAGGAAACAGTGTCTTTGGACATACTTTGGGTACAATTTTTGGAGCATACTCAGCATTCAACAAAATGGACCCAATATTTGTGGAGGTAATTTAACACATTTTCATTTTATTTCTGGTAATAACACCAAGCCCTGGCACTAAATCGGTGGTGTATTGTGATTCACTAGGTAATCTAGACAAAGCAATGCATTTCCTTCTGCCTCCATAACCTGCCTATTGAAACATAGACTAAGTTGAGCTACAGTATCCCTTGATAATTTTTCCTCTTTTTCTACAGCTTTGCCAAAGGAACATAAAGGGCTGTGGAAACACATCAGGTGTCAGAATACCAGACGATACCCAACCACTCCATCCACTGCAAAGTGGTCAAAGGTCATCAATCACGATTTCATGGACGGTCAAAGAAAGTTCAAGGACATTTACATCCAACATCAGACCATCTTCAGAACTGAGCTACTCCATCCACTGAGAAATGCCGCAAGATGTGGCTGAAATCATGGGCGGCGCGTAATGAAGGCTAGGGAAGGCTAAGCCTTCCCAAATTTTCTGCTGGAAAATCATATATGTGACCCCGGATCACAAAACCAGTCGTAAGTCGCAAGAGCCCATTTTGCGCTACAGCCGTCTAATACATTTTACATTAAAATAATCGATTTTTCGATTTGTGCATTAAACTTTAGAGAAATAACTTAAGATACCATTCCAAGAGAGTATTTCGCAAAAATCCTACCATAGGTGCCTCCAAACTTGATTTTGGAGAAGTGGGTGGTGAAAATCTTTGTGTAATCAGCCCAAAAACAATGAAAAAAAAATGCCGAAAAAATCGCTTCCAGCGCGCCGCCAGTTGGGGATTCCCCAACATTGTTGGTATCATTGCAAAGCGGAATTCCCTCTATTTGATTCTTTATGAGATGACTACGTAGGTTCGAACGTGAACCAATAGGAGACGTCAAAATAAACCGCACTTGGCGTAAACAAAGACGGGCTTTCCCTAGAAACATAGTTTTTTTTTTTTTTTAAACCGGGACTTTTACTTTTATTCTACTACATTTAAAAAAGATAAAAAGTATACTTTTACTTTGTTACTTTGACAATGGCCACTTCGTTACTCGTTCCAAGTTAAAATATGAATGTATTTCATCATTTAAGGATTATCTGGATGTGGCGTGTTCGAGAAGAACAGCGGTGCTCGGCAGGCTATCCTAAGCGCTTTGTGCAGATGTATCTTCCAGCGGACATGGAGCTGCAAATTTGTGCACCCAGTTCCAATATTCTTCCACCAGATGGCACCCCCGGTTCAGTTATTGAATATTCACATCATACGCAAGCCGAGTTCACTCCAATCCCTGTTTTTCAGGAGTTGCCTGAATTAAACTCCTCAGCTAAGCATGATCATAAACTGCTCAATATCGTTGCCCATAGTATCTATCTAGCAGTTCAAAAAAAATCTCTCTTGCTCATCCTGGCGCTGTGTATAAAAGTTGGTCAGATAGCCTTCCCAAACGTCAGGCTCACCCGCCGCCTATGGCTGAAATCTTCAGCAGTTTACACCCTGTGTTTAGATTTTTTATTTGTTCACATTTATTTGTCTAATGTTCAATACTGTGGTTCTTTATTATGTTGATTTCCCTTCCCTTTCTTCCTTGGCCTTTAAGACCACAGCCAATGCACTCAAGTATTTGTTTTTAGAAGATGGGCACTTAAGCAAACCCACTCTCCTTGATACTGTGGACTCACTGTGTGAAGTTTTTAATGTACTGGACATTCTTTCCACAAATAGTTGTGTGTGATCTTAAGGCTCTTCATTTGTCTGCCTGAGCAATAGTTTTACCACGTGATATTATATGGCCGTCTTGACCCAAATGTTACATAAACTTCCACTTGTACTGTATATAACTAACTGTGTAAGGTTTTAAGACTTCTGACCAGGAAATTGAATGGAGATAGCTTTCATGGATAATGCTGTACTGTTTTCATTGAAAAAGAAAATACACTGATCATTTGAAAAGATGCTTCAACTTGTCTGCTTTAATGATTGCGGTTAACTCAAGTATGTTTAGAAATTTTGCAAGTTCAATATTATCCTGCTTGAATGGGAAGCAGCTGTTGCCTATGATGGAGAAATAAAGATCAGAATATGCAAAACACTGTGTTACTTGGTCAGTAGTAATGTATACGAGTTGTAATAGGGGAGGAAAAATTCAGAAACACCAGTTGTGAGGTTATGCTCAGGAACCAAACGCGAGAACCAAGTAATCCAAAAAGCTTGTGTTTTATTTGGAAAGGGGGCGAACCCCCACAGAGCAGGAGGCAACAGTACGAAGTCCACAATCCAAAAATCAGAATCCCAGGGACGTAATCCAAGTCATGATCAGGGCAGCAAACACAAAACTCGTGGTCGGCAAAAAAGGTTCGATACACAGATACAAAACAAATCAAGACAAAGCCAAAATCGTAATGAGGGACGGTCCAGTCAGAAGTGAATCACAGAGAAGTACAAAGGCATAAACAGTTGCAGCACAGGTAAACCGAGGGAAACGTTCTGACAAAGAGCTGGCTGTGAAATGACTGCTTAAATATACAAACGGGAAGTCACATGCTATGATAGGGAACAGGTGAGCTGGATCAGACTAATTAACAAAGGGCTGAACATGAGGAAGTTCCTAACTACATAAAATTGGCAAAAGCCAAAACGTGGACAGGGATCACAAGACAGCCTATAGACAAACATACGGCTCCGGTTAGGGAGTTCTAACGTGCACAGATAATGAGAGGCAGAACAGAGTTAAACTGGTGCGGAGAATCCGCTGAAATGCAGCGAGGTAGATTGAGTGAAGACAAGGGGCGGAGACTAGAATAGGGCGAGTGCTGAGAGCTTGTTAGTCAATTAGTAAAGTGCAGCTATACAATCCCTAGTGCTCATTAGTAAGTTAGTATTATATACAATGTTAGTTAGAGTTAGTAGAATTAACTAAAACAAGAAACTGTTAGTATTGTTAGTAAAGACAGAACAGCAAGGCGAAGGAAGAAAACGAGATTAGAAGGAACGATTGAAAACCCAAGAAACCATGAAATCACCTGAAAGCGTGGCATAATACTGGGGAAAATAAGCTGTCACATAACACAAGACCAGACAGGGGAGACAAAGTGCAATGCATGGCAAAATACAAAACAATGACTGGAATATAACTGAGGGAATGGACTATGGCAGAATAAGCAGGAATAAACAGAAAAACATGGCATGAATCAAGACGATGGCAAAACATGAACAGAGCAAAGCAGAAACTTAACACCAGTATTGTATTTTAAAACAAAAAACTTAAATTTGGGTTATCTTAACCCAGTGTTGAATAATAACCCATAAGTTGGGTTGTACAATCAACCCATGCAGTTGGGTTGATTGTACAACCCATTATGCAAGGTCAAAGTAACCAAGCATTGGGTTTGTCCATATTAGACCCAGTGCTGGGTAGCAGAAACAACCCAATTTGGGTTATATTCAACCCAACATTTTTAGAGTACAGGTATGCGGTGAAAATATGTCTTCCGTCCTATCGATATGCACACTTTTCAAACAACGGCCGCGGATGGAAAAGCGCACAACAGTTAAGATGTAATTACTGATACTAATGTTTGAATGTAGTTTCAAGTGTGTCCATTCATAGTTTAAACTCCAAACCCGTGGGTGACATATAGAGCCCACTTGAATGTAAGGTCTCAAACCGCGCTAACTGGGAAGCCCCAAAGATGACCGCAGTGTCAGCGCTCAGGCTTCCCCACTGAGAACAGCTTCTCTCGAATAGTCCCTTTGAAATTAAATAAGCTGAACATCACATATCCAGTGATGTGCCATCGGAGGTCAGTTAGGGGAGGCAGAATCCTCACCGTTAAACAAACGATAACTCTATTACTTTGCTTGTACCGAGGGGGCAAAACCCCTATTTTTTGGAAAGCAGACACGGAAAGTTGTAAAAGGTTTTGCACCAGAAATGATATCCAGGACCTTCAAGGATCACAACCTGGGTGGACAACCCAGTCAACTAGCTACTGGAAAGCTACAGGGGGCCAAAAACCCTCTTTTTGGGACATGTTCCTGGCAAAATTATGTAAATGCAAATATTTAGGTACTACAATAGCATAAATAGTCCTACAACTTTAAAATTTGGCAGGGAGTATCCTGACACATAGGAGAAAGCAGGAAAAAAAAGATTCTGGGGCTTGCTGCAACTCTATTTGAAGATTTCACCCTCAACATCCCAAAAAAGACTAAAAAAGTACTGTTCGCCTGACAAATTCTAATGAAAATTAATATTTTTCAACAATTTATGGTGAATATCTATGCCTAACATGTATTAAGAAAACTTCCCTAATTCATAAGCTTCCATTTGAGTCCAAGATGGCCTTTCTATCTGAAAGATTGCACTTGCTGTGGCCAAAAGTCTTCTCTACACCCCAAATCAAGAAAATTGAAAACAAACATGTAATGTTGTAAAAGGTTTTGCACCAGAAATGATATCTAGGACCTTCAAAGATTACAACCTGCGTGGAAAATCCAGTCAACTAGCTACTGGAAAGCTACAGGATGGGTCCAAACAAACAAACCTACCCCCATATAGGCATAACACTACAGGTGAATAGGGTAAAAACAACAACAACAACAACAACAACAACAAAAAACAACAACTAATAGAAATCACCATGAAAATCTCCAGTTGACTGCTTATATTAAGACTATGGTTTTTTGTATTACAAGTTTTCAGAAATATTATGTTTAAATATGCAAATGAGTCATTATGTAAATAAATATTGACTAATTTGCATAACTTTGGTGGCTTTCTGTGTTGTAGATCAAACTAAATTGAGTTAAACTTATCTGGCACTGGCAAGTTAATACCCTGCTATCATTTGTGCAAATCAATGCTTCAGTGTTTATGAAAAATATCTTATTTTGATAATGAAAGAAACAAAATTCCTGGCAGCAAAACATTTATTTTCACCTAGATTTTCATAAATTGAACACAAAATAACCATCTTCTTGGCCAGAACTAGAAAACAGGATTGTGATTAAAAAAAAAAAAAAGTAACCTGAATATAGGCTACATGTCCAAATTACAACAAGTATTCATGTGTGTCTTTTTTTGTAACTTTTTGCTTTCTAGTTTTCTGATTCACTGCTGCAGTCACTGTGCTCTAATGTGGCAGTGTTCAACCTGCTGCATTTGGTTGCCAGTCCCTGACAACGGCACCCTTTGTAGCATGGAACTACCTTCCTTGCACAGGAACAGTTCTTCTGGCAGCCTTTGACACATCCAGATGAGATTGACTTGTTCATCGACACAGGCCAGGCTGGCTTTGTCGATGGGATGGGAACTGCTTTGGCTTTATGCATAGACCTGGGCTCCTCAAATCACGGTCCTCGAGGGCCGAGAACTGCTGGTTTCCCACCCTCCCTTTACCTGGGAGTCAGGTGAGATGACAATCTGGCCAATCAGCAGCATTAATTGTTCACTTAATTGCCTGGAAGCGAGGGCCAGATTTGGAGAGCCCTGCCATAGATCATCCAAATTCTGTCCATGAGGGAATTTCTGTCTTGGCGATGTGTGCACTCTTGTCAATGATTGTTGCTAGAGCAGCCCTTTTCAGGTGCAGGAGAAATGTGTCTTCTGTTGGGGGTAGTAACTTTAAGAGTGTTGATTTGTTGTTCAGAAACTTGTATGCTCTCAGTTTGCCCATATCAGAATCCTCAAAGTGATCTGCTGTGGCTGTGTACACAGCTATGGTGAGGTCTCATGCCTGGTTAAGGAGGTCATCTGTTATGGCATCGGTGGGGTTTTCACCAAATTCTTCAAGTGCAGGTATGTCCAGAATCATGCTGCTCTTAAACCATGCCTTCTTTCCAGTGAAATATGGGTAACTAGTTGTATCTCTGCCACTCAGACTGTGGACAAAGGGCATGGCACAACACTGTGAAGGTCCCAGTGCCAGAACCATTTCATAGATAGGCAGGTATGCATTCTGTGCTGTTCTCACCCACAGCTCTGCAAGATCACTAAGGTGTCTTGCACCACAGTAAAGGCACATGGCAATGACGTCAGTGTTATTGGCATGTATGACAACTCTGTCAACTCCTTCATTCTGGACACTGTAGAGGTGTGGAGTATGATCCTGGTGTCAGCCTCCTGCTGTGTGGATTCCAGAGCAGGAACAGACATAACAGACCCTTCTGTTAGCACCACACTCTTCATCTCTTCTTTGAAACCACCACAGAGGTAGAGATGAGTTGGGCCAAGAACAGGCTCCAGTTGCTCATTCTCACACCATTTGTCACAGAGGAAGCTCAGAAGGTTTGCTTTGTTAGCTGAGACTGCAAAAAAACTCCTTTGGGTCTGGAGTTGTGTACTGCTCACTGACTTCATACACTTTAGCTGGTTTTTACTGGGCGTATCTCTTTTCCTGCTCGCTGATTTAAGGCTGGGTCGACTGCACCTGTCACAACCCGAAGTGTATGATCTGAGTGCCAGCAGGCACATCATCCAGCAGCAGGCTTTTGTATCGCCCAGCGATGGTTCCAAATTGTTCACCTTTTTGAAAAGACCAGTGTCGTATGGCACACATAGCATCAACTACTACTGCTGTCTTTTTGCCATCTTGAGGCAGATTAGGGATGCTGTTCACTTTGGTCTCCTCTTTCAGAATCTTTACTAGGCTTGCCTTGGTACCAGTTCTCATACTGCCATCTTCCTGGAAGAGGGATGGGGGAAAGTCACTGCACTCATGGTTGCCAATTAAGTCCTTAATCTCTTTAGTCTTAGGAAAAGGAGACTAAGGGGTGATTTGATTGAGGTCTTTTAATATGTTAAAGGGATTAACAAAGTGAATTATGTAGGATTCCTTCGACTAAGTGTTGTTAGCAGAACTCGGGGTCACAAATGGAAGCTGACTAAAGGTAAATTTAGCACTGATATTCGGAAATATTTCTTCACCCAAAGAGTAATTTCGGTCTGGAACAGCTTGCCTGACCATATTGTTGAGGCAGAGACCTTGGGAGTTTTCAAGAGCAGACTTGACTTAAAGCTAGATACCATTGAGTCATTGAGTATCTGAAGTGATATATTCACGATGGTACAAAGAAACTGGCGAGCCTAGTTGGGCTGAACGGCCTGTTCTCGCCATTCATGTTATGTTATGTTAAGTCAACAACGTTGAGTTCTCCACCACTGGCAATGATCTGTGTCATGCGCATAAGGGCAGTAACTTCATTGCTCTTGCCAGGTGCAGATGTTTTCCCGCCAGACTTCTTTGATTTTGTGTTTTGTGGGTGGAAGGTGTTAAGCTTCACAATACTTGTCTTCTTCTGATCACTGGAGCCTGTCTCAATATACTCACTCTATCCTTTACTTGTGCTAAATAAGGTGTAGATGTGGCATGTCAGGTGTACATGTGGCATCAACCCCATACAGCACTGCACAAACAACAAATGGTTGGTATGTCACATGAAAAACTCTTGATCAATGATAAAAATATATATATTGATAAAATTCAAAATACAGTACAAGGAACTTACAGTTTCTTTCAGATGTTAGCCGACAGTAACAGTGCTTGCTAGCTTGCTAGTGCTAGCTTACAGTTCTCTCAATTGCTGAAACATCAGAAAATCTAAAATTAGCATAAAATTAGCATAGCTGGCAAACAGACATATTGTCCTTCTGTATATCATATTAATGTATATCCGTCAATATTTTATAAAGAAATAATACTTAAAGTAAATTTACCTATTTTGAACAGCAAGCAATCCAGAAGACCACAAGCACACTGCTTGTTCATTTTGGGGAGACCACAAACCCTCTAGTGGCTTTAGTGGGAACATGCTTAACCAAGGCAGCATCTGAAAGTGTATTTTCTGCTCTTTCAATAGGTGGGCTCAATTTTTTTTATAGTATGAACTATCACCAAAATATTCAATCAGAAATAGAATGGAGTCTGATCATGCCGGTATATTGACTCTTTTTTTTTTTCACAATAGGGGTTGCATTGTTAAGACCCACCCTTTAGCTTTCCAGTAGCTAGTAGAAAGGACTCAAATGGAAGCTTATGAATTAGGGAAGTTTTCTATATACATGTTAGGCATAGCTATTCACCATAAAGTGATGGAAAACATTAATTTTCATGAGAATTTGTCAAGCAAACAGTACTTTTTTGTCTTTTTTGGGATGTTGAGGGTGATATCTTAAAATAGAGTTGCAGCAAGCCCCAGAATCTTTTTTCCTGCTTTCCCCTATGTGTCAGGATACTCTCTTCCAAATTTTAAAGTTGTAGGACTATTTATGCCATTGTAGTACCTAAATATTTGCATTTACATAATTTTGCCAGGAACATGTCCCAAAAAGAGGGTTTTGGGCCCCCTGTAACTTTCCAGTAGCGAGTTGTCCACCCAGGTTGTGATACTTGAAGGTCCTAGATATCATTTCTGGTGCAAAACCTTTTACAACATTCCGTGTCTGTTTTTTCACTTTGCCCCCTGGGTATTGATTAGTAATCTGAGGATTGATTAACTAATTTACAAGACTAAACGGCAGAATGGCGTGCCAGTTCCATCCGCGACATTATTGCTCAGTGCGTCGAACTTAAAATGCTCACGAGACAGCAAGTTTGTTCATATTTGCTTAGAGGAAGCTAACGCAATGCCATTCACAAGTATTAAAACCTTTCTTATGCGGCGTTCAATGTGTGGTCAATATGTTTACGATAATGTTTCCCCCCTAAAACACGTACTTTTTAATGCCATTTTTAAAAAATAGGTAGTTTATTTTCAGTCTTCTTTCATAATCCGATAAACAAAATATCAAAACAATATACGGAATTACCGCGAGAGTTGAGGTTTTTTCCTAATTAATTATTAAGATTTACGTCCCTGCAGTCTCGAATCAAAGCAAAAAGGTAAATTAATCTTTTTGTCTCTATCACCTCTTAATCATTACAGGCTTAATTGACCAGAAAAAAAGGTCAAATGGATTGATTGACAATAAGGCATAGTACGTGGAAACAGATTGACAAAATCTAGCGATAAAAAAGGAGAAGTCACGGCGGGTGAAAAGGAGCCCCGACAGCGCTCCAGACTGAGACCATTTTGGTCGCATATGCGACGAGATTTAGGGCGGCGCGACTGATTTTGAAATCAAGGTCGCACGGGTGCGCCTAAGGCCTGCGCCTAGGTAATGGGCTGCAGAACAAAGCCATTGGCTGCCGTGAATGCTGAAAAAAATAAAATAAAGCTGCAACCTAGGAGATATAACTTCCTTGCTCCAACACCCCGCACGAAAACACTCTCACAGGTGCCGCTTAGACTTTAAAGGCCCATTCACACCGGGGCGGAGCGAAAAAGCGGCACAGATTTGCGGAATATTCACTGCACAAAAAATTCCGAAACCATTCACACCGAACTCGGTGCGAAATTTCGTGTTCTCTCGTGTTCCAATTTCGCACAACAGACAACCAAATCCGCGAGTTATAATTTAAGCAAAATGAACAATGAGCAGCAGCAGCAGCGACGATGACATTGCTTGTATGTATCTGAACGGTAACGTTACCCTCACGGTCTACTTTCGCACTGAGACCACGAACGTTTTCCCTATTGATGTCCGGACCTGGGGCTGTTTCAATAAACTTCACTTGTCCAAGCCAGACGAAGCTGCGTCATAACTTACACCTCAGCGACGCACAGCTTCGTGATTTGGTGCACAAATATTCAAAATATGAAGACGTAAATCGAAAAAAAAAAAAAAAAAAACTATGATTAGCTAGATCTCTAACTACTATGAAAAAGTACACTAACTGCGCACATAGCTAGCCTATAAGATGTCACGTTAAATGTCAGTGTTAACTGAATACAAGCTATCTAGCTAATCAAAAGCAGCCTTCGCTGTGCATTCTGTACCATAAGCTACAGCCATGAAGTTGCAACATTACAAAGCTGCTCATTATACAGAAGACATTAAAGCATCCATGTGACCACAGCGCATTTTACAGACTTCAGTACAGTCAAAAACGGGCGGTAAATAGAGCTCCACTCTCGGTCTCACGTAAGCACCACGAATATTGTAACAACCTCTGATAACCATGCCGAGACCGCTCTGAAGGCAATATCCCATTGGTGTTCACATAGCCTACCCTGAATAAACATGCAGCTTTTTGTCTCAATTAAGGAAAACGCCAACGATGATTTTGGAATGAAATATTAATGTGTGTGTGGTTGTTAGAAAAATTAATTCACGGATTTAACAAAGCCCCGTCTCAGGGTGTATATCAGTTTCACGTGCATTGATTATATTGTCTTTCCGCTCTTGAAATATTCGCAGTGTCTACGTGTCCGAAAGTCGGACAGGGTTTTAATCTAACTCCGTGTCCGACAGTCGATTATTGTTTTTAATTTTTTTAAATCTACTGAATCTTTTAGATATTAAACGTGAATGTTTTCATCAGAGGGCTCAGTTCTTCAAGATGAGCACCGAGAATTTCAATCAATGTTTCTGTATAAGCTCTGCTGAATAAAGTGAGTCGACATTGGCGCGGGACTTCGTGCATTTATTTAATTTAGCGACTGTCGAACAGAGATCCTAAAATACTCCGTGTCCGAAAGTCATAAAAGGTCTAATTTTTTGAGTATTCCAGCAATTATTAGACGTACAAACTTGGCTATGTTTGTGTTCGACCTTCACAAAATGCAAATTGACAGCTATCGACTTTTCTTGGGCTTTTTATTTGTTTGTTTTCTTCCGTTGAAGATAGACAACAGTCTTTATTCGGTCTCTCTTTTGAAAATTAGTCAGATGGATCGAACAGATTCACGCTTTATTTCCACACCAGAGATAAAATGGTGCTTCTAGTCAGTGAGCAAATCAATTCCATGACCATTGACTTTGGCCGCGTTTCCCAGTTAAGAGCGTTCTTAAGGAGATAAGAAGGGTCCAAAGAAGAGTTCAGCAAAGAGGAGCCTTAAGATAAGAGTGTTTCCCAGATGCGTTCTTAGTGCCCTTCTTAACAAGTGTCTTTGTGCCCTTCTTAACTGCCTTCTTAACTGGAGCTCAATTGATCAGAGTAACCGATTGTTCCACATACTTACGTGCACATAAATGAAGTTTTGATGCAAGTGGCGTATAATGTTAAAAATGAACGTGCGTAATGCCATTGCGCACGCAGCAGAATGTCTGAAAACAAACGGACGCAAATAAAGACCAATAACACAGATAAGAAATCAGAAAAATAAGAATGAAAACATAAAACAAAATCAAAACATTACATGAGTGAAATCATATAACATTACACGATACTGTACCTCATGTAATGTCATATTATTTCATTTTAGGTTTTCATTCTTATTTTTCTGATATAATTCTGCATATAATTATGCAGTTTACTTTGTTACTTTTAGGGATAGCAGCAAAGGTTATAGGCTTTGCTGCTATCCCTAAGAGTAACAGCTGATATGATGCTTGCCGCACTGCATGGTGGCCGTGGGCTTATTTCATTTAGTGTTTTTTTTTTATTATTTGGTGGTGGTGGTGGTGTTTGGGGGGGTGGGTGGTGTACAAGTGCTCAGTGGACTGGTTGGTGACTGCAAGGTGAAAGGGTGGGGATGTCCGAATCAGAACAGGTTGATGAGCTCCTGTCTGACCTGGAGACCGGCTTGGTGGAGTGCTGCTCGGGGTTCATGGTGGTGGTGGGTCATCATTGTTCTCCAGGAAATATTAGGGAAAATATTAGAGAAATACGGTGAAATATTGCAACACATGGAACCATAGAAGAGAGATGTAAGTTTTCCCTCATTTTAAATGCTTAATGGGTAGTAGCGGTGCATGAAAGAAAGGGGGGGGGGAGATAAAATAAGGATGAACCGTACGCACTGCATCAATTGCTGGAAATATGTCGATGATACCACCGTGTCCGATGTTGTGGTAAAGGGCAGCCGTACTAATGCTCAGGGCATAGTAGATCAAGTAGCAAAAACGGTCACAATGTAATAGATTCAAACTAAATAGTGACAAATGTAAAAAGAAATGCGAATCTCTTTTACAAAAAGCAAGCCAGAGTTTGAGCCACTGCAAGTAAATGGCAAAGAGCTAGAGGCAGTCAGCTCAGCAAAATTACTAGGTGTAGTCATAGCGATAACTTATCCTGGAATTAACACATATCAGAAGTCACAAAAAAGCTGCTAAGAGAGTACCAGAAATGGTGTTAACAGGGCCATAGATGATATTAATATGCTATTTCAAAAGGCAGCCATTAAAGCTGACCTTAAACAAAAAAGGAAGCCAATTAAAAGGCAAAACACAGAAAAATGGTTTGATCAAGAGTGCAAGACGATCAGAGAGGACCTGAGAAAAATAGCAAATGGAAAACATCGGCAACCAAACAACCCAGCCCTGCGACAGGGGTATAACGGAATTTTAAGCAAATACAAACGTCACGATTAGGAACAAAAACAAAATTATACCCACATGAAACTTGAAGATATTGAGAATGCCATAAATCAGAATCAATTATGGTATATCTGGAACAAATTCAGCACAAAGCAACCACAAGCACTACCTATCCAAAATGGTGACATTTGGAGCACATTTTGAAAATCTGTACAAAGATATACCAATAAATCAAATTAACCTGAGTTAATTTGATTTATTAATATATCTTTGTACAGATTTTCAAAATCAATCAATTCAGATCAATGCCTCATGAAAGAAAAAACTCCAAACATTAGAGGAAACAATTAAAGACAACCAAAACCCCTTGATTTCCCAATTACTTGGGAAGAACTGATCACACAAACACTCTTCAGCCAAGGAAAGCTTGTCCAGACAGCATTAAAAATGAAATGCTTAAAAGTAGCACCCCACATATGCAAGGTGCAGTGTTGAAATTGTTCAACATCGTACTATAGTCAGGACATTTTCCTGACATCTGGTGCAAAGGGCTGATTTCCCTAGTTCATAAGAGTGGGGACAAATCAGACCCCAACAACTTCCGTGGCATCTGTGTCAGCAGCTGCCAAGGTATATTATTCTGTAGTATTCTCAACAAAAGAATACTAGATTTCTTAGAACACTCTATTTTGAGTAAAAACCAAATTGGTTTCCTCCCAAAACACCGCACCACTGACCATGTATATACCCTTTGCACTTTAATTTACAAACATGTACACCAAAAAAAAAATGGTAAGATATTCACTTTTGCTTTATTGATTTCAAGAAAGCTTTTGACACTATCTGGCATGAGGGGCTCTATTACAGACTCCTACATTGTGGTATAGGGGCAAAATATATAATCTGGTTAAATCAATGTATTTAGAAAATAGTTGTGCTGTTAAAATTGGAGACAAACGAACCAAATTCTTCACCCAGAGAAGAGGTGTCCGTCAGGGCTGCAATTTGAGTCCAACTCTGTTCAATATCTATATTTATGAACTTGCTGTTCAGTTGGACCAATGTGCTGCTCCTGGCCTCTCCCTCCTAGATCGAGAGGTGAAGTATCTGCTTTATGCCGATGACCTTGTCCTACGGTCTCCTACTGAGCAAGGACTACAGCAACAGCTGGAAATAGTAGAAAAATATTGTCAAAACTGGGCCCTGGAAGTAAATATGAAGAAAACTAATATTATGATTTTTCAAAAACGCCCCAGATGCCAAGGAAATAAACACCAGTTCACCATTAATAACCAGATCATTGAATATAGTATGCACGTTATACCTACCTTGGTCTAACCATAACAGCATCAGGAAGTTTCAACATGGCAGTGAATGCATTAAAAGAAAAAAGCCCGAAGAGCTCTAAATGCAATTAAAAGAAAATTTTATAATTTCCAAATTCCTGTAAAAATCTGGCTTAAAATATTTGACAGTGTCATCCAGCCCATTGCACTATATGGTTGTGAAGTTTTGGGGTCCACTCAGTCATCATAGCTATACCCACTGGGACAAACATCCAACTGAATCTTTACACGCAGAAATCTGTAGATACATTTTACTCAGAGACAGAAAAACACCAACAAACGCATGTAGAGCAGAATTAGGCAGATACCCGCTGACAATTAACATCCAAAAGAGAGCACTTCAATTCTTTAACCACCTTAGATCCAGCCCCCTGACGCCCTGCACTCCAAAGCCCTTCAAACCCAAGAGCTGAGCCCAGAAAAAGAGTCCCCTGTGTCAGCTGGTGCTGAGACTCACCGCCCCCCTCAGACACACTCTGACCAGCCTCACACCAGCACTGCTTCCCAAGCACCAATCAGAGTCAAACTAATTATTACGCAATGTAAAGAAACCTATTTAGAGCATTGGAAAGAAGAAACTAAAAACCAAAGCAGATCAAAATGTTATCTGGCCCTAAAAAAAAAAATATGAACAGGCAGAATATCTCTCCACTGTCAGAGATAGAAAGCAGAGACAGATCCTCACCAAGTACAGGCTCAGTGACCACCAGTTGGCAATCGAAAAAAGGGCGACACAAAAAATCATGGCAACCAAAAAGAGAACAGGATATCGGCCACTGCTCGACAGGTGAGGTAAAGACAGAGATGCACTTCCTCCTAAAATGTGAAAAATTCAAAGAAATAAGAAACACCTGGGGCGCCCTGGTGGCTCATCGGTCTAAGTCACGCAGATACCATGAAGGCTGTGTCCTACCCATAGCGACCTGGGTTTGAATCCGGCTCGGGTCATTTGCTGCATGTCTTCCCCCATTCTCCCCAACTTTCCTGTCTCTCTACACTGTATAACTATTGAATAAAGGAAAAATTCTGAAAAAAATAACCGAAATAAGAAACACCTATTTTAACAAATTTAGCTGCAAAATCCCAAATTTCAGAGTGGAACGAGCTCTCAAAACTAAAGATACTCTTGGGGGAAGGAGATCTTGCTGCCCAGTACATATCAGCATGCCACCACCTGAGGGACAGTGAGTGACCTAGACGCACACACACACACACATACACACCCCACACACACATGCATTCACACACACACACACACGCATGCATTCGCACACACACACACACACACACACAAATGCATGCATAGGATATACTGTAAATATGAAATTAATATGCACATATAGAAATACTTGTAAAAATATTAGATAATATGAATATTGTCACAATGAAATCCATTTTATTTCAATATTTACTTATTAATTACTTATTATCGTTTGTATTATTTATGTACATCATCACTCACTGTTTTGTTACCTGTCTGTCCAAAAATGCTTTGGCAATATTGTATATAATACAGTCATGCCAATAAAGCTAATTGAATTGAATTGTATATATTCTCTTACAATTGAAGAGGGCGGGCGTCACCGTGGACGACCTACTTTCTTTTTATAAAAGTTGTATTAGAGCAGTACTGGATTATGCTGCCCCAGTATTCTATATCGTTACCAAAGTATTTAATGTCAGACTTCGAGCGTATCCAGAGAAGAGCTCTTTCAATTATAGTACCCGGCGTAAGTTACTATGACGCTCTTGATCAAGTTAACCAAGTATCACTAGAACAACATCATGATGAGATATGCACCTCTTTGTTCGAAGCAATTATGCAAGACGAAAATCATCAACTGCACAAACTCTTGCCGCCTATTGCCATTAAAAACTATAATCTTAGAGGGGCGCGTAAATTTAATGTTATCACTAAGACAAAGAGAACAACAAGAGTTTTATCAATTATTACGCTTCCAAATCATACTTGTAGAATTTTAGATTTTAGACTTTTTAATAGCATTAGCAAGTATTTTAATATTTGTAATATGTAAATATTGTGTATTGTTTTTATTTGATTATTTTTCCTTTGTTATTAACCAGACTCAATTCAGCCTCCTGGCTGCTATGTTCTGTCTTTTATAATAAACTATCTAATATCTCCTTGCTAAGTGTCACATTGATTTGCCTGACGCGGCTGTATCTGCAGTGTTTCGTCGCTAAGAAGGGCGTTAAGAGCGCTCCAGACCATTCTTTCAAATTCTTCTTAACAAAAGATCATCTTAGGCTAGGAAGCAATCTGGGAAGCGCGTTTGCTTCTTACTGGAGCCTTAAGAAGGATCTAAAGAAGCTCTTAGCGCTAAGATCTTCTTAAATGAATCTGGGAAACTCGGCCAAAATGGTCATGGAATTGATTTGCTCACTGACTACAAGCACCATTTTATCTCTGGTGTGGGAATAAAGCGTGAATCTGTTCGATCCATCTGACTAATTTTCAAAAGAGACCGAATAAAGACTGTTGTCTATTTTCAACGGAAGAAAACAGACGAATAAAAAGACCAAGAAAAGTCGATAGCTGTCAATTTGCATTTTGTGAAGGTCAAACACAAACGTGGCCAAGTTTGTACGTCTAATAATTGCTGGAATACTCGAAAAATTAAAACTTTTATGACTTTCGGACACGGAGTAGCCTATTTTAGGATCTCTGTTCGACAGTCGCCAAATTCGTAATAAATGCACTAAGTCCTGCGCCACTGTCTACTCACTTTATTCAGCAGAGCTTAAACAGAAACATTGATTGAAATTCTCGGTACTCATCTTGAAGAACTGAGCCCTCTGATGAAAACATTCACGTTTAATATCTAAAAGATTCAGTAGATTTTAAGAAATTAAAAACAATAATCGACTGTCGGACACGGAGTTATATTAAAACCCTGTCCGACTTTCGGACACGTAGACACTGCGTATATCGAAAACATCCGACTGTCGGACACGGAGTTATATTAAAACCCTGTCCGACTTTCGGACACGTAGACGCTGCGTATATCGAAACCATCCGACTGTCGGACACGGAGTTATATTAAAACCCTGTCCGACTTTCGGACACGTAGACACTGCGGAAATATTTTGGGCTGTCTTTGCCTTTAGACAATTTCAAGCAAAACGCCATATATTTTTAAAAACCGGGTTTTAGGACAACGCTCGAGTGGTCCCAGAAAGTCAGACAGTCCAACCGTGTCAGAGGACGACGGACCGTTTATTGAAACACCCAAAAAAAGACGGACGGTCCAATCCAATTGGAGGTGGTGTCATGGTTTGTGAATGTGCTTTTTACTTTCTTTGTTACTCTCGTCCCAGACGACATCGTTTTCTTTCCACATCGGATTCTTTACCCAGCTGGCTGATTATTTCTGGGCGTTCCTTCCCCGGAGTCTATTTAAGCTGGAGGTTGCCACGCCTCCTTCGCTGGAGTGTTTGATATTTCTTTGCTCACTTCGGCTTGATATATATCTTTACTCAGGGGTTTGCCGATTTTTATATATATATATATATATATATATATATATATATTCATTTGTTTGTTTAGGTTTTGGCACTATTGTAAGGTGCCTTGTTAGTTTTTTCTCTTTTATTGAGATTTCTTTTCTTTCTGGTTGCTCGCTCCGTTTCTGGCACTTAAGCCTTTCCGTTTGTTCAGAAACGCGAGCTCCTATCCTCTTTATCTCGCCCAATTACTTTCAGCTGCGTCTGCTCTGTGCTCGCTGCAGCTTCGCCTGCCGCGGCATCTGAAACTCCGCTCTAACCAGCCATTACAGGTGGTCCGTCGCTGGGTCGGACGGTCTGTCGTGTTTATTGAAACAGCCCCCTAGAGAACAATACTGACGAGTTGCGCTACTTTGTCAGTTTGAGGAGTTCGTATGTGGTTCATATGGCTTTGCAGTCTGAGGTTCGAATACTGTGACATCAATAAAAACAATAATTTCATTGGCAAGTTGACATGTGTCATGTGGCTGTTAGAGGTGCTCTTTGAGTGAGCATAGACTTAGTGCTGTGTCTGTTTGTAAGTAGGCCTACCTAGTAAGTTCCACTGAGTGACTGACACTGTTCCCATTTTTTGAGTAGGCCTATTTATTTTTCAACAGTTGACTTGATATCATCAGTAATGCCTGGCCATGACTGCAGGTACAATATTCAAGTCTGTGGAATAAAGAAGTTGGTTGGTTGTAACAAATGGTGTGATTTGTCCTGCATTCCCAAGAACCACTTAAAATACTACACAATTCTTTTCCACCTATCAATATATAACTCAGTTGGATTATGCTTTTTCTTATATAATCTATTCTAATACCTTATTCCAGGTTGTTAACATTGATTAATAGGAGTATTACTTGATATGGCCAAGAGTTTTACTGGTGCTCCCAACGTTTTATAGCGTCAGTTGTTTATATGTATGTTTTTTGTCGGACCCCCTTGGAAACGAGATGGTTCATCTCAAGGGGCTATCCATTAATAAACTTTAAACTTTTTAATGGTGTGCCTAAGTTTTTGCTGGTGCGCCCAAATTTTTTGGGTTGGGATTACCAGTGCCCCTAAATGAAAAAGTTAGTCTGGAGCCCTGAGCCCCGAGCTACGCTTCGGAAATAACGCCCTGACTTTCTGCAATATGGATTTACTTCTCTTTCCCTCTGCAGAGGAAACAGATCTGCAGGTGCACAAAGTGAAAGTAGCCACAGGATTCCTCCAAGAAAATATGTCTTTGTTTGGCTTATTAAATGCCTGCTGTACGGATCCTCCTGCAGCAGAAATAAAAGGCTATGTGCGTGCGCTTTTAAGTACAAGGCTCAGAACCGTAACTTCATTTATTATTTGAATATCCAGACGTGCGACAGGATCGGTCGGGATCTAATGTTATAATGCTCTGTGTTTGCATAAACTGTTACACACACAGAGTCCAGGTTAGGAGAAGCAGCCGTCCTCTTGATAAATTTATTTCCGAAGCTTAGCTCGGGGCTCCTTTTCACCCGCCGGTGGCACCTTACGTTTCTTTATTGTTGATGCTGCTGACACTTTGACGCTTTGATTGATTGATTGATTGATTTAATATTTCTGGATTAAGACAATAAAACAGCAATCCAAAGGATAACATGCTAAAGTACAATACTTATTTCCAGCATGGTCCTTGGTGTCATGTTGCAGGTCTTATTCTGAATTCTTTTCCCCATGGGAGGACCTGAGTTTGGTTTTACTCTATTTTTTCCCATGTGGAGTTTACATGTGTATTATCCTCTGCGGGGGTGTATGCATGTTGTTGTTGTGTATACGTTTAGTTTGGCATGTTTTATATTGGTAATATCGTCGTTGTGCTATCGACGCCTTTTTTGTGCTAATCGCTAATCGTCTTTTGGTTGGTTTGTGGAAGCACTGGTTCCTAAGGAGCCTGATTGTTAATTGGTTGCACCTGTGTGTGGGTTATTTAAGAGATGCAGGTGCAGAGTTTTCCTTGCGTTAGAGTCTTCTATACTCGCGCGCCGGTACCGCTTTTTGGGGTGAGAAAGAGTACAATAAAAAGAAGTTGCGATTAAGTTCGCTGATTTTCCATTCTTTAAAATATACTCTTATTTAGCTCTGGCCTTCTCGAGAAGGATTTCTGTTTCGTTTAGATTCGCTCTCTTGGTTAGGAGCACTGCCTGTTATATTGCAGTGCAGAGCTGCACTCCTCAAGCCTCCGTTCGGTTACCTGTCTTTTGCGAAGGCAGGTATCTTTTTCTTTAGTTGGGATACCCTCCCGTAGGAGTGTTCAGCCTTCTTATTTTTTTTTAATTTATTTACGGGGTTTGCCCCTTCAGTCGGTCTCTTCGGAGACTCTAGTGGTTGGAATCTTCGTGGTTCTGACTTTTTGTCGGGAGACTGCGTGCATTTTGAGTCCCACTCATTCCTCCCACCTTACACTTGGTGTTACACGCAAGACACAAATAGACAAGAAACAGACAAATTCAATCTCAAAAGACATGCAGTATTAGGAGTGAAAAAAGACATTCCATAAAACAAAATAAATAAAATAAAAACCAAAATGCAATAAACTATCCCAGATCAATAAATATTCACCTTGTTCCATAAAAGCTGCTTGACCTGTCTTTTGAAAATCCCTTGAGATGATAGGAGTTTTATAGCAGTAGGCAAACCATTCCATGCCATGATACCAGTATAAAAGAAAGAATTTTTAACTGCATTATTAGCTCTAGGAACTATGCAGGAGCGGATGCTGGCCCTAGTGTTATAACTGTGGTGCGTATGGACCATGGTTACATTAGAGCATAAGTATTTGGGAGCTTGACCATTAACAATGTTAAACATATGGTTTAGCCCAAGTTGTTCAACTCTTAGATGTACGGGAAGTAGACCAGCTCTCATAAACTCCTCCCTACCAATATGAGTGGGGGGGTACATTTAACAGGTACCGAATAACATTGTTTTGCAACACTTGGAATTTGTTTTTAAGTTTCATAGACAACCCAGAAAACCATGCAGAACGCATAAAATCCACATGACATTGAATCAGACTTAATACCAATAATTTCTTTACAGAAAACTCAAAAAACTTTGTCTTGCGATATAAAAACTTTAACTTACAGGCACATTTGGCTAACACTTTGGCTGCGATGGATTCACCTAAAAGTGATTGATCCAATATTAAACCCAAATATGTAACACTTGATTTAGACACAATTTCAGACCCATTACATATCACCTTTAAAGTATTTGATTTTGCCAACTCCCTTTTAGTACCAAACAAGATTGATTCAGTCTTGCCCAGATGCATAGAGAGCTTATTATCTACCAGCCACTGGTTGGCAGACTCAAGCTCTGTGCCAAGAGTATTTTCAATGGCTTTAACATTACACCCTGGGACAAGCAAAGCAGAATCATCAGCATATAATAGCAACTTGCACCGTACAGCAGCTGACATATCATTGATGTAAACTAAAAATAACAGGGGCCCCAGGATCGAACCTTGGGGCACCCCGCATGTTATACTCTGTGGATCAGAAAGGGTCCCCTCAACGTCACAGACTTGTGTCCTATTTGTTAGGTAAGAAGTGAACCATTTGAGTGCTGAGTCACTAAAACCCAAGCACTGCAATTTAGAAATCAAAATATTGTGGTTCACAGAATCAAATGCTTTTTGCAGGTCAAGTAGTAGCATACCAACATAATTCCCTTGATCAAGATTCTGACGCACAAAGTCAAAGAGGTGGATGAGACAGGTGTCAGTAGAATACGCAGCTCTAAAACCAGACTGGAGCTCATATAATAGATCATGCCTGATGAGATACTCCTCCACCTGTTCATACACAAGACGCTCAAAAATCTTTGATATAGTTGACAGAATTGATACTGGCCTATAACTCCCTGCATCAGCTCTATTTTTCTTAAAAAGAGGAACCACCCTAGCATTCGTCATATCATTTGGGAAAACACCTTGACTTATTGACAGATTTATGACATGGGTAAGAATACTAGATGTAACCCCAGCACTATCCCTAAGGAACCTAGAGGGGATAAGGTCTAAGCCAGTGGCCTTATTCACTGACAGGGTGGAAAGGCTCGCCCTTATCTTATCCTCTGAGATAGTACTAATTACAAATGCATCTGCAGAGACATTTTTCCTTCTATAAAACGAGTTAACAAATGTTTTGCCATATTTATCAAAATCACCTGGCAGTTTATTGACCAGACTGGCAGCAACAGATGTAAAGTAATGGTTAAAATGGCAGGCAATCCACCGCTTATCAAAACACATTTCATCATCAATAAAAAGCCCCCCTTCACCAGTCTTTGATTTTGATTTTGCTGTTGATCCCATATCATTGAGAATTTTACATAGTTTTTTAGGCTGTTTTGCATTTGCAGCAATGGAATCAGTATGGAATTCAGACTTAGCTTGTTGTACCTTATAACTAACTTGATTTCTAAGATGAGCATAAGAGTTATAGTCAGCTGGTAATTTAGACTTTTTAAACTTTGTGAAACATCTATTACGTTGTCTGATCAGATCAACGATTTCAGATGTCATCCAACATGCACTTCTATGCTTAATTCTTGTTTCTCTCATGGGTGCGACTTCATCAAGAGCAGCTATGAAACGCTGCTTGAACAAATCCCAAGCCTTATCAACATCATTATATTCAAGCACATCAGACCAGTCTCTCTCAGATAGCCTTTGATTGAACGCCTCAGCAGAGTACTGTTTGGTACATCTGTATTTGATGGAACAATGCTCATTTATTGGCTGAAATTTCATTTTCTTGCGTGTGCAAAAAACTGCATTATGATCACTGAAAGCCACATCCAAAACACCTGATTGACTTATCATTCCACAGTCAGATACTAAAATTAAGTCAAGAAGGGATTGACTATTTACAGACAACCTAGTAGGCTCAGTAATTAATTGCTGTAAACCAGACACCTTGCAAAGACATGAGAGAGACTCCTTCAGGCTACTACGTGGCAATAATAAATTCGTATTAAAATCACCCGTAATGATGCATTCTTTCTCTAGGCATGCATTGCTTTTACAACAGGCAGATTCAAGGAGTTCGTAGAAGTCTGTTTGTTTAGGTGGGCGGTAACAGACACCTCCAATGATGGGCTTGGTTTTAGGAAGTATTAACTCAACCCAGGCTGTCTCCAAGCCATCCACCAGTAGATCGTGGCATGGATTGAAAGTTATGTCAGTCCTTATGAAAAGGCACACTCCTCCTCCGTGCCTGTTGCGATCGCGTCGGAAGATGTAATAACCTGTAAGCACAACTTCACCATCATGAATGGAACTGTCTAGCCAGGTCTCCGACACAGCAATCACAGCAGCTTTAGACGTGGACGCGAGGTGCCCGATTTCATCCAGTTTGGGTAGAAGACTCCTGGCATTGACGTGAACAAAATGCAACCCTTTCCATTTAAACAGGCCGAGTGAATCACAGTCTCTCCCATCCATGCTGTCGTTATCATAAATTCTCAAATAATTTGTCATCAAAGACATCTGCGTTGCACATCTCCCACACGCAACATCGGTTACAAACCAACGGTATATTCGATTTATTCCGTACTGCCCGGTCATACAATTTCGAAGCAATATTCCCGCGCCTTATATGAACAAAAACGTCACAAAAGTCACAAGCAACTGCTTTGGCGTTAGCTCTTACCACCATTCCGCAGTTAGGGCAGCAACCGCTGTGATTGATGGTAGGTTTATTTAGCCGGCATTTCGCTGTTTGCAAGTTTGCAGGGCCCGGACACTGGTGGATATCTCCCGAAAGCAGTAGGCAGAGTGATAATATTTTGCCAAAGGCATCAGGTCGCTGGGTTCCTCCAAAACTTGCTTTGAACGCGGCTTTAGATTGCCAGGTGATCAAGGCAACACTGCCATATTCACAAAGTTTGTCAGCATTTACTGACAGGCGACAAACTTTATCCAAACGCTCATCATTCAGCTGCATAAACGCATCATATTCCAAGCACTCCTCAGAATTTTTAAAACGGTGACCTAAAATGCTTAAAAACACAGTATAAACTGATACTGCTACCAGAGCTCCAAATGCACCTGACGCCATCTTGGGTTTCAGGGACTGCATACCCACAAATACCCTCAATAAAATCTATTTTAAGGCAAATTATATGACTGCAGGTGATGTAATCTAAAAAAAACATTCCAGGAGGGGGTCGCTTCCCTCTTGTTGAGACCCACTGCATTAGATGTACCACAAACAAATTAGCTACATTTCATATCTAACCACTACAGACATATGTGATGTTCAGCGGCAATTTCAAAGGGACTCTCCGAGAGAAGCTGCTCTCGGTGGGAAGCCTGAGCGCTAACACCATGGGGTCATCTTTGAGGCTTCCCAGTTAACGCGGTTTGAGACCTTACATTCAAGTGGGCTCTATATGTTGCCCACAGGTTTGGAGTTTAAACTACGAATGGACACACTTGAAATTACATTCAAACATCAGTAATGTATTGGTAATTACAACTTACAGTTGTGCGCTTTTCCATCTGCCGCCGTTGTTTGAAAAGTTTGTGCATATCGAAAGGACGGAAGATGGATTTTGACCGCATACCTGTACATTGCAAATGGCGACTTCCTTGTTCTAGAAAGAGATTCCTGTTTCAAACATCATTGGTGTAGGAACTTGTCACTCAGACATTTCTGACCAATGGGGAAGCATCCGCCCACTGCAGGAAAAACCGAATTCAAAACTTTTTTCACTTCAATCGAAAAAAAAAAACGACTTCAAAACTTTTTTCACTTCAATCGAGAAAAAAAAACGACTCCAACTTTTTTCACTTCAACAAAAGAAAAAAAGTGTTTGAATGCAAAAATAAAATTGAGACCCAAAATATTTCATTTGAACACTTTTTTTCTTTGATAGAAAACATTTTTTGATTGAAGTGATATTTTTTGGGATTGAATAATAAAAACACAAATGTCCTACCCATAATATGGAACAAAAAAAAAGTTGCTTCAACCAAAAAAATATTTTCAATCAAATAGTAACTCACTTCAATAAAAAAAAAACCTTTTCAATCAAAGAAAAACAGTGTTCAAATGCAATTTTTTGGGTCAAAATTTTATTTTTGCATTCAAACACTTTTTTTCTTTGATTGAAAATGGGTTTTTTTTTGATTGAAAATATGTTTTTTGGTTGAAGCAACTTTTTTTTTTTTGATTGAATAATAAAGACACAAATGTACCTTCATAGCTGCCTATTTCTGAAGGCAACACCGTCATCTTGGTCATGGTCGACCGCTTTACTAAGGCCGCCCTCTTTATCGCGCTGCCCAAGTTGCCTTCAGCGCGGGAGATGGCCCTTCTTGTCGTGGACCATGTGTTCCGGCTGCATGGTCTCCCTCAAGATGGTTTCTGACCGGGGCCTACAATTTACGGCTAAATTCTGGTGTGCTTTTTGCAACCAGTTAGGGGCCACCATGAGCCTTTCGTCTGGTTTCCACCCTGAGACTAACGGGCAGACAGAGCGAACCAACCAGTCGCTGGAGAATACTCTTCGGTGTTTAGCAGCTGACAACCCATCTTTGTGGAGTCGTTTTTTGGCATGGGCCAATAGATATAATTGTGGGAATATTCCCACAATTCACTATGTAACTCCTCCACATAGGCTCAGTTGGGTTATCAGCCTCAGCTGTTTCCTGAGATTCAGAAGTTCCGTCGGTCAATCACTATGTTCGGCGTTGCCAGTCGGTCTGGACCAGAGTCCGTTCCTCTTTGTTGCGCTCTGGGCAGAAACAGAAGACCGCCGCAGATAGAAGGCGCCGTTTGGCCCCATCTTATCGGGTCGGCCAAAGAGTTTGCCTTTACACTCGGGATCTTCCCTTAAGAGTGGAGTCACGGAAGCTGGCTCCCCGCTTCATTGGTCCGTTTAAGATAGTGCGCAGGATCAACCCTGTCACTGTCTGGTTAAAGCTTCCTAGATCCTTGCGTATCCACCCCTCTTTTCATGTCTCCAGGCTTAAACCGGTTAGCACTAGCGTCCTGGCACCAGTCGATAAACCCCCGCCGCCGCCATGGATGATTAAGGGACCGGTTTACACTGTGTGTCATATTCTGGCCAAGAGGCGTGTGGGTCGTGGGGTCCAGTTTTTAGTTGATTGGGAGGGGTATGGTCCTGAGGAGTGGAGCTGGGCCCCTTCTCGGGATATCTTGGACCCCACCCTTATCTCAGAGTTCCGTGCACGGGGTTCTCTGGGAACGTCTGGAGCCATCCCTTGGGGGGGTCCTGTCATGGTTTGTGAGGCGTGCGTGTGTTTTGGACTTTTCTTTGGTGCTCTCGTCCCGGGACAAGATCGAATTCCTTTTCAATCGGATTTCTTTAACCAGCTGGCTGATTGAACTGGGTCGGTGCTTCCCCGGACTCTATATAAGATGGAAGTCCGCTGCGCCTCCTTTGCTGGAGTGGCTGTTTGTAGCCAAGCCCTATAGCCAAAGATATCTCTAGTCAGGATTTGTGTGACTTTATATCTTCCAGTTATTTTTGAAGTTCCTTCCTCTTTAGGAATTTTCCCTTTTCTACTTTTTCTCTCTCTCGCGTTGCTTCCGTTTTTTCGGACTATTATACGTCCTTTGGAAGCGCGAGTTCTTTCTGGTGGTCTGTGTGATTCTCTGTTTGTATTGTTTCCGTGCTGCTCGTTCTCTCCCTGGCCGTTGCTCTTTGCCTCTCTATTTACCATCCACTACAATTTGAGGTATCAAAGCAAGTGATTTAAAAATTCAGGCACAAATATGAATACAATACTCTGATAAATTGTTATATTTCGCTTAGATTGGTATTTACATCAGCTAGATTTTACTTGGTCTCCTCAAACTGAGAATTTACTTGTAACTCACTGGCCACTTTATTTGGTCCACCTTGCTAGTACCAGGTTGGAGCTGCTTTTGCCTTCAGAACTACTTTAATTCTTGCTGTCATAAATTCAACAATGTACTGTTAACAGTCCTCCAAGGTTTTGCTCCATATTGACATGAACAACATGAGCAACATTTTTCCAATCTTCTATCCAAATTATGTGAGCACATGTGAAATGTGGCCTCACTTTCCTGTTCTGTGTTGGCAGGAGTGACACCCGGCGTGGTCTTGAGCTGCTGTGGCCTGTCTGCTTCAATGTTCCACATGTTATGCGTTCAGAGATGGTCATCTACAGGCCTTGATTTCAATGATGGGTAACTTAAATCACCTTTCTTCCTGATTCTGATGCTTGGTTTGAATTTCTGGAGGTCATCTTGACCATATCTACATGCCTAAATGCAGTGAGTTGCTGCCATGTGATTGGCTGATTAGCTATTTGTGTTAACAAGCAGTTGAACAGAGGGGTATTCTATCAAATTAGCTAACAAAGGCTGAGCTTATCTGAATTAGCCTTGTTTGAACTATCTGCAACTTTCATTTAATCCTCAACCCGTTCTACTGACGCAACTTTGGCTGTGTCTAGTCAAAGGAAACTGCAGTCGGACTTGAACAATCATCATCTATGCTTGTACCAAAGCCCCAAACAGTCAATAATCGAGACTGCCCTGAAGGAGCCTTGTTTTGATGTTTTCGTTGGGTGTTTTCTGACCAGTACTGTAGTGCCAATGACATAAATTTAATTAATGGCCATTTGTAATTGGCTCACGAATACAATGTCAATAAATACTGTCTATTTCAAAATTATATACTCAGGCCATGATGGAGTCTGGCATCCTGGAACTAGACAATCCTGTACACATGTCAGTCAAAGTTCTTTGAAATGAAAACAAAGTGTTCCTGAGTCTTCATCAAAATTATACTCAGATTGATTGCATCTTACACAAAAAACAACTGTCTTTCTCTTTCTCCATAGCAATTGCTTGCAGTACACACACCTTCCACTCTTTCAGGAAGAATTGAGAACAGAGCAGGCAATGTGGAACACCCATGACATCCGCAAACAGCGCCATGCTCCAGGTCCATTTGGGAAGCCAGACCTTCTCTACACCTCACCACTGCCTGGTATGTCATTTCTGACTAAGGTTTTTTTTGTTGTTGTTTTTTATTTGCTTAGTTCTGACTAAATGTGGCCTGCAAGTTGATTTCAAATCAATAAATTGTAAACATCAGGAAAAAATTAAATGCGAAATTCAAACACGTGTTGCCAATACAATATTATGAAAAACAACGCAAATGCATGCATGCAAATGAACACAAGTAATTGTGTGATACTGTACTAATAGTAAAACTAATACTAAAAAGTTCCTTAAATTGACTTCAATCCTGTTTTGCTTATTAAATTTAGCATTAGTGTTTGCATTTGAGTTGAAATCTATAAATATTGGTGTAATAAAGTCTGATGAATACAATTCATCTGTTCTCTTTTTCAATTTATCCTACAAAAACAATTTGCAAAAAGAAGCCCTCTGAAATTGATAATAAAATTAATGTGGACTTCTTGTTTACCAAAGTTGCCCACCAGTTTGTAATTGAGTAGGAAGAGAAATGTCATCCTACCCTATTGCTCTGATTTTACAGCTTTTACAGGGGAAGAATCTATTTTATCAAATGTTTGGTGTCACATTCGGTGTTAGGTGCTTCTTCTCGTTATTAAATCTGAAAAACTATTTAAAGCAAAATTACATATTTTAATCTGTGGCCAGGAAATGCCCTGATTTTTTTTAACTTTAAGCATTGTGGGTCCTAGATAACTGATCCATGTGTTTGCTGAAAGCTCTTTTGAAATTACAGGATTCATTTTAACATTAAGGTAAAATGTTCCCTTTTTTCCTCAACTGCAGACTTTGCTGATATGCTTTACCCAGTCGACACAGATACCCAGTCGACAAAGAACTCATCAGTCAAGAAGAAGAACCATTGATGGTGGCAAACAAGAAATTCAGGGACATATGCCAGACCATTTTGGCAAACAGTCATTTCCCAAACACAGTGGAAGGTTGTCTTGCTGCATACCTTCAGCTGGTCTAAGAATTGACCACCAATATGAATAGAAAGAACATCCCTACTCCCTCTATATTTGCAGATGCAAATGAAATATACAAATCCATGATCAGAGAAAGGGGAGAGGGGAGTGCGTAGACATTCTTTTTATACCTCTGGACAGCAGAAGACAGAGGCATTATGTTTTTGGGTAGCCTGTCTGAGTCAATTCTTGTGAACATGACATCTAAAGAGCAGTATGAGGGATTTTTGTAAAACTTTGTAAACATGGCCCCTTGGATGCAAGAACTGATTAAATTTTGAAGTTGTAAAATTAAGTTACTGCATTTTGTCTTTCATGATCATAATTTTTGAGAAGCAAGTTAGCAAAGTTTAACTTTTTTCCTGACCTCTGTTTTCTATTCAGTTGGGTGGTGAGTAATGACTGCTCAGCAGTGTTTTCACATGTTTGTTTCAGTCAAGAGATTTTCTTCAAACTTTGCACAGTTATACACTGACTTTAGCGTCAAGCTTTTTTGGGTAATGGGTCAAATGCTGTGGTTTTCTAACCTCAGGTTCACTTACATACCTCACAGAGGCATGTAACTGCAAGGCAGTAGTCAAAGTTGATAAATGGGTGATGGAAAAAAAGCCTTTTTTCTTTCCATATTATTGGAAGTTCCTTGTTAGAACTAGACTTTGATAAAAATCTAAATTACAGACTTTTAATGGAACTATGCCTCGATCCATGTTTTTGGTCACAAAGGTGATTGGTGGATGCAGATTAGTGTTTTTTATAGCTATTGATCAAGTCTACTTAGTTTCATAGTGCACAACAATACAGAATGCAGCAACCTGATAAAAGGAGCAAAGGTCATCCTTATTCAGTTAACATTTTTTATTGATTCTGTTCTACAGAACAGCATACAAATGTATTCTACTATAAAAACCATTGAATTGCTCAATGATTTGCCAGTACAATTATTAACTAGATAACTCGGTCGTCACAGGGACCGAGTCGTGTATCTCCCTGATCCCGAAATTTCGGACAAAATGGCCGGCGGCAGCCATATTGGACGTCCGAAATTGACAAAAATCGGTCCAGAGCTTTGTCAAATATATATATATATCTTTGCCTGTGTAAAATTTGAAAACATTCCCATAATAATTGTGGCTTCCAGAGTCCAGAACAAATTTTGGACAAAATGGCCACCGGCAGCCATATTGGACATCCGAAATTGACGAAAATCGGTCTTGAGCATTGTCATATATATATCTTTGCCTGTGTAAAATTTGAAAACATTCCTGTCATAATTGTGGCTTCCAAAGCCCGGAAGAAATTTCGGACAAAATGACCACTGGCAGCCATATTGGATGTCGAAATTGACAAAAATTGGTCCTGAGCATTGTCATATATATATATATATATATATATATATATATATATATATATATTATATATATATATATATATTATATATAATCTTCGCCTGTGTAAAATCTGAAAACATTCCAATGATTATTGGGGCTTCCAGAGCCGGAAGAAATTTCGGACAAAATGGCCGCCGGCAGCCATATTGGACGTCCGAAATTGACAAAAATCTGTCTTGACCATTGTCATATATATATCTTCGCCTGTGTTGCATTTGAAAACATTCCTTTAATAATTGTGGCTTCTAGAGTCCGGAACATAAAATCTCTTCGGCGGTGGCGGCCCCGGAACTAAACCATAGTATCTCCCGACTATCGTCATCTGGGAGATACAATTATTATTATATAATATTATATATTGTATAATTAATATACCATGTAAGAACAAAGCCTCCTCATTAGATAAAGCAGTGCAAATAGTCTTATAAAAGACAAGAACGCCTCAAACTGTGCTTATTTGCATCATGCAACTGATGCACCTTTTTTCAGAAAACAAAATTAACTTCCTTACAACTATTTATTCCATGTTGTCATAAAAACCTTAATCTACTCTTAAAGTAGATTCGAACAAATGTAGTATTTAAACACATCCTTCCGTCCATTATCTATGGAGGGATATCTACAAGTTACTAGCTTATCCTGTGCTACCTTTCAACGGGCCAGAGTCTATCCTCGCTGCCATGTCCCACGGCAACTATGTTCGTGTGACATCTGGGGTGGGAAACCCAAATTCTGTTATCACATCCCTGTCATTTGCGTTTAATAATCAAATTTTATGTATTAGTTTATGTTTTAATCAATCCCATTTGTATCATGATGAACTTAAGTTTCCAAATTATCCATAGGGGTAATGAAAGTGACTATTTATCACCATTTTTATTTTAAAACAAATACTGCCATAAAACATTTTTACAAAATTAATTTTTATAAATAATGGCACCTTCACAATGCAGTTGTCTGTATGAACCACTGCTGCCAGGGTTGCTCCATGAATGTATTCGGATGCCAACAAAAAGCAGGCGTCAGAGCGGGCTGCTCCCATGAGCCTCACAATATTGGGATGAGACAGTCTCCTGTTAAAATATAAGACACAATTTAATGTCACGTTGTTTTACAGCCTTAATAGATACTAAAAGAAACTTGTCATCAACATTTGTTTTGTTAAGACAACACGAGAGAGAGAGAGAGTAATGCAAGTCAAATTTAGTTCGTAAAGCAACACGATCTCATGCTGGATGTCGTCCTCAGTTTCTGTAGCGCCGGTGACAATCCGTTTGATAGCTGCAGGAGTACCTTGGAAGGAACCTCTATATACTTTGCTGAATGTTCCTTCCCCTACCAAGTTCTCCTCACTGTACTTTATCATTTCTCTCTCCACATATGGAACACGTGGAAGATACGCTTTGGAATGCAAGCACACATTAAGACACATTATTAAACAGCTGCCATAAGGTGCTCAAATCATTCCAGCTGAGATTCTACAAGCAGTTGTGTCTCAAGGTTCTCAACACTCAAACAGATTATATTAATTACTTAATGTGATAAGGCAAGGGGATGCTGAAACAGAGGGGGCTATAATGAGAATTCATGATGTACTATTGTGTAAGCACCAATAAGTTTGATAACAGGTCAAGAATTCCTTCTACCAAAACAGATTTTACAAAATTAACAGGATAGTGGTGCTGTCAGTCAAACAAGCATGTACACACCAACAAATACATACAAAAGGTCTTATTCCTTATCCAAGTCCTTTAACCATTCAGTGTTATCTTCAGGAGCAGGCGTCCCCACTCCTGAAGTATAAGAACTTATATCCTTCTAACTATCCTTAAAATTTTGAAATATGTGACAACATATTGCTTATATGTTGGCGCAACAGGAGTCCTGCTGGATGACTGAGATGAAATAATGCCATGACCGCTTTGTGAGGCCCCTTCAGCTAGCTCTTCACCTCCCTCCTAAAGCTGCGCCTGCACCTGCAGCTGACCCTACACTTTCGTCGATATGTGACATGAACTGCTTTTTGTTTCTGGAATGCCCTGTCCAAGTCAGCTGAGCAGGAAATCTCAAGGTGGATATCCTATAAAAACATTTGCAACATATTTGCACATTTCATTTTTTTAGATGCAATAACCCAGAGCTGTAAAATATTATTGTTGGCATGAAATTGGTATCAGCATATAATATCTTTAAGAGTGAATCATTAGTGCTTAGATAGGAAAATATTTTGCCAATATTTAAGTTCAATGTGCTGGCCAGACAAACCACTGTTGGGTTTGTGAAGTTTAAAGCAAAACTAATGAAATGCATTTTTTAAAAAGTAAAATACAGCAGATTTTCACTAGAAGAAAATCAGATAAATTTTTGTACAGGGAAAACTCAGTGTTTTGCTTTTTGATTTAAAAAGTCTATATCACTATCTGCAAAAATTTGTTTATTCTGGCTTGTGTGAACTTACCAAAAATACAATGTTGTGCATCCCAAAAAACCATGTCTACATTACTAGTGAAAAAGCCAGGTCAAGATCACAGATCATGGTTTTATCTGATTTGCAACATGAAGATGAATATCAGCTTCTGGTATTTCATCTGTAAAATAAGAAAATGCTCAACTAAAAAGGGTAACCATGCAGTGGTACACATGTACTTCACAGGCATATGTATGTTGGACAAGTAATTACAAAATACAATTTAAAATTGCATTCAGTTGGTATTGGCTGACACACAAATACAAACCTGAGGTGGAACTTCCATCCAGCTTAGCTTCAGAGGTTCCACTGGGTTCATCTGCAAAATGAGACACATTTTGGACTACAATTTTTTAACACACATTTGAAAACAGTGCACACAAGCTAAGATAGTTCAGATATGTAATTACAAGACAATTATATATATATTTTTTCATTTAGTTTAAGTGCAGGCGCACATGCACCTATACACACACATATACATACCCGAGCCCAAGGCACAACTGCTATCCCCCAAACATATCACTTCTGCAAAAAAAAATCACAAATATTTCCTTAAAAATTTAGTTCAAAATTGAAATAAACAAGAAAGATAAAAAAAAATAGTACTATACACTGTTATCAGGGTAATATCACACCAGATGATCCAATGGTCCCCAACTCAAGATAATCCACTTTAACAATTCTTAGGCATTTTACTCCTCATTATGTGTTCTCAAAGTCTGCCAAATATTTTTGAAAAATTCTAAGTGGTTTGGGCTACAGAGGGATTTAAGTAAACTAATTAGTATGTTAATTTGCACTCACAAATTTTATCTAATTCTGGAGGCATTTTGACAGGGGTAAAACTGCATAGATATGAAAGCTTGAGTATAAAATTTTACATATATCCACTAAGTGTGACCCAGGGAAGCAGATTCCACCATTAGATCTGATTTAGAAAAGATTTTTAAAGAAATATTTAGAGTCCAAAATGGCCATCCAGTCAGGATGGTACATCCTCGCCTGTAATTTTTACTTTTTTAAGGGGCTGCAAACCTCAGAGTATCCCGTGAAACCCAACCATTTTGATTTGTATCATCTCTCTATGTCCATGAGAGTTGATCTCTTGAATGAATAGATGCTATCTTTTTGAAATCTTGAGATATTGCTTGCCAAGCATGGCTCCAGCATACATGGTACCCAACTTTGAGAGGCCCTAGCACCAGGGGGATAGGTAGGAGCAGTCTGGGAATTGACTTATATTTTAGGGCTAAGATAGGCCTTTCTCAGGATCGAATCAGCATTTTGCTTCGACAATGACTCCAAGGCAAAAATCCTCATCAAAAAAACACTATTTTTCACATGCAGAAAACTGAGGGTGGGCTGTAATAAATGGGTGTGAAGTCATAGAACCAGCCTGGAACATATTGCAAACAAGCTTCCATGGCAGAGAAAAGATACCAATTTTTCAGGATTATGGATCATCTGGTGTGATATTACCCATCATTAAATACCCAATTCTCTCCTTCCAACAAAGAGGGTCCTTTTCCAAGGAGTTGGAATCTCTGAAACTGTTTTGTATTCTTTGTGGAAGTCCTCCCGATTCCACCTGGTCCCATCAGAATGACAAAGCATAAACAGACTTCCCTCCACCTCTTGTCACCAGAAACGGTTTTTTCCGATATTTACAAGGTCATCCCAGGTTTCATGGCCTTCTAGCAAGATGTGGGGTTAAGACTCTTCCATTATTATTCTTTGGTACCTTCCAGACCTTTCTTTGATTCTAGGCGTCCACTCCCTGAGAGCCATTTTTATCTAACATGGCGGGGGGGTTAGAAAAGGTTCTTAAAGAGATATGTACACAACAGATATTCATACAATCATTCTTCACCTATCAGATCACGAACCTTCACCAGAGATTTACCGAGGTCAACTTCTCTTTTGCAGAGTGGAAATTGTCTCTTCTTCACTTGGGCTTGGGTTAGCTTTTTGGCTTTGCCAAAGACCTCTGCTGCACCTGTAATGTATAAATACATAGGCTGGAGGTTGTAGTGGGATCATCGATATTTGTTACAGTGCAAGATCTCACAACTGGGTGTAATGTTGGCTCTGCTTACTTAAAAATGCCTTGGCATCATCCGAACTGCTGTCATCTGCAACAAAAACATGGCAGTATATTGAAACTAGGGTTTTACATAATTCTACTACTGCCACAGACTTCTATACTGTGATTTTGTATATAATTCAAGCCAGAAATTCAAGATTCAAATCATTTAACAATTTGCAACAACTATCATTAGTCAAACATACCTGATTTGTCATCTGCCAAGAGCTTTTTAACTTTTGCATCAAAGCCTTTCTGAGTAAGCTCACCTACAAATTAAATATGAAGGGCGTGACAATAATTTACTACTGTGCTGTGGTCTGCAAGTCCAAAAACAAATTAATCTTTGACATTCTAACATGGCATGCAATATACTTTAATGGCACATATTTCTATTATTGAAAATAATTTTTCTGTCTTTGTCTTGTAATGTGATATTTTTTATATTGACATTTTTTTTTTTGTTAATCTAAAACTAGGTTTGGGCATGTCCCGGGCATGCCTCAGAGGGGGCTGGAAAAGAGTATATCAGGAGAAAAATCGAGAGAGTGGGGGAGTAGGAGAAATTGCAAGGAGAAATTGTGGAAGGATACATTTGACCAGACCTGTCACTCTTTTCAAGACCTATGAAGCTTTTTGTGGATTTTTGCCTGTGTTGGAGCATTTTCCTGTCCTAGGACATTGCAACATAGCAGCCCATCTCCATTACAAAGGAAATGTAAATATCTCATTTTTTATTTTGATTTCAATCTTGGTCAGTAGGGTAGAGTGTCAATTAGTTCTAAGTGTTTGTTTTAATTAAATCTGTTGAAGTTTAAGAATTTTGTCTGTCATCCCTTGCTGTCCGTGACGCCATCACAAATTGGGGCCATAACAAATTGGGGGCTCGGGTCCGGGGTAGACCATTGTGCGAGTCATTTATTGAAAATCTAAAATTTCAAATAGTGACTTTCACTATTTTTTGAATTTTCCTAGATATATATTGGCAGATCAACAGCAATGGATGATTTCTTGGCATCACCAACCGTAGAGGTTTTGAAGTCTTTTAAAAAGACAGAACTGCTAGAAATATGCAGACAGTTAGAGCTGACAGATGTAAAACCAGCCATGCAAAAAGCAAGACTGGCTAGAGAGATTGTTGAATATTACATTGATGAAAATGTGTTTGCACCAGGAGATCTGGAACAGTTTCCGGTGGAAAATCCAAATGTAGAATTGGAACTTAAATTAAAAATGCTAGAAATTGAAGAAAAAGAAAAACAACGGCAGTTTGAGTTAGAAAAATTAGCAAGAGAAGAGGAAAAAGAGAGAAAGAGAGAAAAGAAATTGAGCAAAAAGAAAAACAAAGAGAATTTGAGAGAGAGAAAGAGGAAAGAGCAGAAAGAGAGAGACAGAGACAGAGAGATTTCGATTTAGAAAAATTAGATAGAGAAGAAAGGCTCCAAATGGAGCTACTGAGAATCAAACTGCAAGCTGAAAACAAATTTCGGGCTTGCCAGGAGGTAAAGCTGGTGCCTCCATTCTCAGAGAAGGAGGTTGATAAGTATTTCCAGTGCTTCGAGAAGGTAGCTAAGAGTTGTCAGTGGCCAAAGGAACACTGGCCTCTGATGTTGCAAACTGTCCTCAAGGGTAAGCTCAACAAGCCTATTCGGCTTTGTCTGCAGATGATTCCTCTGATTATGAGGTTGTCAAAAAGGTTATTTTGGCAGCTTATGAGTTGGTTCCAGAGGCTTACCAACAGAAATTCAGAGGTCTGAAGAAATCTGACAATCAGACTTATGTGGAATTTGCTAACGAGAAGGTTTGCTTTGAGCGCTGGTGTACTTCTATGGAGGTCAAGGATGATTTCAACTCACTAAAAGAGATGGTGTTAGTTGAAGAATTCAAGAACTGTGTCAAGGATGATATTAAGACCTACCTTAATGAGAAGCAAACACTGAATTTGCAATCAGCTGCCAAGTTTGCAGACGAATATGTTCTCACACATAAGTCCAAATTTCAGTCTAGCAGTAACAATAGATGGTCCAAATTTCAGAAGAAAGGTAAAGGTGATACCCAAGATTCCTCACCCAAAGACAAAGACAAATCTGGTGATGGTGCTCAAAAATCCAGTAAAAGGTCTGAACAAAGTGTGAAAGCTGACAGTGACAAAAGTGGTCTAGTTTGCAATTATTGCAAGAAATCTGGTCATGTTACAACTAACTGTTGGTTCCTTAAAGCTAAGAAAGAAAAAAGAAAAGGATACCAAACCCAATGCCTTTGTGAAGACAAGGTTAGAAACCCCTGTAGTAGATGACCGATCTGCTAAATTGCCTGCTCCTTGTGAGGCTAAGAAGCCTGATACTGCTGACTTTGTGAGGGAGGAATTTCTTCCATTTGTGTCAGAGGGATTTGTGGCTCTGAATGAGCATTCTCCTCCTGTCCCCATATATATCCTAAGAGATACCGGAGCTTCTCAGTCACTTTTGTTGATGGACTCCTTGGAGTTACGTGATGAGACCGCTTCTGGGGATTTTCATACTTGTACAAGGTATTGAAGGGAGGACTGTATCTGTACCCCTGCGCTCTGTATTCTTGAAGTCAGATTTAGTTACAGGACAGGTAAAGGTGGGACTTATGTCAAGTCTACCTATCAAGGGTGTTTCTCTGTTGCTAGGCAATGACCTGGCTCGGAGCAATGTAGTTCCCCCTGTTCATCTTACTTCACAGCCGAGCACTGAAGATGGCAATGAAGACCCATCTCTGTATCCTTCCTGTGCAGTGACTCATGCTATGGTCAAGAAGGCTTAAGAAGATGATGTGGTGCCGTCCAGCACCTTGAATAGTCATGACTCAGGTGGTTCGCCTCATGACTCTGTTCAGCCTACTATGGTTTCTCCGTTTGAGGACTTAACAGACACTTTTATCAGTTCTCTATTCAGCCAGCCAGATGGGTCTGGTGATTCTGATGTGTCTGGAGACTTGTCTCTGTCCAGAAAGCGGTTGATTCAGGAACAAACCAATGATCCTGAAATTTGTGTATTAAAGAAGAGAGCCCTTCCTGATGAAGAAATAGATGCAGTTCCAGTTGGGTATTATCTCAAGGATGGAGTGTTGATGCGGAAGTGGCGCCTCCTGATATCCCTGCCAATGCAGATTGGGCAGTGGTCAAACAAATTGTTGTTCAAGGTCTACAGGAATGAGATCTTAACAATGGCTCATAGTTTGCCTTTAGGAGGTCATCTTGGTGTTAACAAGACTGTTGACAAGATCATGAAACACTTCTTCTGGCCTGGACTTCAGAAAGATGTTTCCAACTTTTGCAAAACCTGTCACACTTGTCAGGTAGTTGGAAAACACCAGTTAGACCCACCTGTAGCTCCATTGCAGCCTATCCCAGCATTTGGGGGAGCCCTTCTCCAAGGTCATTGTCAATTGTGTTGGTCCATTACCCAAGACTAGATCTGGAAATCAGTACTTGTTGACAATCATGTGTGCATCTACCAGATTCCCTGAAGCCATACATCTACGCAACATCAAGGCAACTGCAATTTCGAAGGCTTTGATAAAGTTCTTCACGTTGTTTGGCCTTCCCAGGGAAATTCAGTCAGATCAAGGTAGCAATTTCACTTCCGGATTGTTTCAGCAGGTTGTGTTTGAACTAGGTGCGAAGCAGATTCTTTCCAGTGCCTATCATCCAGAGAGTCAGGGTGCCTTAGAGCGGTTTCATTCCACTCTCAAGACAATGATGAGGACTTATTGTTATGACCATGAGAAAGACTGGGATGAAGGCGTTCATTTGCTGTTGTTTGCAGCGAGAGAAGCAGTGCAGGAGTCTACTGGATTCAGTCCGTTTGAGCTAGCGTTTGGCCATGAAGTGAGAGGACCTTTGCTATTGTTGAGTGAACAATGGCAAGAGAAAGAACCGCGATATCAGTCTGTTAGACTATGTTAGCAAGTTCAAGGAAAGACTGCGTGCAGCTTGTGACCTAGCCAAAAGAGAACTTGAAATCAAGTCAGGAAAAATGAAAATTTGGTATGATCATAAGGCTAGAAGCCATGAGTTTAAACCAGGAGACAAGGTCCTTGTGTTGTTTCCCTTGCAGTCCAATCCATTGCAGGCTAGATTTCATGGTCCTTATGAAACTCTGACAAAACTCAATGATCTCAATTACATTGTGAAGACTCCAGACAGGAGAAAGCCAAAACAGTTGTGTCACATTAACATGCTGAAGCCTTATCATGATAGGAATGCTAGGGTTGCAGCTGTCACTTCAGATCCTCCTATGGCCGAGACTTGTGAAGGTGAGGGGGAGTTTCAAGATGATGAACCTAGAATTAAAGCTGAAGTTCTTTCATGTAAATTGTCAAATTCTGAAGTGTTGCAAAATCTTGATGTTAAACTCCAGCACTTAGAACCCTCACAGAAAGATCAGTTTGAGAGGTTGATCAAGAAATATAAAGATCTATTTCCTGATGTTCCAAAGAGAGATTCTATAGCCTCTCATGATGTAGATGTTGGTGATGCCAAAGCAATAAAACAGCATCCGTGCCGGATGAATCCTGAAAAGAGAAAGATTGCTGAGAAAGAGGTTGAGTACATGTTAGAACATGATATTATCAGACCCTCTAACTCCGATTGGAGTTCACCCTGTGTTCTAGTTCCAAAACCTGATGGAAGTAATAGATTCTGTACAGATTACTTAAAGTCAATGCTGTAACTAGAACTGATGTGTTTCCAATACCTAGGATTGATGATTGTATCGATAGAGTAGGGCAAGCAAAGTTTCTGACCAAGATTGATTTATTGAAGGGTTATTGGTGTGTGCCTTTAACTGAGAGGGCCAAGAGCATCTCTGCTTTTGCCACAACATCTGGGTTCTACCAGTATGAAGTCCTACCCTTTGGCATGAAAAATGCCCCAGCCACGTTCAAAGGATGATACAGTCTACAATCGCCGGATTGCCACACACGGGTGCGTACATCGGCGACCTGATCACATGGAGTGACTCCTGGGAAGAACATCTGAAAGATGTAGAGACGTTGTTCCAGCGCTTGACCCAGGCTAACCTGACTGTTAACCTGAACAAGAGTGACTTTGGTTGTGCTCCTGTCACGTATCTTGGCTACGTCATAGGCCAGGTTAAGGTGGCACCCATAGATGCTAAAGTTCAAGCCATCATGGACTTTCCAGTTCCTGACAACAAAAAAGCTTTGGGCCACTTCCTTGGAATAATCGGGTACTACCGCAAGTTCTGCAAGAACTTTGCTGAGATTGCTCTCAGTCTCACCAACCAACTGAAGAAAGGCGTAAAGTTCACTTGGGATGAAGCATGCCAAAGAGCCTTCGATCACCTGAAGTCTCTGCTGTGTCACTTCCCCGTGCTCAAATCTCCTGACTTCAACAAACCGTTCTCCATGGCAGTCGATGCTAGCGATCAAGCTTGTGGATCTGTGCTCCTACAGAGAAGTGACTCGATGACATTGAGCATCCCGTGGCATACTTCTCCAGGAAGTTCAATCGCCACCAAAAAAACTATTCCACAATTGAGAATGAGCTGTTGGCTCTGGTTCTATCCTTACAATACTTTGAGGTTTATGTTTGTACAGGGCAAAAGCCAATGAGTGTATATACTGACCACAATCCGTTAATGTTTTTGAGTAAGATGAAAAACAAGAATCGGAGATTGTTGAATTGGAGTTTGATTTTACAAGAGTTTGACTTGGAAATTAAGCATGTAAAGGGTGCTGACAATGTAATTGCTGATTGCTTATCCCGTGTTTGAGTATGTGTATATATATCACCTGTGTTTATTAGCATATTGTATTATATGTATATATCTACAAGTGTCTACTTAACCATTTTTGCATTGAAAAGAAAAATTTTGCCTTTATAAGTCAAAATTTTTCCCTTTTGGAATGGAGGTGTAATGTGATAAAAAGCCACTAGATGGCAGTATTGACATTTTTTTTTTGTTAAGCGCAATCTAAAACTAGGTTTGGGCATGTCCCGGGCATGCCTCAGAGGGGGCTGGAAAAGAGTATATAAGGAGAAAAATCGAGAGAGTGGGGTAGTAGGAGAAATTGCAAGGAGAAATTGTGGAAGGATACATTTGACCAGACCTGTCACTCTTTTCAAGACCTATGAAGCTTTTTGTGGATTTTTGCCTGTGTTGGAGCATTTTCCTGTCCCAGGACATTGCAACATAGCAGCCCATCTCCATTACAAAGGAAATGTAAATATCTCATTTTTTATTTTGATTTCAATCTTGGTCAGTAGGGTAGAGTGTCATTTAGTTCTAAGTGTTTGTTTTAATTAAATCTGTTGAAGTTTAAGAATTTTGTCTGTCATCCCTTGCTGTCCGTGACGCCATAACAAATTGGGGCCATAACAGTCAACAAACACATTAACCATCATGCCGTGTTTATACGTTTTGATGTAGTTTTGATTTAAGTTTAAGTTGTAATTTTGAGAAAAGTTTTATAGTATTTTTCCCAAAGCCATGATATTTTAGAAGAATTGATGTTTTGAATACATTGATTGCACACATTTACTATTAAGAAAACAATTTGTTGCATTGATTTTTATTAAAACAACAACTTCTGGTGTTTCCTAGATTACAATGTTAAACTGCTTTAATGAAATAATATTTCTCAATCTACAGTGCATGTAGTTAGAGTCACTAAGGAATAATGGGAATGGGAAAAAAATACCATAGAGAACAGGTGATTCCTGAACACTTCTTTTCAGCTATTCTTCATGTGCGTCTTAAGTATGGAGACAAAAAAGATGTTCACATCCCTAGGCTACACCAAATGTAGCAACATGACCCCAGTGACACCTTGCCAATACCAACACAGCAAAGCTTTTCCAAAATAATTTCCAGAGCAGCTAAGTGTAGGCTGCTAAAAAAAAAAAAATGAAAGAAGGCTGAGCAATAGGCATTTTTATTTACGCAGCTGCTGCTACTCTACATCTTATGAAAATACCCAGTCCAGAAAGGTGCATTTTTAATGCATGGGGGTGTCAGCTGGTGATGACAGTAACAATTAAATTAATAACATATAATATTAATGATTAATTTTTTGTGCATTTTTTCACAATGGGATGTCACGTTACAGGATCAAAACTGGCAAAGAAAAGTTTTTTACTTGATCAATAAAATCCAGATATAAAATGAAATAACAAACTTTGATAACGAAAAGAGAAAACCAGAAATACATTTTGGAGTAAGATCATTATGTTTGATTTTTTTTTCCACTCTGGCTGAACTAATAACACTAGTACAACGTTACACTTCCACGCTTAAATGCATATGAATTACAAAATTACTAAGGAGAACTGGGTGACCTTTACAAAAACCAGTAGCAAGAATTTAGTCTTTACCGGCTTCGAGCTCCTTCTTCAGATCCTCATACACCTTTACTTTGTCCATTTTCTGGAGTAAAAAATTAATTTAGCAACACTTCAACCATTGCCAATACTGGAGCTAGCGAAAATTAGCTAGCCACTGTATTGGCCAAATTTTACCATTTAAAATTGTGAAGAGTTCTTACGTTTCATCTAACTGTACATTTATTAGTCTAACAATATGCTGATATATCTTAACAGTGGCAAAACATAAAAGGAAAAGAACAACTTTCAACTTACTGGCGTATCCATGCAGCAGAGTCGCGAACGATGGTGTTGTTTTGAATTTGTGCCATTGAATATTGATGAGGCTTCGTGTGTACTTCCAGTTCCTTCAAAATAAAATGCTATGTTGTGTTTTACGGCCTGAGGCCGTATTATGTGAGGCCGTTTTTTACGCTGTTTAGTCTGCTGATTTTCATTTTTAAGCTGTTTAATCTGAGGCCGTTTCGTCTGAAGCCGTTAATCTGAGGCCATTTTATGTGATGCCGTTTTGTCTGATGGTTTTTATTTTGAAGCCTGAGACCGTTTGGTTTGACGGAGGTTTGTCTGAGACATGACGCCGTTTGGTTTGACAAATGACGCCATTTTGTCTGACGAAGGTTTTCCTGAGATATGAGGCCGTTTTGTCCGACAAATGACAGAGGTTTTTCTGACACCTGATACCTCACTCTGAGACCTGAGGATGTCCTAAAATGTACACCGTACTCCGGTAATATCAAATACATGCCATGCGTTGAGCTTTTGGGAAAAGTACCATAGTTGATGTGATAAAGTAAAATCTGGAACAAATGCCAAATCACAGTTACATTTCACGGGCGAATGTTTAGGCTATGGGGCAAACTCCGCATCCGTAATGGAAGGAGAGTACCTCAGATCGGCAGCCCTCTGGCTTAGTGGTGTCGAGCATTTACCAAACGGAAAGGCCACGATTGGAAGAACAGGCAGCCAAGAAACAGTACTCTAATGCAATGGAAATAAAAATCGTCAGGCCGACAGCACTATAGCTCAATGGATTGGGGGGGGGGGGGAGGGCAGTCATATTTCAGGGGGTGCGGGTGCCCCCCTGTGACCGCCCCCTTTAGAACTGCCCCTGCTTTGAGCTCCGAGAAATGGTGTATTTTATATACAACTACAGATCTCTGGAGAAGTCAGGTAACCTCACTAAAAATTAATTTAAAACTAGATCTGAGTACATAAAAAGGGATATCAACTGAAAACTATTGAACACGGATGAATAAAAAAAAGAACTCCCTGTTAATAAAACTCCATTTCTGAAAAAGTTGGGATGGTGATGCTTAAAACAGAAAGCAGTGATTTGTAAATCATCTTTTTGATCTGAATTACGCTGAGAAACATACAAAACAAAACATTTCAAGTTTAGACCTATCAACTGTATTTTTGGAAATACTCATTCTGAATTTGATGTCTGGAACACATTTCAAAAATTTTTGAGAGGGCAATCTAGGGATCAGAATGTTTTGGAATACTAAAAATGGGTGAACAGGTATTTTAAAAACTAATGTTACTGCTTGGACACGAAAGGAGCATCAACAAAAGGCCCATTTGTTTAAAGGCAACTAGTGCTTGAAGCTCACCACTTGTGAAAAGTCAGTGATTGAATAAACCAACCACTTAAAAACAACAAAACACCTCCTACAGATTATAATTATAATTTCTTTATTTATTCTCCACATTTTTGGCTACCTAACTTCTCCTTCATACTTTCACCTAGAAACTTCATTCAACTTTCAAAATTCCGCTAATTCTGAATTATGGTGCTTGTATTCAACTTTTTGGTATTTTTCATACTTTTTGAGTCATTGAATGCATTGATTTCACTTACAGGAGTAGCATGTGCACTTGAATCTTTAAAAATGTCCACACAGTAGTACTTGAAGCACTTCAAACCTTTATCTACTTTTATGTACAATGCCATTTCAATCAGGAGAGACTCAAGTGAAATCAAGAAAAATTTATTATGCATTGAGCATAAGTAGAATTCAATTCAATTCAATTTTATTAATATAGTGCTTTACAGAGAGTAAAGGGCAGAGCACAGACTAATCCCTAATCCCCGAATAGCAGGCAAAAAACTCCCTGTAGGGAGAAAAAGCCTTGAACAGTGGTGAGAAAAAACTCCTCAGTGAGAAGAAATCTCAGGAGGAACCTGGCTATTCTGGGGAAGCCCATCCTCCGCTGGCTGAATAATAAATTGATGGTAAATTAGGAATGAGAGGATCAGGACAGCAGGAAGACAGCAGTCAGAATTAACATGCTTAAAATCAGACAAGTCTATGGCGCTTGGACTCTTCGGGAAGACTCGTAGAGCAGGAGCACGGCTCAGAGCAGCAGCTGGAAAAATCCCCCGAAAAGTCCAGACACTGGTGGCTGTGGTGACTGAAGGCTGACACAGCTGGAGCGGCAGTACGGAAGGTCTGATGGAGCAGGGTGGCGTTGGGGAGGAGGAGGGTCAGCGAACGGCAGCACGAACGAACTAGAGCAGAGAAAATAATACTTTTTTAAAAAGACAGCAACACAACGATTGGCTAGCGATGCGACTGAGGTGTGCCACGGTTGGATGGAAGAGATCAGCTGCTACACCAACTGACTGCTCAATTGACAGCCCCAGACATTGACTGCAGAGGTTTATGGGCGAGCATCAGAGAAACGAAAAAGAAAATAAACAGTTGATGTCTTGGAGAGAGAGAGTCTTCCTGACTGAATTTTCGCTAAGCTTCATTTTAACTACAAACGTATTACGTTGTACTTTCCTTCTGCATTTTTCATACCTTTCAAAGTTTGGAGATTTTTTTCGTTTTCTTTTTTTTGTTGTTGTTTTTGACATCACAGTTAAAATATAAAATATCCCACTGTCATAAATTAATTGTAATTTTCAGAAGCTTTGAACTCATTTTTAGCAGCTTTACCTTACCTTTTCAGCAATTTGAACCCCACATTTTTGGCAGCTTCCAGCTTGCCCACGCAGTTTCCCCTAGAACTTGTATGTATCTTGTATGATTAAAAGATTCAGGGAATCTGGAGAAATCTGTGTGTAAAGAGTTTATCATGGTTTTGGGGGTTGCTGCCTGCTGTGCATTTTCTTTTGCCACCTGAGGGCTATCCTGCTCTCTGATCAGGTGGTTGATTGCTTATTGTTTGCAGCTGAGGAGAGACTATTTAAGAAGCTCTTCCACCACCATTTGGCGCTTTTGTCTCACTCTTGAGAGGACTAATAAGCCCTTAGCATTTAGTCGGAGGAAACTCCTTGAAAGATTTTAGGATTTGGTGTTAGTCCGTCCTATTTATCGTTTGTCCGTCCGATTTATCGTTCTGTTCCTCAGAGTATATGTTCTGTTCCGAAGAGGTCTTGTTTGTTGGAGCATTGTCTTTGCTCGCAGACCTGTCGGTTTGCTCCTGTTCTAGCAGGAGGGAGTGGTTACTCTGTTTGTCTCTAAAGAGATAGCTCTTATTTTCTGGGAGGATTTTTGCCCACTTTTTCTGGGTTGTGTTTTGTTGGTGGAATTGCCGGGGAGTACGCTCCTTTTTTCTGTAACCGTTTCTCCCATTATTGGTCACTCATGTTTCATGGATGGCTTTTAGAAACACTCTCCTGTGTCGCGTCTGGGCCTCAGTCCCATTCCCCCCTCACAGAGTTGGAGTGAAAATCTATAGTGATCTTTAGTCCTTCAGATGGCACTGTATCAAAGACTTGCCTGACTTTGAAAAACCACTGCCAATAATTCAAGCTTTACAGTAGCGTTAGTTCAGTCAGAAGTCAGGCTGGTCATAAGTCCCCTTCTGTCTAGTCATTCTTTACCTCAGCATATCCTATCCAACAGACAAGCTTTTATAACCAAGGCAGTGTTCATTCATTTCTTTGACTCTGCGCCCTCTACGCTGTTTGTACTCTGGTCTAATAAAAATATCTCTTCTCCCCCACCTCCCCAGCCTCCTCCTTTGTTAACAACACTGTTTATTGCAAGCAGTATGTGCTTATACTATGTTCAGTGATTTAAACATAAGAATCTCAGGCTCTGTTACAACTGATAAAGTAACAATGGACCAATAATGTAATAACTGCCCGATAATGTAATAACTTCAACCGATAATGTAATAACTGCTTACCCAATAATGTAATAACATTTTGACCGATAATGTAACAAAAAGCGTCTGCCCAATAATGTAACAACACTCAACCGATAACGTAATAACTCAGTTCATTCAGTTCATCTGGGCGTGAGGGTGATCGTGTTGCCAGATCATTGAGCCAAATTCATGTGGGTGAGTGGGTGACATTGTTGCCAGATTATTGAGCCAAATTCATGAGTGCATGAGGGTGCGGCAGTGTTGCAAGACCTGTCGGGCCAAAGCTGCAGGGGTGAGTGGGCGGAGTGCTGCCAGATGCGTCTTTTGAAAATCCATTGATCCATAGTCATCTAGCAAAAGAATATGGCCGGCGATAAGAGCAATGGTGCAATAGGGCATGTGAGGGCAGGGACCAGGGCTGCTGGTGAGGGTACCACGCTATTACTCTATGTTTGAGCACGTGACCTAACTCCTTGTGACTGTGACGTCAACAGTTCTCCCGTCATTGCTCGCGCAACGGCTGATGAACTGTTTTACGTCACAATTACTTAGGACTTAGGTCAAGTGGTACCCTCACACGCCCTATTAACCCCTATGCGCAGAAGCAAAATATGGCTATTAATACGTGACTATTTAATGCTCTATAATTCAAGAATTAAGCTTCATAGAGACGGTGGATATGGCTCAACTGAGACAATACACTTGCAGCATTTAGTATGCCATTGTATTTCAGTTTATTTTCATGATTTTGGTCGAGAAAAGGGGCTGCATGCACAAAAAAAAAATCTTCATGAAAATTCAGCATTGAAATTATAAATAAAATAATACAGAGGATTGAAAAAATTGCTGGGGGTTAAAACAATACATTTCTGGGATAATAGACTGCTTGACCACAGGTGTTTCTTATCTGAGCACGAAATTTTATTTGGCTTCGAAAGAGGAAACCAAATAGGACCGCTTACCAGCTGGCTCCCCAAACACTAACAGCCCTCAAAATGGTTCACTGTCAAATCATAAAATAATGACATTTTTAATTCAAATCAACTTTTGTCTCATGAAATTCAATATGAACAAGAGCACTCAGAGAGCGCATACCTCCGCCAAGGCCCAGCAGTCCTCCCCCCGGCTGCTTAATCCCTTCCGGATCCAGCCCAAAATCTAATGGGACCTAAGTTAGACCAATTCCCACCTACTGTGAAAATTTTGTGTAAATCCGTCCATTAGTTTTTCCCTAATGTTGCTAACTAACTGACAAACTGTTATGCCCTCGGATCCGGGAACGAGGCATAATAATAGAAACACTAGTAGCTCCTCTGTTTTGTAGTAAAATGTAGATATAGGTAACACACATTTAGTGGCATGGCGGCTGTGCACTGTGATTGGTGACTGGTAGGGGAAATCGAGACGATGCCTTGTGTCCTGATTGGGCAGTGGTTGGTCATGGGAGGGGTGTCCCTTTTAAATAGGCCAAAATCAAAGGTGGTTGGGGCGATGTGCCAGAGCCCTGAAGCGGAGGACACCTTCCCCAAACGTTCGTTCCCAACCACGTGTATGCGCCTCATCTTTTTAACTTGTCACCTATAGTACTGCCGTGCTTTTAGTAAATACCTCACTACACTGAACCCAAGAACCGAACGACACGGAGCTATTCGCATTCGCAATAATCACATCTTAATTCAAATCAACTTTTGTCTCATGAAATTCAATATGAACAAGAGCACTCAGAGAGCGCATACCTCCACCAAGGCCCAGCAGTCCTGCCCCAGGCTGCTTTATCCCTTCCGGATCCAGCCCAAAATCTAATGGGATCTAAGTTAGACCAATTCCCACCTACTGTGTAAATTTTGTGTAAATCCGTCCATTAGTTTTTCCGTAATGTTGCTAACTAACTCACAAACAAATAAACAAACATATTCCAACGATTACATAACCTCCTTGGCAGAGGTAATTAATGATTTTCTGGTTGAATTTAGTATGAGTTTATCAATATAGGCGCAGCTGGACATCAGTGGTCACCAGTAACCTCTCCAAACCCAAAACATGCCTTGTCTCCATGATAAAGTTCAGAGTTTTGTCCACCATTCAACGAAGCCGCATCAGCAAGCACATGTACTCATTAAAGGAACCACTTATTTTACGGTCAGAACCTTCACTCAGATGGAAAGCCTGCTATTTACAATTCCGATCATCCAAGCGAAACGAAAACTTGTAACAATGGTTTTCACACCCTATAAGGAGCAAGTATAATTCACAACACAGTAACAGCTGTTCGCATTTTAAAAGAGCAAAAATCCAAGGCATTCTATTTCGTTGAATGAGGTATAAATTCTTAAACAGATCACTTCATTAAGCAAAATGTCAGCACATTGCAGTATCAACTATTCTTGTTAGCCAATCTGATAAACTAGCTCTGTGATCCTGGTGGTGGACTGAAAATAAGAAATAGCTGGCTAACCGGCAGTGGTCAACAGCTTTTTCAGAGTAGCGCACAATTGGCTATTGCGCTACAGGGTTTCAAATTGGGAAGGAACTGCCGGGAAAGGGAAATAAAATAAATAGCTTTGTTCGTTGCTCAAGCGCCTCCTGTTGGCCAGACAGGCACTCGTCAGGAAGATTCTAAGCCTGTTCATGTCCAGGTATCCTCCGCCCTCGCTCTGAACTTGCGAGGATTCAAACAATGAGTGTATAAGAGGCAGTGGCTGACAGGCACGTGCTTCGGTGGAGAGCTGTGAACTGTCTTCACTCTCCTGAATTGGCAACAAGGGGTCGCAAACGAGCAAGGCTTGTACATAGTTCACCAATTGAGCATTCCAGATTCGGGTGGGATTGGAGATGCCAAATAAAAAAAAAAAAAAAGAAAAGAGACTACTACTACTACTGGCCACTATAAAGATCCGGTTCACTTAAAAAACTGGAGACCACTTACTCTTCAGGTGTTATGATGCAAAAATATTAGCTAAATGCATAGCATTGCGTATAAAAAATGTCCTACCTGATATTGTACACCATGACCAGTCTGATTTTATACAAGGACGAAACATTGCAAATAATATAAGACAATTACTCGAAATTATAGAACATCATGATAAAATAAAGAAACCAGGTTTAGTTTTTATAGCAGACTTTGAGAAGGCCTTTGATAAAATAAGATGGGATTTCATTCATCAATGGTTAGAATTTTTTAATTTTGGTGAGTCTCTTATACAGTGGGTTAAAGTTATGTACAATAACTCAATCTCAAAAATTATAAATAATGGTAATATTTCAAAACCCATTGCCTTTTCACGGGGGGTAAAACAGGGCTGCCCGTTATCACCGTATTTATTTATTATGGCAATAGAAATACTCGCTATAAAAATACGATAGGGGCAAGGATCCCTGGAGGAGTAGTACCTTTCTGGTGGCCACACCACCTAGGCGTCCCAGACTGGTCTCCCCACATCCAGCGGCATGCAAAGCGTAACCTATGGCCAATTTGTCATCAGCATGTGGGCTCTCCACCTAGCCTCTCGCATGCTGAAGACCATCCGCAGTGGCTCCAAGCGCTGCCCCTGGTCTTGCAGAACGCGTCGGATCTAGGGGAGAAAACCCCGATAAAAAGACCCACCACGTTGGTGGACCATCATATGCACCCTCACCTTGGAGGGTTTCTGCTGCAGAGATTAGCTCCCCGATTGTCGAGGTCTCCTTGCCATCGGATCAGGAACTTCTTTCCGTAAAGCAGCGTGTGCCTACTGTTGTGCACCAGTAGTCCCTCGATTAACTACTTCACGCACATGGCGTCCGCCGAGTTTGAAAAGCCCTTTGGCGATCGGCGAGAGGCGACGGGAACAGGATAGTGAGATCTGGGAGTCCCTAGTCTCAAACCGACACAGTAGGCGGCAGAGATCTGATTCAGTCGCTCCACTTCTGGACCGGAACAGAGGAGTGGTTTGGCAGCGACCTCTGTGACTGAGCAGCCCTTTTTTAGGTTCCACTCTGCTCACCCCAGGATGGGGAAGGGGCTAGAAAATGTGCCCTAAAAATAGTCTGTTCTATCCTCCCCTGGCTGGGTTACCGCGCCCAGCAGGATCACCGATACTGCGGTCGAAAAACTTACAAGATTAATTTTGGAACATGGAATGTATGCACCCTATTAGAGGATACTGGAAACTCTGACCGTCCCGAGAGAAGAACTGCTCTTGTATCCAGGGAACTAAGCCGTTTGATATTGACATTGCTGCTCTGCAGGAAACTAGAAGAGCCGGATCGGGCAGCTAAAGGAAGTTGGTGGAGGCAGGGCCGTAACCAGGATTTTTGAAATACCGAGGTCAAATAATGCGCACTTACCCCCAAGCTCCAACCACTACATTGTTTTGTTGCTAATAAGACATTTATTTCCAATAACCTCTTCAGGAACACATTGAGGGGTAACAGTTGGAGTGTAGAAACGGACTTATGTGTTGCATAACTTTTTCATTTCTCACCTAACCACCTCAGGGCTCTGAAGTTTCACGCAATGAGCGTGATTGTCACTCATTTCAGTCGGATGTCAGGCACTTACGCCACAAATGGTATTTCTCACGCAAAAAAAAAAAAAAAAGATTAAAATGAAAACAATTTCCAACAGCTGGTCTATATGCACAGCAGCACTGCTATAACTGTGGAAACCGGCAGGAATCAAACACGTCTCCCCTGGAGTTCTCGGTGGCAGCTTGCCACCTGCCAGCCAATAAAAAAAAGGAAAGGGGCTACCCAATAGCCAATAAGATTATAGCACTATCGTATCTGGGTAATATTTGGGGAAGCAATCAATTAAAAAAAAAACAGTTATCCTGGAATTATTTACGTGATCCTGCTACAACAACGTTGCGCATTATTCATTCACTAACGGTGGAAAACGAGCAGAAGTGTGTAAAGTACTGGAAAAAAATAACTAAGTAAAAGTAGAAGTACCATAACTGAAAGTTACTTTGGTAAAAGATGAGGTCACCCATAAGAAAATTACTTGAGCAAATGGCCGAAAGTAGCTCACATTAAATGTACTTAAGTACCAAAAGTATTTTGTGAAAAAATTTACTTAAGTATCAAAAGTGCAAGTACAAGTACAAAGTATTTTTCAAAGTATGCATAGTAACAAAAAAAGCAACCACTCTTTGTTCTCTCCTTGTGCTCTTTCATCAATTCTCAGGTGAATGAAAGATACAGTATTCAAAAAACAAACAGGCAGTCTCTCCTTCATATACTTCGTCTTTGAGTTTACTGGCAGTTTAACCCTCAATTAACCAAACCCATTTCCAATTTTGTAAAAATCATTTCCTTAGGCAAATATGTTGATTATGGGCCAATATTTGGAAAAATAGTTTCAAAAAAAATTAAAATTTTTTTTTTAATTTAAATTTAAATTTTTTTCTTTAATTTTAAAATTTTAACTTGACGGACCATTCAAGTTATTCTCAAATGTTTATTTGGCAATAAGAAACAAAACCAGCAGGGCGTCCAGGCTGTTAACCCTTTCACTTTATGTAGCAGTTATGCTACGGTGGTTAATAGAGGGTTAAAAACCACTATAATTAATAGTAGAATTACATAGTATCAATAACATGTCTAATTTTTGCTTCAGAAAACTGATTTTTCATAACTACTGATTGGGATACCATTGGCTCATTGTAGCTGAAGTGCCTGCTGCAGAGGACAACGATTATTTCTGTAGTAAGATTTTTTTATTTTATTTATTTTTTTAACTGCTGGATAGATACTGTGGGCAAGTATATTGAGCAGTTTGCACATCATGCTTAGCTGAGGAGTTTTATTCAGGCAACTCCTGAAAAACAGGGATTGGAGTGAACTCGTCCATATTCTAAACCTTGTTTGGCTTGCTTGTGAATATTCAATAACTGATCCATGTGTGCCATCAAGTGATATAATATTGTAACTGTGTGCATAAATTTGCAGCTCCATGTACGCTGGCGGATACATCTGCACGAAGCGCTGATGATACCCTGCCGAGCACCGCTGTTCCTCTCGAACACGCCAAATCTAGATAATCAGTAAATGATGAATTAAATTCGTATTTTAATGTGAAACGAGTAACTAAGTTGCCAGAGTCAAAGTAACGAAGTGAAAGTATACTTTTTTATCTTTTAAATGTAGTAAAGTCCCGTTTTAAAAAAACTTAAGTACAAATCCTCAAAAAAAAAAAAAAAAACTAGCCTACTTAAGTACTGTTATGAAGTACATGTACTTCGTTACTATGCACCTTTGAAAACGGGAGTAGCCTATCATGCACCCCCCGGAGAAAATCTCACTCTAGCCGGCATTAAAAACAGCCCTGCCTCCTCTTTGCCTGCTCTTCGGGTCGACTTGAAAATAACAATTTTGTCTGCCTTAGTGTTCTCGCATTTTGGGTCAGTCTCAGGATAGCATATGGTCTCCCTTCACAACAATGATACAATTGAACTCTCTCTCGCAAGACTCGTGAATGATTTTATCCGTTTACCTCAACCTGAGCTGCTGTGCATTCGCAGCGAGGGCCGTGGTGTTTAAAACGCACGGTGACGTGATAGCCTACACTGCACTATGAGGATGCGGGCTCTCTCTCTCACTCTCACTCTCACATTCACACTCACACTCACACACACACACACACACACAAATGATTTGCTGAATAAATGAGCACAGTGAGGGGAAAAATAGGTGGGGAAAAAAACGAAAATGCAGAGACAATTAACCGAGGTCCGGACCTCGGTGTCCTCAACGGTGGTTACGGCCATGAGTATTTGTCGGCAGTTATCACCTTCTTTTCACTGAGAAAAAATACCGCGGACATGACCTTGGTGTCTTCAATGGTAGTTACAGCCCTGGGTGGAGGCTATACCTTTTTCTGGCAGGGCAGGCCTGAAGGGCAGCCAAGACTCCACAGCGTCGGCTTTGCTATCAAAAACGACGTGATCAAGCACCTTACTGAGCTCCCACAGGGCATAAATGAACGTATTATGACCTTACGCTTACTTCTGTCCAATAACCAGTACGCTTTCATCATCTGTGCTTATGCCCCTACTTTAGATGCTGAAGATGAAGCAAAAGAAGTCTTCTATTCAACCTTAGACTCAATTCTGTCCAACACCCACAAAGATGACCATATTATTCTCCTTGGTGACTTTAATGCGAGGGTTGGCAGGGACAGCGAGCTCTGGAAGGGTACAATCGGCAAAGACGGTGTTGGAAAATGTAATTCCTACGGCTTGCTGTTACTCACCTTGTGCGCCGAGCATCAGCTTGTCATTACCAACACTCTATTCCGCCAGAGGAACAAGTTCAAGACAACCTGGCAGCATCCTAGGTCTAAGCATTGGCACTTAATTGACTATGCCATAGTCCGCGCCCGTGACCTGAGTGAGGTCAGAATTACAAAGGCGATGGTAAGTGCTGACGACTGCTGGACTGACCATCGACTCATCCGAACTGTCATGTCCCTAAAGTTACAGCCAAAAAGGCGGTATATGGCAAAGCTGGCGCGCCGTAGGTTTGATGTTGTGAAACTTGACGACCCAGAGAAACGTGAACTTTTTCAACTATTACTTCGCCAAACTCTTACTTCTGTTGTCGGCGACGATGATGATGCCATAAAATATTGGGAAGACCTTAAGGCAGCGATAATCTCCTGCTGTGAGAAATCCATTGAATATCGGTCTCAGAAACATCAGGACTGGTTTGATGAAAATGATAGCGGGATCACAGAGCTAATATCTGAAAAGAGGAAAGCTTTACTGATTGGCAGCGCGATCCCTCGAATGAGAGCGAAAGAAAAACCTATCATACCTTAAGAGCTGAAGTCCAGAGGCAAATTTGTCGTTTAAAGGATGAGTGGTGGGCAAATAAGGCAAATGAGATTCAAAGTCTTGCTGACAAAGGAGACACCCGCAGCCTATTTAATGCCATTAAGGCAATCTATGGTCCTAGCACGCACGGCGCAGTAGCAGTCAAGGATAATAATGGAACTCTCCTGAAAGACGCTAGCAGCATTAACCGTCGCTGGATGGAGCACTTCCATGAGCTCCTGAACCGTGACTCCTTTATTGACGAGGCCGTTTATGACGACATTGAGCAGCTACCAATAAACCAGGAGCTCGGGAGTGAACTCAGGCCCTCCGAGATACGAACCGCTTTTGCACAGATGAAAAACGGCAAAGCTCCCGGCACCGATGGAATTCCTGCAGAGATATTTAAGCACGGAGGGACTGATTTAGAACACTGCATCTACAAGCTCATCCTCCTCATCTGGAAAAGAGAGGAATTACCATCGGACCTGCAAGACGCTGATATTGTCAAAGTCTTTAAGAAAGGTGACAAATCAGAATGCGGAAATTATCGTGGTCTCTCGCTGCTGGCTATCGCAGGCAAAATAATCTCACGAGTCTTGGCGAACCGTCTCCAACCACATGCCGAAACGTTCCTCCTGGAGTCGCAATGTGGCTTTCTTGCCCACAGAGGAACCACTGACATGATCTTTACGGCTCGGCAACTTCAAGAGAAATGTCGCGAGCAGCACCAACCACTCTACATGGCCTTTATTGACCTATCTAAGGCCTTTGACTCTGTCAACCGTGAGGCATTGTGGAGAATCTTAGCCAAATATGGTTGTCCTGAGAAATTCATCATCATTCTCAAACTTCTCCATGACGGCATGGTTGCAAGAGTCCTTGACAACTGCTCCAATAGTGAACCCTTTGAAGAGCGAACCAGTGTTAAACAAGGCTGTGTGATTGCACCCACACTTTTTTCAATTTTTATATCAGCAATCGTTCAGTTAATGAAAGACGACCTTCCTGAAGGAATAGCAATCACCTACCGTCTAGACGGGGGCCTATTCAATCTAAGAAGGCTGAAAGCTAAAACCAAGACCTGCATTACTTCTGTTATCGAACTTCAATACGCTGATGACAACTGTGTCTGCGCCACGTCGCAAGCAAACCTCCAGGCTATTCTGAATGCGTTTGGGCAAGCATACCAACGGCTGGGCCTGTCTGTGAATGTGAAAAAGACTGAGGTTCTTTTCCAACCTTCACCAGGTCAAACGAATGCCCACCCTTCCTTCAAGATCAATGAGTCTGTCCTGGGAAATGTCGAATCTTTCCCATTTCTGGGCAGTTTTCTTTCTGCCAAAGCAAACATCGATGATGAGATCCAGAATCGCCTTCGTGCCGCCAGTTATGCCTTTGGACGAATGCGTGAGAGGGTATTTGAGGAGAGAGGTATACAACCTGACACCAAGATGAAGATCTACAAAGCTGTCGTGTTAACATCCCTCCTCTATGGCTCGGAAACCTGGACCACCTCCAGGCGCCACTTAAAAACCCACGAGAAGTACCATCAGCGCTGTCTGCGCCGCATTCTCGGTATTAGCTGGATGAATCGCCGGACCAACAACAGTGTACTAGAGGAAGCCGACAGCAGAAGCATAGAGGCCATGGTAATGCAAAACCAACTCCGCTGGATAGGGCATGTCGTCCGAATGGATGAAACGCGTCTTCCCAAGCAAATTCTCTATGGCGAGCTAAGCTTTGGAGCAAGATCAATAGGAGGGCAGAGGAAGCGCTTTAAAGACAATCTTAAGGCCACTCTGAAAGCTTGTAATATCAGCACAGACAACTGGGAAGAGCTTGCCTTGGATCGACCGCGATGGAGAAGAGCAGCCCTTCGAGCTTGCAAGACGACGCAGGCAAGAGGAGAAGCGATAAAATCGCAAGGAGCGTGAAAAGGCAACTCTTCCAACTGCTTCCTCATTTGTCTGTCCGGTGTGCCAGCGACCTTGCGCCTCCCATATTGACAAGCCATGTCTGACAAACCATCGCAGGGTACACAAGTAATCTCAGCCCTACTGCTCTTATACATTCTTACTCGCAATGGACAATCTTACTCGCTCGCGAGGGATTCCCGATGATAAAAATACGAACAAATGATAATATCAAAGGCTTGGAAATGCAAGGTCTAAATACAAAAATTTCAATGTATGCTGATGATACAATTTTTCTATTGAGCCCTCACTATACATCGCTACAGAGCCTTACAAAAGACCTGGATGACTTTTTCGAACCTATCTGGGCTGAAGCCAAATTATGAGAAATGCCAGATATTGAGGCTTGGTTCCCTGAAAAATAGAAATTTCACTCATCCATGTAATTTACCAATTCATTGGACAGATGGATTGATCAATGTACTTGGTATACACATCCCAGAAAATTTGAGTGAAATTTCAACGATTAATTTTCAATAAGAAATTGAGTAAAATTGAAAAAATTCTGCTGCCCTGGAAAGGGAAACATCTGACCATTTATGGCAAAATAACTTTAAAAAGGGACAAAGGAGACTGGAGCACACTGATAAATTAACAGCCTTTATAGTGCAAACAGACTAACATTTCGACACTACTGTGTCTTTATCAGAGTCTCTGAGGACTCTGATGAAGACACAGTATTGTTAAACGTTAATCTGTTTGCATTATAAACTGTTAATTTATCAGTGTGCTCCAGTCTCCTTTGTCCCTTTTTATATTTGTTGTCCTTGAGCTGTTTAGCACCTGATTCAGCCGACTTTTGCAGTAAGATCGCGGTGACCCCTTTTTTAACTTTAATTAACTCATTAGTTGTATCCTAGTTTACATACTTATTTATGGCATTACCAACCCCTAAATAATCATTCTTCAAATTATATGAACAGAAGATATTCAAATTTATATGGAATGATAAACCTGATAAAGTTAAACGTACATATCTCTAAAATGATTATGTATCTGGTGGACTAAAACTCTTAAACTTAAAAGCTTTAAATCTTTCACTGAAGGCTACCCTTATTCCAAAATTCTACTTCAATCCAAACTGGTTTTCTAGCAAATTACTTAAAAGTGTCCATCCTATGTTTGATAAAGGTTTCTCTCCATTTCTGCAAATTAAACCTATGCATTTTGCATTAATTAATGACATGTTTTCTGGTGTCTCCACTTTTCTGGAAGAAGCTCAACAAAGTTGGTTACAATTTCAGTTTCACCCACCAGAAAATGCAGAACAAGTTCTACAACAAATAACATTGTTAAATTTTAAAATATTTGTTGATAGAATGATTATTTTTTTGGAAACGCATGTTTGATATAGGTATTATTTTTATAAGGGATATAGTGAATGAGGATAATAAACTCATGTCCTACAAGCAATTAACTAGTTTTTATGGAACAGTCTGTACATTGCAACAATATAATCAACTTATTGGAGCTTTACCAAATGCTTGGAAATCAAAAATTATAAAAGGCACAGGGGGGCATTTAGTTTGTAGGCCTCATATGAGAATGACAAATTGGTTTAATAGAATAAAGATCAACAAACATATATGCACATTTTATTTAAGAATAAAGAACTTAGTCGCTGTACCATACAGGATTCTAGACAGTTGGGGGGGGGTATTAGAAAAAAAAAAAAATAGCTTTGTTCGTTGCTCAAGCGCCTCCTGTTGGCCAGACGGGCGCTCGTCAGGAAGATTCTAAGCCTGTTCATGTCTGGGTATCCTCCACCCTCGCTCTGAACTTGCGATGATTCAACCAATGAGTGTATAAGAGACAGTGGCTGACAGGCACGTGCTTTGGAGGAGAGCTGTGAACTGTCTTCACTCACCTGAATTGGCAACAAGGGGTCACAAGCCGAGCAAGCGTTGTACATAGTTCACCAAGAGAAATAGCTGGCTAGTTAGCCAGCTGGCAAAAAGTAAAATAGAGCAGCACCATACAAAGACAGTTTGACACTTCAAGAGGAAAAATTCACCATCATTGAATTTCTCCTCCAAATAATCGATCCTGTCAGCCCTCCAGTGTGTTCTATTCAGAATAACTGCCATTTTTCATCTCAGAATCACATTTTCATCCTGCAAATTTAAGCTCAACACTCCAGGGTCGATTCTGGAAGTCTTCTTTTCCGTGCAATCACATCATTGTCGGCTGTGCAAAGTTGAGAGAATATTATGCAAGTGATTAAATACCTTTCTGATGGTCAAATCAATGTCTTTCAGTTACTGTGGAAAGTTTATGCTCTTTGGATTTGAATAAGAAACGTGTCAATCAATGCATCATTACAGGGGAAGTTTCACGAGGACATGGACTATAACTGCGTTATGCTGATGAGCCTAAATATATAATTGAGTGACTGGCTAATCAACGAGAGTACTTAGGAGGATATAAGTAAGCGCTGAATTTGTCGATGGAGGAATCTACGCGTAAATACATGGTAGGGAACTACGCGTTTTTGAAATGTGATGATGTGATTTTCCTGAACTACTAATTGGGATACTATTGGCTCACTATAGCTGAAGTGACTGCTACAAAGGACAATGATTTTGTCTGTGGCAAGAGACCATTTTTTTCTTTTCTTTTTTTTTAAATATATTTGGCATCTCCAATCCCACCCGAATCTGGAATGCCCAGTTGGTGAACTATGTACAAGGCTTGCTCGCAAGGCTTGCTCCCTTGTTGCCAATTCAGGAGAGTGAAGACAGTTCACAGCTCTCCTCCAAAGCACGTGCCTGTCAGCCACTGCTTCTTATACACTCATTGGTTGAATCTTCGCAAGTTCAAAACAAGGGCGGAGGATACCCAAACATGAACAGGCTTAGAATCTTCCTGACGAGCGCCCGTCTGGCCAACAGGAGGCGCTTGAGCAATGAATAAAGCTATTTTATTTTATTTCCCTTTCCCGGCAGTTCCTTCCCAATTTGAAACCCTGTAGCGCAATAGCCAATTGTGCGCTACTCTGAGAAAGCTGCCGATCGCTGCCAGTTGGTACGACCGGGGCTCGAACCCGCGACGTGATAGTCACTTCTGCACTGCAACGCAGTGCCTTAACTGAGTGAGCCATCCGGCAGCTAAGAGACCATTTTTTTACCTGCTGGATAGATACTATAGGCAAGTATCTTAAGCTCCAGAAAAACGGAATGACAAAGCGTAAACTGACTTCCCTCCACCTCTTGTTACCAGAAACGGTTTTTTCCTATATTTACAAGGTCATCCCAGGTTTCATGGCCTTCTAGCAAGATGCGGGGTTGAGACTCTTCCATTATTATTCTTTGATACCCTCCAGACCTTTTTTTGGTTCTAGGCGTCCACTCCATGAGAGCCATTTTTATCTAACATGGGGGGGGAGGGTTAGAAAAGGTTCTGAAAGAGATATGTACACAACAGATATTCATACAATCATTGTTCACCTATCAGATCACAAACCTTCACCAGAGATTTACCACAGTAAACTTCTCTTTTGCAGAGTGGAAATTGTCTCTTCTTCACTTGGGCTTGGGTTAGCTTTTTGGCTTTGCCAAAGACCTCTGCTGCACCTGTAATGTATAAATACATAGGCTGGAGGTTGTAGTGGGATCAACGTTATTTGTTACAGTGCAAGATCTCACAACTGGGTGTAATGTTGGCTCTGCTTACTTAAAAATGCCTTAGCATCATCCGAACTGCTGTCATCTGCAACAAAAACATGGCAGTATATTGAAACTAGGGTTTTACATAATTCTACTACTGCCACAGACTTCTGTACTGTGATTTTGTATATAATTCAAGCCAGAAATTCAAGATTCAAATCATTTAACAAGTTGTGCAACAACTATCATTAGTCAAACATACCTGATTTGTCATCTGCCAGGAGCTTTTTAACTTTTGCATCAAAGCCTTTCTGAGTAAGCTCACCTACAAATTAAATATGAAGGGCGTGACAATAATTTACTACTGTGCTGTAGTCTGCAAATCCAAAAACAAATTAATCTTTGATATTCTAACATAGCATGCAATATACTTTAATGACACATATTTCTATTATTGAAAATATTTTTTCTGTCTTTGTCAACAAACACATTAACCATCATGCTGTGTTTATACGTTTTGATGTAGTTTTGATTTAAGTTTAAGTTGTAATTTTGAGAAGAGTTTTATAGTATTTTTCCCAAAGCCATGATATTTTAGAAGAATTGATGTTTTGAATACATTGATTGCACACATTTACTATTAAGAAAACAATTTGTTGCATTGATTTTTATTGAAACAACAACTTCTGGTGTTTCCTAGATTACAATGTTAAACTGCTTTAATGAAATAATATTTCTCAATCTACAGTGCATGTAGTTAGAGTCACTAAGGAATAATGGGAATGGGAAAAAAATACCATAGAGAACAGGTGATTCCTAAACGCTTCTTTCCAGCTACTCTTCATGTGCGTCTTAAGTATGGAGACAAAAAAAGATGTTCGCATCCCTAGGCTACACCAAATGTAGCAACATGACCCCAGTGACACCTTGCCAATACCAACACAGCAAAGCTTTTCCAAAATAATTTCTAGAGCAGCTAAGTGTAGGCTGCTAAAAAAAAAAATGAAAGAAGGCTGAGCTATAGGCATTTTTATTTACGCAGCTGCTGCTACTCTACATCTTATGAAAATACCCAGTACCAGAAAGGTGCATTTTTTAATGCATGGGGGTGTCAGCTGGTGATGACAGTAACAATTAAATTAATAGCATAACATTAATGATTAATTTTTAGTGCATTTTTTCACAATGGGATGTCACGTTACAGGATCAAAACTGGCAAAGAAAAGTTTTTTACTTGATCAATAAAATCCAGATATAAAATGAAATAACAAACTTTGATAACGAAAAGAGAAAACCAGAAATACATTTCGGAATAAGATCATTATGTTTGATTTTTTTCCACTCTGGCTGAACTAATAACGCTAGTACAACATTACTCTTCCACGTTTAAATGCATATGAATTACACAATTACTAAGGAGAACTGGGTGACCTTTACAAAAAACAGTAGCAAGAATTTAGTCTTTACCGGCTTCGAGCTCCTTCTTCAGGTCCTCATACACCTTCACTTTGTCCATTTTCTGGAGCAAAAAATTAATTTAGCAACACTTCAACCATTGCTAATACTGGAGCTAGCGAAAATTAGCTAGACACTGTATTGGCCAAATTTTACCATTTAAAATCATGTAGAGTCCTTACGTTTCATCTAACTGTACATTTATAAGTCTAACAATACGCTGATATATCTTAACAGTGGCAAAACATAAAAGGAAAAGAACAACTTTCAACTTACTGGCGTATCCATGCAGCAGAGCCGCGAACGATGGTGTTGTTTTGAATTTGCGCCATTGAATATTGATGAGGTTTCGTGTGTACTTCCGGTTCCTTCAAAATAAAATGCTATGTTGTGTTTTACGGCCCGAGGCCGTATTATGTGAGGCTGTTTTTTTACGCCGTTTAGTCTGATGATTTTCATTTTTAAGATGTTTAATCTGAGGCCGTTTCGTCTGAAGCCGTTAATCTGAGGCCGTTTTATGTGATGCCGTTTTGTCTGATGACTTTTATTTTGAAGCCTGAGACCATTTGGTTTGACGGAGGTTTGTCTGAGACATGACGCCGTTTGGTTTAACAAATGACGCCGTTTTGTCTGACGAAGGTTTTCCTGAGACATGAGGCCGTTTTGTCCGACAAATGACAGAGGTTTTGCTCACACCTGATACCTCACTCTGAGACCTGAGGATGTCCTAAAATGTACACCGTACTCGAGTAATATCAAATGTATGCAATGCGTTGAGCTTTTGGGAAAAGTACCATAGTTGATGTGATAAAGTAAAATCTGGAACAAATGCCAAATCACAGTTACATTTCATGGGCGAATGTTTAGGCTGTGGGGAAAACTCCGCAACCGTAATGGAAAGAGAGTACCTCAGATCGGAAGCCCTCTGGCTTAATGGTGTCGAGCATTTACCAAACGGAAAGGCCACGATTGGAAGAACAGGCAGCCAAGAAACAGTACTCTAATGCAATAGAAATAAAAATCATCAGGCCGACAGCATTATAGCTCAATGGATTGGGGGGGGCAGTCATATTTCAGGGGGTGCGGGTGCCCCCCTGTGACTGCCCCCTTTAGAACTGCCCCTGCTTTGAGCTCCGAGAAATGGTGTATTTTATAAACAACTACAGATTTCCGGAGAAGTCAGGTAACCTCACTAAAAATTAATTTAAAACTAGATCTGAGTACATAAAAAGGTAAATCAACTGAAAACTATTGAACACAGATGAATAAAAAAAGAACTCCCCGTTAATAAAACTCCATTTCTGAAAAAGTTGGGATGGTGAGGAAAATGCTTAAAACAGAAAGCAGTGATTTGTAAATCATCTTTTTGATCTGAATTAAGCTGAGAACTATACAAAACAAAACATTTCAAGTTTAGACCTATCAACTGTGTTTTTGGAAATACTCATTCTGAATTTGATGTATGGAACACATTTCAAAAATTTTTGAGAGGGCAATCTAGGGCTCAGAATGTTTTGGAATACTAAAAATGGGTGAACAGGTATTCTAAAAACTAATGTTACTGCTTGGACACGAAAGGAGCATCAACAAAAGGCCCAGTTGTTTAAAGCCAACTAGTGCTAGAGGCTAACCACTTGTGAAAAGTCAGTGATTGAATAAACCAACCACTTAAAAAAAACAAAACACCTCCTACAGATCATAATTATAATTTATTTCTTTATTCTCCACATTTTTGACTACCTCACTACCACTTCCTACCTTCACCTAGAAACTTCATTCAACTTTTAAAATTCCGCTAGTTCTGAATTATGGTGCTTGTATTCAACTTTTTGGTATCTTTCATCCTTTTTGAGTTATTGAATGCATTGATTTCACTTACAGGAGTAGCATGTGCACTTGAATCTTTCAAAATGTCCACACAGTACTACTTGAAGCACTTCAAACCTTTATCTACTTTTATGTACAATGCCATTTTAACTACAAACGTATTACGTTGTACTTTCCTTCTGCATTTTTCAAACCTTTCAAAGTTTTGAGATTTTTTTTGTTTTCTTTTTTTTGTTTTTGACATCACAGTTAAAATATAAAATATTCCACTGTCATAAATTAATTCTAATTTTCAGAAGCTTTGAACTCATTTATAGCAGCTTTACACTTACCTTTTCAGCAATTTGAACCCCACATTTTTGGCAGCTTCCAGCTTGCCCACGCATTTTCCCCTAGAACTTGTATGTATCTCGTATGATTAAAAGATTCAGGGAATCTGGAGAAATCTGTGTGTAAAGAGTTTATCATGGTTTTGGGGGGTTGCTGCCTGCTGTGCATTTTCTTTGCCACCTGAGGGCTATCCTGCTCTCTGATCAGGTGGTTGATTGCTTATTGTTTGCAGCTGAGGAGAGACTATTTAAGAAGCTCTTCCACCACCATTTGGCGCTTTTGTCTCACTCTTGAGAGGACTAATAAGCCCTTAGCGTTTAGTCGGAGGAAACTCCTTGAAAGATTTTAGGATTTGGTGTTAGTTCGTCCTATTTATCGTTTGTCCGTCCGATTTATCGTTCTGTTCCTCAGAGTATATGTTCTGTTCCGAAGAGGTCTTGTTTGTTGGAGCATTGTCTTTGCTCGCAGACCTGTCGGTTTGCTCCTGTTCTAGCAGGAGGGAGTGGTTACTCTGTTTGTCTCTTAAGAGAAAGCTCTTATTTTCTGGGAGGATTTTTGCCCACTTTTTCTGGGTTGTGTTTTGTTGGTGGAATCGCCGGGGAGTACGCTCCTTTTTTCTGTTACCGTTTCTCCCATTATTGGTCACTCATGTTTCATGGATGGCTTTTAGAAACACTCTCCTGTGTCGCGTCTGGGCCTCAGTCCCATTCCCCCCTCACAGAGTTGAAGTGAAAATCTATAGTGATCTTTGGTCCTTCAGATGGCACTGTATCAAAGACTTGCCTGACTTTGAAAAACCACTGCCAATAATTCAAGCTTTCCAGTAGCATTAGTTCAGTCAGAAGTCAGGCTGGTCATAAGTCCCCTTCTGTCTAGTCATTCTTTACCTCAGCATATCCTATCCAACAGACAAGCTTTTATAACCAAGGCAGTGTTCATTCATTTCTTTGACTCTGCGCCCTCTACGCTGTTTGTACTCTGGTCTAATAAAAATATCTCTTCTCCCCCACCTCCCCAGCCTCCTCCTTTGTAAATAACACTGTTCATTGCAAGCAGTATGTGCTTATACTATGTTCAGTGATTTTAACATAAGAATCTCAGGCTCTGTTACAACTGATAATGTAACAACAGACCAATAATGTAATGACTGCCCGATGATGTAATAACTTCAACCGATAATGTAATAACTGCTTACCCAATAATGTAATAACATTTTGACCCATAATGTAATAAAAAGCGTCTGCCCAATAATGTAACAACACTCAACCGATAACGTAATAACTCAGTTCATTCAGTTCATCTGGGCGTGAGGGTGATCGTGTTGCCAGATCATTGAGCCAAATTCATGTGGGTGAGTGGGTGACATTGTTGCCAGATCATTGAGCCAAATTCATGAGTGCATGAGGGTGCGGCAGTGTTGCAAGACCTGTCGGGCCAAAGCTGCAGGGGTGAGTGGGCGGAGCGCTGCCAGATGCGTCTTTTGAAAATCCATTGATCCATAGTCATCTAGCAAAAGAATATGGCCGGCGATAAGAGCAATGGTGCAATAGGGCATGTGAGGGCAGGGACTAGAGTTGCTGGTGAGGGTACCACGCTATTACTCTATGTTTGAGCACGTGACCTAACTCCTTGTGACTGTGACTTCGACAGTTCTCCCGTCATTGCTCGCGCAACGGCTGATGAACTGTTGACGTCACAATTACTTAGGACTTAGGTCAAGTGGTACCCTCACACGCCCTATTAACCCCTATGCGCAGAAGCAAAATATGGCTATTAATACGTGACTATTTAATGCTCTATAATTCAAGATTTAAGCTTCATAGAGAGGGGGAATATGGCTCAACTGAGACAATACACTTGCAGCATTTAGTATGCCATTGTATTTCAGTTTATTTTCATGATTTTGGTCGAGAAAAGGGGCTGCATGCACAAAAAATCTTCATGAAAATTCAGCATTGAAATTATAAATAAAATAATACAGAGGATTGAAAAATTGCTGGGGGTTAAAACAATACATTTCTGGGATAATAGACTGCTTGACCACAGGTGTTTCTTATCTGAGCACGAAATTTTATTTGGCTTCGAAAGAGGAAGCCAAATAGGACCGCTTACCAGCTGGCTCCCCAAACACTAACAGCCCTCAAAATGGTTCACTGTCAAATCATAAAATAATGACATTTTTAATTCAAATCAACTTTTGTCTCATGAAATTCAATATGAACAAGAGCACTCAGAGAGCGCATACCTCCGCCAAGGCCCAGCAGTCCTGCCCCCGGCTGCTTAATCCCTTCCGGATCCAGCCCAAAATCTTATGGGACCTAAGTTAGACCAATTCCCACCTACTGTGAAAATTTTGTGTAAATCCGTCCATTAGTTTTTCCCTAATGTTGCTAACTAACTAACAAACTGTTGTGCCCTCGGATCCGGGAACGAGGCATAATAATAGAAACACTAGTAGCTCCTCTGTTTTGTAGCAAAATGTAGATATAGGTAACACACATTTAGTGGCATGGCGGCTGTGCACTGTGATTGGTGAGTCGTTGGGGAAATCGGGACGATGCATTGTGTCCTGATTGGGCAGTGGTTGGTCATGGGAGGGGTGTCCCTTTTAAATAGGCCAAAATCAAAGGTGGTTGGGGCGATGTGCCAGAGCCCTGAAGCGGAGGACACCTTCCCCAAACGTTCGTTCCCAACCACGTGTATGCGCCTCATCTTTTTAACTTGTCACCTATAGTTTTCATACAAGCAAGAAAATCAAGACAAGTTAAAAACGACACTCTGCTCACCTCTTTCTGCCTTTTCTTTTATTTTCTTTCCTCGAGCCAGCCTTTGGATATAGGCAAACCTTTTCTGGGCTGAACCTCTGTATTGGCGTGCCACTAGATGTTCCTGGAACCACAAGCATACCTGGATAGATAATATTTCAAAAAAATAATAATTGCTTGGCAAGGCTCAACATGCACATTTAAAGACACACACAAACACAAACTCACCATCTAGAGGAATGGCAGACTCATGGGGATGCAGCTCAGATGGGCTCTGGCTAGGTTGCTGGTGTCTTACGGGAGCGGGCGCTGGTGATGGAGCGGACATTGGTGATGAAGAGGGCGCTGGTGATGGAGCTGGCACTGGCACTGGCGATGGAGCTGGTGCAGGTGCAGGACGGTTGGTCACAAAAGCTGGAGCAAAGTCTGTCTCACTAAAAATATCTGGATTCAAGGGCCAGATACCGGTACACTCGAACCCAGCTGAAATGCTGCTTGCTGTCGCAGCTTGAGGCAGAGCTTTAGCCACAAGGCTTGGAATGTTGTAGATGGTCAAAGTTCTTCCAGGGTTCATTCGCATCCAATTGTCTGCTGCACTGTTAATGTAGTGCTTCAGAGGACCAAAATCGCTTCGGTCTAGCGGCTGAAGACAGTGGGAGCAGTGGCGGGGGGAAGACAGGAGTACAATGCCATGTGACTTGCAAAAGTCAATAGCTACCACAGAGAGGTGTGATGGATGATTGTCTAAGAGTAGCAGCAACTTTGACTCGGGGTCACGCGAGTGTGCCTTGCAAAATGCTGTAAAAATGCCAAGAAATCGGCCTCCTGCATCCACCCCGATCCATTGGCAGAACCAGTGCAGCCAAGGGGGCCATCCCGGATGAAGTGGTGCTGGAACTTCTTCCTTGGGAAGATAAAGTAAGGGGAACAAAGTTGCCTTGTGCATTGGCAGCAAAGGCAACAGTCACCAATGTCCCTCTTTCCCCAGAGGTCACAGCACCGACCTGGCGCTGCCCCTTGGTGGCAATGATTTTGTCTGGCACTTGAACCGTTGTGGTACCTGAAATAATAAATGAAATGAATTATTGCTGTTGCAAATCACTGTTGCTTTTTAATTTATCTAAATATAAATTTTTACCTGCTTCATCCATGTTCCAGATGTCCTTTGCTTCAAAATTATAGCGGGTGAGGACAGTCTTTAGGTTTTTAAACACTGTAACGTTAGTCTTGTTGAAGCTGGTGGAACGGGACATGCTGGCGGCTTGAGGTCGACGGATGGACAGGGTTTTGTTGCGCTCGAGGAAGGAGGTGAGCCAGTCCTTCCCTGCCATCTGGTTTTTCTCCCACGAACATGGAGTTTTGAGGCCAATATTTTCGGCCACTCATATGCAAACTTTCGCACTTAAAACCGCATGAAAAAAAGAGGTTAATTCCCAGTTAGCAAGCACCTCAGAGCCGGGGCAGATCCGGAGCGGAGGTGCTTGCTATCTTAGGCGAATGGTGATAGTGGTGTAGCTCTGTCTGCAGTGTTACTCCAACCTCTTTAGGACTCAGGCCAAAATATATATCAGCTGCTCTCTTTATATATGCCTGCAGTCTCTTCTCCTGTTCTTCTGTGAAGACTTTGTTGTGAGCCCTGTACCCTGGGGCTCTGGCCTGCTGCCCTCCTGCCTCTGCCCTCCTCTTGCAGTACCTGAACAGGGTGACATGACAAACGCCATGCACCTCTGCTGCCCTCCTTATACTCTCGCCTCTTCGGACATCGAGAAAGGCCATTCCATAAACCTGCTGGTCAACCTTTCCTCTCTGGGTAGTTCTGACCCTAACTCTTGGTATTTTCTGTCGGTAAAATATAACACACACATTTCTTAAATGCGCTTTAAAACAGAAAATTCGGCCGCATTAGCAGAGAGGGACGAACGTAACCGTTGCTACTTCCACCCCAACGGTGACTCCAGACATTAGAACCAGGATTGCTTCTAAAGTGGAAAACGTCTGACATTTCAAACTTCAGGATATGTTACAAAACTAAATGACCTATCACTTCATCATAAATATGACACATGGAGCGATAAAGACAATCTTTAAGTCAAAAAAAGTTCACCATTTGTCTGAATTTACTCACCACCACTGTGGGAAAACGGTCTTCCGGTCTCGTTCATGAGGGAAGCATCGAAACCTCAAGATTTTTCGCGGGTCTGGAGAGTGTCGTGAGCTGCACGTGCTGACCTAATATGACGCATCGAAGTGCGGATGGCTGTGAGTAAATCGTCGTATTACTTTCGTCCCACGTTACTTTCGCACCGGCTCTCCCCTACTTCATTACTATACACCTCTGACCATCACAAAGTGCGTTAGGACTAAGGTGACCAGGCGTCCCGGTTTTGCGGGACAGTCCTGGTTTTGAGTTGCGTGTCCTGAGTCCCGACAAAAGCCTGTCGGGACGCTAAAATGTCCCGGTTTCCACCAACCACCATGAAATGTCCCCTGTTGTCAGCGATTACATAGCCAGCGTGGTCTTATTATAGCCCGATCGTTAACTAAAAAACACATTGTGTGTGTGTGTGTGTGTGTGTGTGTGTGTGTGTGTGTGTACACACCGTGGGCTAGGCTACAAACGTAGGCTACGCCAGCAACGTTACATTGTACAAATAACACAGAGTAATAATACTTTGTACTACAATGACGTGCCATCGGAGGTCAGTTAGGGTAGGCAGAATCCTCACCGTTAAACAAACGATAACTCCATTACTTTGCTTGATTACCAACCTGAGGATTGATTAACTAATTTACGAGACTAAATGGCAGAATGGCGTGCCAGTTCCATCCACGACATTATTGCTCTGTGCATCGAACTTAAAATGCTCACGAGACAGCAAGTTTGTTCATATTTGCGTAGAGGAAGCTAACGCAATGCCATTAACAAATGTTAATGCAGCGTCTACGTGTCCGAAAGTCGGACAGGGTTTTAATAGAACTCCGTGTTCGACAGTCGATTATTGTTTTTAATTTCTTCAAATCTACTGAATCTTTTAGATATTAAATGTGAATGTTTTGATAAGACGGCTCAGTTCTTCAAGATGAGTACCGAGAATATTAACCAATGTTTCTGTGTAAGCTCTGCTCAATGTAAGTCGACATCGGAGCGGGACTTACTTCATTTATGACAAATTTAGTGACTGTCGGACAGAGATCCTAAAATACTCAGTCTCCGACAGTCATAAAAGTTCTAATTTTTCGAGTAGGCCTATTCCAGCAATTATTAGACGTATAAACGTAGCAATGTTTGTGTTTGACCTTTATAAAATTCAGATTGATAGCTATCGACTTTTCTTGGTCAGTTTATTACTGGTCTGTTTTCTTCCGTTGAAGATAGACAACAGTCTTTATTCGGTCTCTCTTTTGAAAATTAGTCAGATGGATCGAACAGATTCACGCTTTATTTCCACACCAGAGATAAAATAGTGCTTGTAGCCTGGTCAGTGAGCAAATCAATTCCATGACCATTGACACTGTGAATTAAATATCGCATGCACGATCAAGACTGTTGGACGTGAAATGCAAAATCTACTCCATGTCCAGCAGCCAGCAAAAAAAAAAAAAAAAGGTATTGATATGAGAACAGATTTATAACGAAATAAAGAATAAAAATATATCACCAACAAACAGAACATCCAAAAAAGATGGCCCGCAAATAAATAAATTGCAGTGTTCATTGGATGTTCTGTTTGTTAAAATTTTTTTTTTTATTATTCTTTATTTCGTTATCAATCTGTTATAATCGTACTTTCTGCTGGCTGCCGGATATGGAGTAGGTTATTTTGCATTTCGCGTCCGACAGTCTTGATCGTGCATGCAATAGCCTAATTCACAATGTCAGTGGTCATGGAATTGATTTGCTCACTGACTGCAAGCACTATTTTATCTCTGGTGTGGAAATAAAGCCTGAATCTGTTCGATCCATCAAACTAATTTTCAAAAGAGAGACCGAATAAAGACTGTTGTCTATCTTCAACGGAAGAAAACAGACAAATAAAAAGACCACGAAAAGTCGATAGCTATCAATTTGTATTTTATAAAGGTCGAACACACACATTGCTACGTTTATACGTCTAATAATTGCTGCTAAGATAGATCGTAATAACCGGGCCCATCCTTGAGCCTAGGGTTAGATCGACGTTGAAGTCTACTTGATGGATAGTGCCTTTCTTAGGATGTGGGATGTTCCAAGCAGTGTGATCTTCTGCAGTTCTTGGATTTTGATGTCACCAGGGGTCTTTTGGGTGTATTTGTCCATACCTTTCTTTACAAGTCCCAGGGCCCCTATCACCACTGGTATTGTTGTGGCTTTCATTCCCCACATTTGTTCGATCTCGATTTCGAGGTCTTTATATTTAGACAGCTTTTCGGTTACTTTTACTGAGGTGTTCCTGTCAGTAGGGATAGCCATATCAATGAGTAGACGGCTTTTTTCTGTTTTGTTCTTGATGATGATGTCTGGTCTATTGGCTCTTATCTCGCGATCTGTCTGTATTGGCATGTCCCACAAGATTGTGATGTTGTCTTTCTCTGACACTGTTTGGGGCTCATGCTCGTACCATCTTTCTATTATGTTAATGTTGAATTCTTTACAGATGTTCCAGTGCAGGTATGTGACAGCCTTGTTGTGCCTATGTAGATATTCAGTCTTGGCCAGCTCAGGGCATCCTGCCACAATATGGTCAATGGTTTCCTGGAATTGACCACATATCCTGCACACTGGGTCTGTGCCATCTTTGAGGATTTTGTTCCGGTAGTAATTGGTCTTGATAGCCTGTTCTTGAGCAGCGATGATAAAACCCTCTGTTTCAGATTTCAGCCCAGCTATTCTGAGCCATCGGTTGGTCATTTGTTGGTCCACATCTTTCTCACCTATTCTTTTTGGGTATTGCCCGTGCATTTGTTTCTCTTCCCATTTTTGTTTCATTTGGTCTTGAGCATGACGCTTTGCTTTTGCTCTCACTTTCCGAGCATGGGTGGTTGGAGCTTCATTTTCAAGGTGCAGTGTTTCAGGGAGGTTGAGCTCTCTTCTAAACATTGTTGCTTGGCTAGCTACGGAGTACTTTTTCTTTTGTTTTTGGTGATGTCCAACAATCCTAAGAAGGGAATCATTTTTGGTGTTCAGGTAAGTATCTAGGCCTATTGTTTTATAGGCAGTTTCCAGCTAGATTAGGCCTCTGCCACCCTAATTTCTGGGGAGGTACAGTCTATCCACATCCAATTTTGGGTGGTGCATCCATTGTAAGGTAAGTAGTTTTCTTGTTTTTCTGTCAAGTTTCTTAATTTCTTCTCTAATTTCCAGTCAATGATGTTAAAGCTATAAGCTACGACTGGTATGGCAAGGGTGTTGATTGCTTGCATTTTGTCGATTGAATTGAGTTCAGATTTTGTTACTATTCTTATTCTTCGGTAGTACTCTTTTCTGATCTTTTCTTTCATTTTGGCATGTTGTATCCCATCCCCTTCGTTCACTCCCAGGTATTTGTATGTACCTTCTTGTTCTCGACCTTGGATAGTGGTGTTTAGGTCAATTTGGATGTTTTCAGTGGTGGCAAGTTTTCCTTTTTTGAATGTAGATTTGGCACATTTGTCCAGTCCAAATTCCATCTTGATGTCGTCACTGAAACCTTTTACAATAGTCAGGAGACCAGTCTGTTCTTGGTCATTCTTCGCATAAGTTTTCAGGTCATCCATATAGAATAGATGGCTAATAATGGATGAGCCTGTAGTATAACCATAGCTGCTGTTGTTCAGGAGAGAGGATAGTGGGGTAAGGGCTATGCAAAAGAGGAGAGGAGAGAGAGTCGCCTTGGAATATGCCACTATTGATGTTAATCTGCCTTGTTTGTAATGCCCCGTCTATGTGCTTTAGAATAAGGGTTGTTTTCCACTGGCCCATATTTGCTGTTAAGAATTGGATGAGGATTGGTGATATTTTATAGGTGCTCCGGCATTTTAGTATCCAGTCATGGGGCACAGAATCGAGGGCCTTTTTGTAATCTATCCAGGCTGTTGTCAAATTTCTCTTTCTCGTTCTTACTTCCTCAGTGATGGCCTTGTTTATAAGAAGCTAATCTTTGCAGCCGTAGCTTCCTTTTCGGCACCCTTTTTGCTCTATAGGAAGTAGGTTATTTTCTACCAGATGTTTGTAAACTCTCTCAGTGATAATAGACGTTAGAATCATATACATTGTGGGAAGACGTGATGGGGCGATAGTTTTTAGGATTTTTGGTGTCTTCTGTTTTGGGAAGTAGGTAGGTGGAACCAGTTGTGAGCCATTCAGGACAGGTTTCTGGGTTCCTCATGCATTCATTGTAAGTGTTTGTCAGATCTTGGTGTAGAGAAAATAGGATCTTGATCCAGAAGTTCGCTATTCCGTCATTACCGGGGGCTTTCCAATTACTGGACTTCTGTATAGCCGTTTTTGTTTCTTCTAGGGTGATTTGCGGCCATTCTTGTTCGTTAGTTTGGATGGTCTCTGCTTCTATTTGGCCAATCCATTCAGCAGTTTTGTTGTAGTTCTTTCGTTTTTCCCATATGTTGCTCCAGAACTTCTCAACTTCATCGATTATAGGAGGCGTTTTGATGTCAATGGATTTTTTTCCCCAGTTCTCTGCAGAATTTTTTTGCATTTTCTTTAAAAGTTTTGTTCTGGTGGAAGAACTTTTGTCTCTTTTCGAACCTTTTTACTCGTTGAGCTTTTGCTTGTAATTGTTTCAGTTTTTCAATGGTTGTTGGTATTTGTTCTTTCTGTTTGATGTTGTGCTTCCTAAATAGTACTCTTTTTTGTTTTTCTCTGACTGGTTTCCCATTTTTGATCTCATTTAGTATAGATATGTCCCCTCTAATTTTGCGTATTTCACTTTGAATCCTCTTTTTCTATTTTGGTTGGTTGGCTTTTCTTAGTATGTTCCTCCTGTTTTGTTTGATGCCCAGTGATTCAGTGATGGCAGAGGCAGCTGCATAGACAAGATGGTTAATGTCAGTCAGGGACAGCGCTTCTGGGAGTTGGCCTTTGATCTGGTTGATGGCTTTGTTTGTTGTCTCTATGGCTGATTTTGAGTGCCTATCACTTATCTTTGGAATTTGTAGTCTCTGATCTATTGGTGTTTCTTTGGCTGTTTCAAATTTTCTAAGGATGCTTTCTTTCATTGTGCTCACTTTCTCATCTAGTTCCTCTTTCTTCAGTGGATCATGGTTACTTGACTCGTGATTTTGCTCATTTTCATGATTCCTATCCTCAATTTGCTCTTCTGGGTCTTTGTTTGCATCCCTCTCATTAGATTTTGCTGTTTCATCTCTCTGTTTCACTCCTGCTTGGATAGCTTGCAGCTCCATTTTAGTGAGTCTTTCCTTATTGACAATGTCACGACGGACATTTACAAGTTTATTAGCATCGAGATTCAGCCTGTTTGTCGGGTTACTGGTACACCATATGTCACAGGTGCCTTGGATTACAGATGTTTTGGGGGCGAGGGAAGCAGTGTAAAAGGCTTCCATGACTTCTTTGTACTCTTCCCCAGACCACTTCTGTCGCTTGGCTTTAGTGGGGTTTTGAGATGGTGCAACATGAGGGCCTCTTTGATTATTATTATTATTATTATTATTATTATTATATTTACATGAATGAATGTGAAAAAGAAATGTGACTTGGGGGCCATTTATAATTTTTCAATAAGACCATTGCATTATTTGGATTGATTCATACATAACCTTTTTAAATAACGTTACTTATCTTACAGACTCAATAGGGCATAGAATAGCTCACTAGCTTCAGAACCGCAGTACTCGCTGGTTGCAAGTTTACTGGCAGGTGATTCTTAACGTCAAGACAGGGTTTTAAATGGGAATATTTGAAAGTCCTCGTTGCTGTATTCCAGGACAAATTTTATTTGCCACCGGAAAACAACGAATCAATATGAATCAAATAGCAGGTTATTAACAGCTGGTCCATCAGTGGGGGCCTTTTGTCAGTTAAGCAAATTTTAACCGTATACATACTTGCGATAACCTATTTTAACGTCAGTCTTACCGCTTTCCGTGTCCCCCTTCAAATGAAAACTGCTTGCTACATGAGGATCATACAGCTGGTCAATTTTTTTTTAGCGTTTGAAAGCCTGAGGCTCCGATGTCTGTTTGCTTTATTCTCGAAGCTTTTCCGCCTCTCCACTCCTTTTGACATATTTAATTATTTTTTTAATTTAATTTGGCAGCTCCAATCCCACCCGAATTTGGAATGTCCAATTAGGGTACCATGTACAGATACTTATGGTTTCTCGCGCATGCGACCCCCTGTTATTATTTCAGAAAGGTGAGACAGCTCGCGGGCTGTCTCCGTAGCATGCGACCGTCAGTCATCGCTATTTATACGTTTCCTTGTTGAAACTGAGCGAGTTAAAAAAGAGGGCGGAGAATGCCCGAATTTCAGCATGCTTAAAATCTTCCATATGAGCGCCCGTCTGGTCAACAGGAGGCGCCTAGGGGAATTTCTATTCTTCAAACCCTTCCGAGCAGACCCTTCCCAATTTGCATCCCTGTAGCGCATTGGCCAATTGCGCGCTACTTCTGAAAAGAGCTGCCGACCACTGCTGTCGTAGTCGTTAAAACGCATTTTTAGACTGTTAACGCAACTGGGGACAAGCAAGGCCATTGGTCAAACTAATTTCCCAGCAAGCCTGCCTTCTTAAAGTTTTAAGATGAAAACAACAACATTAAATAAACTGTACATGGCTTAAGCCTATGCATAATTTTTTTCTTTATCTGCAAGAATACAGTTTTGCGGAAATTCCTATATCATAAAACAAATATATAAATAGATACAGAAAAATGGCCAGGATGCAAGATGGTGAATAGAAGAATAAAAAGTGGTATATAAACCATGTGTCATCTATCATTTATATTGCTAAAAATCTCAGGGAGAACCCTCTATGTAACATATTGAAATGACAGGTACATTTACATTATATATTGGTTTCCCTGTACGATATTCCACTTTGAATTAGCTGAAATCATCCTGCTGTATCCTCGCCTTAATGTGGGCCACTGGCTACCAACGGGCCGTGCGCAATTGCGTTTTTTTTTTTTCCCTGAGGAGGGAGGGCTCAGAGATTTCATTGGCCCAGCCCTGTGTCAATGTAGAAAATGAACCACTGGGCCACTTTCCGTGTTTTAAAGGCCGGCACAATCGTTCAAAATTATCGATGTTATTACAGTTTTATAAACTATGATTGCATCGGCCCAAAATGTGCGTCGGCCCACCGGGCATTGCCCGGTACACCAGATTACCAGTCCAGCCTTGACCCTTATTATTTTAGAGAATCATGATCCTAGGGTTTGGTTCAGTGAGTGTCCCTGTTTGGATAGCAATAAGTGTCAAACTGGATTAGGGATGCTGGAGTTGCATGAGTTCTGGGTATCGAGGCTAGATTACAGATTGTTATTCTTTGGATCTGAATAGTATGTCCCCTCCAGTTCAGCCATGGAGGTGCAGTTCACATGAAGGTGTGAAATGGTATTTGTCAGGCTATTCTGATAGACTGGACTATAAAAGGCATAAAAAAACCATATAAGACACTTTAACTCACGTTCAGGGTTGGAGCAGTTCCGCATATGCAGTTAGTAAAAATGTGCACTTTTTGAAAAATCTAGAGAACATAGTAAACCAAGAGTACCGAAGCTGAATTTTTGATATTAGTAAGATAACATATAAATCTTTCAGTGGAACCTGTGCAACCATGTGTGTGCCCCCATAGTTTTCTTGTTGATGCCAACAGTTTTATAACTTCTTGTATTTATAGATATTTAACCAAATATTCTACAGAGGGAAAATGGGGAGCCTTGGTCAAGTATTACAGAAATGGGGACAACTCAAAAATGCAACCGACAGTTTAGTTGCAAATGAAAATTGAGCTTTCATGGACTTGTAACAAGATATCTATAAAAGATAGAACAATTCTGATGCCAGATTCTGAAAGCCAGGGCAAGAATTAGTCAGAATGCCAGGTTTCATCCCTTTATCTCGTATAATATTGAAGTTACAGGCCTGTGAAATGGCTTTTGGCTTCAGTGCACAATTTGCGAGTGTCCAAAATCGTCATGACATGCCTTTTTAAAATGCCAGTTTCTTGAAAACTATAAGGAATTAAGAGCAAAAATTTGGCAATTCTTCCTAAAACACGTTAAGGTACTTTTAGAAATTTTTTGAGGGAAATCTCAGACTACTCACATGGGCTGATTCCCTGTTTTGTGTGAATTGACATGGAATGACCCAACAAAGGTACAGATTATTTTGCAATATGTCTGCAATAATAAGGTTTAGGTAGAATGCTATGTCTACATAGAATGACCATAAGGGCAACAATGAGACTTCGCACAGAAGGAAGGGAGGTGCGAGTTTAAATAAGCTTATTTGGATGATTGCTCCAAAAAAGTGGCAGGTGGACTGAGTGGAGTTTGGGAGATGGCTTGTAATCAGAGCTCTGGTGATGCGGACCATTGTGGGCGAGGCATGACAATGGGTTATTCGTTGAACATCGTTGAACACTTCTTGGGAATTTTGATGCTACCACACGCCTTAGTTGATCCGTCTTCAGCCAGGGGCGAGAACAAAGCATGTCAATCAGGTTATGTTATTACCTCTGCCAAGGAGGTAATGTAATCATTGGAATCTGTTTGTTTGTTTGTTAGTGAGCAACATTGCAGAAAAACTAATGGACGGATTTACACGGAATTTTCACAGTAGGTGGGAATTGGTTTAACTTAGAACCCATCTGATTTTGGGCCAGATCCGGAAGGGATTAAGCAGCTGGGGGGACTGTTGTGCCTTGGCGGAGGTATGCACTCTCCGAGTGCTCTTGTTCCAAGTTAAAATCACATATTTTCCAAACAGTTAAGATATCATAAAGACAAACATTCACACCACACAGGAACTTCCTTGCTCTGAAGCTTCAGCACAAACATTACATTGTATCTCTTTTAATGTTAAGGTACGCAAGCTTACAGTTGTATAAAAATCTTAGCAGGAAATGCTTCAACTTACATCAGAATTAAAAAATAGTCTTGCATTATATCCAATTATAATTCACTGTTTTTATTAGCTTTCCACTTCTGTGTAAGGGATGATGTACAGCAAGCCAGCTATTACACCAAAATACTAGTTTTTGACCATGAGCTCAAGCGCAGATGAGTACTGCAGCAGGACAGTAATCCGATGCGCACAAGCAAATCCACCACTGAATGGTTTAAAAGAAACAAAATGAAAGTTTTGATTTGGCCTAGTCAAAGTTCCGACTTGAATCCGATTGAGATGTTGTGGCATGACCTTAAACAGGCAATTGATGCTCAAATTCTCCAGAGTAGCTGAATTAAAACAATGCTGCAAGGAGGAGTTGGCCAAAATTGCTCCACAACCGTGTAAAAGCTTCATTTGCCTGTCATCCAAAATGTTTGATTGCAGTTGTTGCTGCCAAGGGCAGCACAACCAGTTGTAGGTCTTGAATAACTTTTTACCTTCAATTAATGAAATGATCATTTAAAAGCTGTATTTTGTGTTTTTTCACCATGTCGTTGTCTTATTTATTTCATGATCTTAAACATTTACATGAGACACATAAGCAAAAATAGAAAACTGAAAAAGACGGAAAAAATTTTTCCAACTTCTGACTTCAACTGATATCATTTGAAAACTCTAACTCTACATTTAAAAATTCATCAACTAAAGTGCTGCAGGAGTTTCCTACCTTTCTGACTGAAGGGAACCCTCCCCCTCCCCCTCCCCCCGCTACATTCAACAGTTGCCAGTTGCTCCAAGTTTCAAAACATTCCTCTGAGCCAAGGCACCACATTTCTGATGACAAGAGGGTGGACTCTCAGAAGATAAAAAAGGTGTTCATCAGCGCATGTTTCTCACATGAGAAATAAACTCTCAAAGGAGATGGCAAGTTATACTGTCAAAATTGACCCAAAACCAAGTCCAGTAGACAGTGTTTATATTCAAGTAGAAGAAAAAAAATATCATGATGGAGAGGTAAGTACTGAACATTTGAATTCATATCTGACAACTGAAAAATAATCCTAAAATAATGTGTCAGTATCTAACATACCTTGACTCTTATTTAGTGTTACTTTGCTCCTATATTGAATAAGGGATGCTTCCTTTTTAACACATCTGTTTTCAGAGTGAAGAAAATGATTTGATCGAAAACATTAAATTATATATCCAGACTGAGTAGTAGCATATTATGCAGCTTGTTAACGGCATGCAAAACTGACAGTGCGCGCCTGTGGTTCTCAAAGTTGGTCCGAGGAGCCCAGTATGAACGCTTGTTTTTCCAATTACAATTACAATTGCTGGATTTTTAGCATGCTGTTAATAAGTCTAGAGTGGTAGATCCATTATGCAGTAATGTTGTGCATGTAAGGTAACTGACTGTCTTATGTAAACTTACTACAGAAATTTTGTGTTCTTGCAGAAGCTTACTGCAAACCAGTTGATCAACTAGTTACGGGCTGATGCTGCATAAGTCCACGTCAATTTGAGAGTCTTGGGTAACTTATGGGATGAAAATGGGCACCCAAAAAGTTTTCCAACATGTTTGGGGAAAAAAAAAAAAGTCAACTATGCAACATGACGTATCTTTTAAGTTAGAATATGCAGTATGCAGTAATCTGCTGTCAGAGCATCAGGATATCTATGAGACACATATCAATATTTAAAAAAGAAAAATAAATTATTCGATGTCAAAGACAAGTTTCATAGCATGATAGAAAAAAAGTTCTCCATAGCAGAATGTGCAGGTTCCCGTATATTCATGTGACCACAGATCCGCTGCCTCATTAGCAGGGCTGGACTGGGACAAAAAAATGGCCCTGGTATTTTCGGCCATGGCAGCCCACCCTGATCGAGACATGACGGCCCGCCATACGCGCGTACTACGCTGTTTCCAAAAGTTAAAATTAAGCTCAATAGTAGACTACATGCCCTAGAAAGGCCCCAGGCTGGATTTGAACCCACAACCTTTTTGCTGTATGGTGGCAGTGCTAATCAATGCACCACCATGACAAAGAAGAAGTTGATATGAGCCCCTAAGAACCATACCGGGCCAACCCATGTTGGGGTACTTTTGAGAAAATGGGACTCAAAGTTGCCAGAGTGAACACTGCACCTAGAGTCATCTAGAGTAAACACTGCATTTGGTACAAACTCAAGATATGTAAAATCATGCACATGCACTTCTTGTGCAGGTTTTGGGTGCCCTTCTGCTGCATTAAATTGAAACCAACCTCCTTCTGAGGAGGAAGCATAATCTTCTGATTCATTTGGGACAAACTTTGGGTCTCTGTCATCTTCCACTTCACCATCATCATCAATCACAATAAGCAACTCCTCATCAGTGAGATACCGAGCTGCCATGTTTACAATGAATTATGGGAAGGTTGTGGGATGGCGTATTATGGCTAAGGCAGTGCAGTGCATATATACAGGGGCAGAGAAGACATTTGCTTGTATTAACAATCCATGTGGGCAGATTGGGTTGGGCTGTTAGGAAATGTAGATCTCAGTTTTCTGCACATGCTGACTACCACAACTCAATTTCGGCAAAAGTGCGGGATGGCCCGGTATGGTTCTTAGGGGCTCATATACTTGTGCAGAGCTTTGTTGCTGACAGCTCCACAACTGGATCCAGCATCTTACCATCGGCAGGAGGAATCACTTGGCAGTTTCAGCCCTTCTTCCTCAAGTATTCTTCTGAAATTCTTCTGGCGCGGCTCCTCCATCTGGAGGTGGTATTGTGGTGCTGGTGTCAACTACTAGCTCTCAAGCCAAGTCTGGTCATCTCTCTTCAGCCAGATCCTGTATGATGCTTTTTCTACTGCTTCTTGCAGTTCGCTGATGAGTTTTTTTTATTTCCATCTTTGTACAGCAGAAGCGGTGGTGAAGAATGTTGACTAGCTTCCAATCAATATATCCACGGGCACCAACAGTTAAACTGGAATTGGCTGTGTAGGCACCTAGGCGGGCCCTGTGGCTTTAGGGTTGAAGCACGTGTGCACACAGACAACAAAATTTGACCACTTATTAACCAAGTACAGGCATGACAACACAAATGACAAACTGAAAATGTGCCAACAGATTAACTTCAACTACCCCAGCGATTCAACTTGACCCTTTAATAAATGAATAAAATCATGATTAGAGTGTGGGTGGGTGGGTGGGTGGGGGTGTGGGTGTGTGTGTGGGTGTAGGGGTGTGTGTGTGTGTGTGTGTGGGGGTGTGTGTGGGTGGGCTGAGGAGGGAGGGCTCAGAGATTTCATTGGGCCAGCCCTGTGTCAGTGTAGAAAATGGGCCGTGTTTTAAAGGCTGGCGCGGTCGTTAAAAATTATCTATATTATTACAATTTTATAAACTATGATTGCATCGGCCCAAAATGTGTGTTAGCCCACCGGGCATTGCCCGGTACGCCAGATTACCAGTCCAGCCCTGCTCATTTGTTCTTTACTGTCACTTGTGGAGCGCTACGTATGGATTCGAATACCATACATTGGGTTCAGTTAATTTATGTGAGCCACACTCCTCTTGCAGAACTTCACTGCTCAGTGGATCTACCCTATTCATAGGTGCACTTCATGCTTAGAGCAGTTATTTATCCTCGAGCCACAGAAATATGCCAGCATACAATGAAGAATAAAAATTCTACATGCACATTGTGATACCTTGAAAACGACCACAAAATGGTACAAGCATTTTTGAAGAACTTGAAATGTGTGCTCAGTAACATAATTTGCACCTTAGAATTGTGGAATTCATGCAATCGGGAGCAAAGTCATTCTTCTGAGGGAGCGCAGTGTTTATTGCCATTGAAACATAAAGAACACAGTTTGCCCATGAAGCAAACTGAAGTTCACAAAGACATTGTTTTTCCACACTGAATTGATGAACTGGTATCTTTAATGTCAGATTGACCTGATATGTTAAATCCCCCTTATCACAATAAAGTGGAAAATTGGATTTCTTTACATTTCACCCAGTTTCTGATTAGACAGTTGTATGTGGCCTGTCTGCGTGTACTTAGTGCATAATCTGTCTATACAGTAGAGCTAATGAATTAATCATTTATACCAGCACAAAAAATCCTAGATAAGTAGGACATAAAGATGGATCGTTAGCATGATGAAATTTCATTCATAATCATGTACAACATATACACTAATGCTCTATTTTCATAGATTTTCACCATAATTTACCACATTACTCATTTTCTCAGTTTCTGATTTGATCTGTTTAAAAATGGTAACTTGAAATTACTAGCAAGACAGAAAAATAAGCACTAAGGGCTCGATTATTCCCATTATATACAATTTACGCAAGGACCACTGCAACCTCATCTGCGATCCATCAATGGGGGTGGTTCCTCTGAGCATATTTAAACACACGCATCCCCATTACGAAAAACACAGTTAGGTATGATGGGTGGGTGGGCGCTTGCCAGAAGTTTAAAATCATTGGTGTACCTGTATACTAATCACTAACGTTTGGCGATGACGTATGTTATGCGCCCGCTCAGCTGCCTAGTACTCAAGGGGGTAGGAATACACCCGGAAGTTGAAGGTCAATTGAACGCTCAAAGTAGATAGCAGATGATCAACTAGCGGTAGCTTCTCCAGTCACCCCCATTCACTTTGTCTCACTTTTGACATCAAATAACTTTACACTAAAAGCATTATGAGCCTTCATGTCAGCGATAATATTTTCTACAGAGAAACTACATTTTGTAGCAGACGTCTTTACCTCGTATGCAGCGTTACAGTCTAATAGTAAGCACTTTAGCCGATGGCACCAGGCTAGGCTAACAGTGACGTGAAATGCCGGCGACTGTCGCACAGGACATAAATAACCGTATTCTTTAAAATAGGCATGCTGAAAACATTTATCCATCAACATGCGTGAGCCATAGATATACATAGCCCATTTAGAACACTAGGTTGCTGAGGATGTCATATTTACATCATCCAAAGTGAAGCACTCAGTTGCCATTTAGATACACCAAACATAAAAATTGAATGGTTTCATATGAGGCTAATTTCAAATAAGTCGATAGAAGCGTGAAAATGCCGCGATGTGCGGCTGCCTTTTGCAGCAGTATTCATTTGAATGGCTGTAATAAAACGTTTCAAGCGTAAGTTAACGTATAAACACAAAGTTATCACTTTAATTGAAAAAAATCGCGTTTCGTGCTAGCTAGCTAATTAGCCGTCCCATTGACTTGAATAGACCGCTGACTGAAAGCGAACGCTAGCGATTGAGAATGGTGACCAACGAGCTACCTAGGCTCCCTTACCGTCGCGGGGACTGCATTGACTTAGTAGTTAATAAAATTAACTAGGTGGCTAACAAGCTAGCTACTTGTAATTGACATTCAACGACAATACTTCTTACCTGCATAATAATTGAAACAGTGGACAAGTCGCTTTGTCTGTTTATACAGAGCTCCAAAAGACAAGGAGGGAAGAAAGGCTCAGCTGATCGAAATCAGGAGAAAACTTCTCTCTACCCCCTCGATCCATGCTGTGCAGTGGCCTTTTTTGAGAGCAGTGTTTTAACGGGACAGGGGCAAAGATGAAGCTTAGTAAAGGAGTGGCGAGAGTTCACTAGCGCTTCCTTTTATCAACGTTGGCATTAGCCATATGATGTAATATATAAACAATTCAGTTGATGGCAAATAGTCAACCAATGTAATAGGTACATTGAAGTGTGGAAACCAGAGAGTAATTTAATAACGTGTACGGACATTCATCGACGTTGCGTTATACGCACTGTCTACGTGTCCAAAAGTCGGACAGGGTTTTAATATAACTCCGTGTCCGACCGCCGGATGGTTTCAGTTTAACTCCGTGTCCGACAGTCGATTATTGTTTTTAATTTCTTCAAATCTGAATCTTTTAGATATTAAACGTGAATGTTTTGATAAGACGGCTCAGTTCTTCAAGATGAGTACCGAGAATTTCAACCAATGCCTCTGTTTCAGCTCTGCTCAAAATAGTCGACATCGGAGCGGGACTTAGTGCATTTATGACAAATTTAGTGACTGTCGGTCAGAGATCCTAAAATACTCCGCATCTGACAGTCATAAAAGTTCAAATTTTTCTAGTATTCCAGCAATTAGGCGTATAAACGTAACAATGTTTGTGTTCGACCTTTACAAAATGCAAATTGACAGCTATCGACTTTCCTTGGTCTTTTTATTCGTCTGTTTTGTTCCGTTGAAGATAGATAGACAACAGCCTTTATTCGGTCTCTCTCTTGAAAATTAGTCAGATGGATCGAACGGATTCACGCTTTATTTCCACTCCAGAGTTAAAATAGTACTTGTAGTCAGTGAGCAAATCAATTCCATCACCATTGACATTGTGAATTAAATATCGCATGCACGATCAAGACTGTCGGACACGAAATGCAAAATATCCAGGCCGAGATCCACGCCAATGGACCCCCGTGTCCCCTCTTCCCCACGACGAATGTAGCTGCTGCCCATAATCCAGACAACTGGACGTGCTGAAATAGAAACAAGAAATGTACATCAAACACATTTTTTTTTTCTTACACTTTATGTGTACAAACTTGATTATATCACGGTTCTATCATGAAAAAAGAATGCATATACTACCCAATACAACACAAACTATATTGAGTCAAATAATTGTTCTGTAAAAAGACATAATAGCTTTGTGTGTGAAAATGATAGTTACCTTTGCTGCTATGTGCCATTATTAAGCTCAACCTTTAAGGAGAGATGAAGACAAAATATTTAATACTGAGTATAACTGCACAAATTGCATGTCATTTGTGCCATTTCACATGACGCGTTATATTATATAGCTTCATGAAATAACTGACTATTCCTCTTATCCTTTATTGGGTTGATAAGGAAATAACATTGCTTAACATTTCTTAATTTCCTTCAGGATAAAGTATATCTATCTATCCGTCTATCTATCTATCCATCTACATACCTACAAACTCAGATGGTCTGAAAAAGGTGACTAACTTTGGGGGCGCAACAAGCAACCCCTGGGGGAATAGGATCTGGACGATTCACGCAAATGACATATTTTGTTGTGAAAAGGACGAATTTCCCAGAAAAGCTACTAGTTTGCAGGTATGCATCTACCTACTGCCTTTTCACGGTAAGCTAAAAAGTTCAACATGTGGTGGCCGTAGCTAACATGCTAGTGATGTACCATGCAACTTCTTTTACAGTCTATAGGTCAAATTATGGATGCAACGATTAGCGTTAACTATCGGGAGAGTATGCATAAAGCTATGAGATAGGCATGGGCAATACAAGTGAATAAAATGACAACATTTCTTGAGTTGCTGAGAACAAAGTTTTTTTTTTCTAATGATTTTTTGCAGGTAAGTACAGAAGAGGCAGACGAAGAGTTTGCCACAAGTCCAACGCCTTTACAGGAAATGGTCTCAGAGCCACAGGGTCCCAAATTGGCTGATTTCGGCATTTTTCAACAAAACCCATTGTGAAAATTGGGGGGGTGAAGCCTGAGGGCATTTTTGAAAATTTTCTATTCAGAAATAAACCAGGCCAAATTATCCATTAGAGTACACTAACAGAAATAATTGATGCTAAAGTCATCTACCCCTTTTCTGAAGTACAGCAGCGCCCCCTAGGCCTTTTATAATGGAAAATGCATTGAATTTCACCCAATTATGTTCAACAAACATTAGGTTTTGCATTGATATTAAAAAATGGTATGAATGGGTTGCCTGTGAAGTTTTTTTTGGATCAATGGCCTGCAAAAATGTCAAAATTATCGGTGGGAGGGCAAACATTAACGCTTACTCGCCCATTACTATATAAAATGCAGTGAAGTCGCTGATGCCGGCAGTTGTTTGCCCTCCCACTGCTACTTAAAATGAATCAAACGTTCCCCCTTCAATAACCCGTGGTGGTTTTTAAAAAAAAAAACTTTGCACTGTTTTTTACTATGTCCGTATACCCTCCTCCCATGATAGTTTCAATGAGCTACTGTGAATAATTCATAGTAAAACACAATGACGTGCAGTCGGAAGTTAGTTTGGTGAGGCAGAAACCTCCCCTTTGCTTGATTAGAAATCAGACGATTAACTAGTTTAGTAAGACTATTCGCAGAATGACGGGCCAGTTTAAGTTTCATGGCGTTATTACTCAGTACATCGAACCTGAAATGCTCACTAGACAGCATATTTGCGCGTACTTGCTTCCAGGATGCCGAAGCAATGTCATCAACAAATACTAAAACAGTTCGACTTATGCAGAGTTCAATGCTTAATCAATATTCAATGTATTCTCCTTTAAATACACGCTTTTACATCCAAACCAAAAGCGGGCACTTATTTTCAGTCTTCTTTCATAATCCAATTAACAAAATGTTTAAACGATATACAGAATTACCGAGAGAGCAGAGAATTTTTCCTAATTGATTATTCAGATTTCCATCCTTGCAGTCTCGAATTGAAGCGTGTACGTGAATGAATCTTGTGACTGGTGGGCTTCAAAGTAGCATGGTATAACCAGACTCTGCTACTTCGCTTTGCTTTGTACACAGAGTCTGGCCAGTCGTCATTGACAAGTGTTTACTTCTTGGTGGGTGGCCGCTTGTCTGAAGTTTAAAGTCATTGGTGTACCCGTAAATCAATCACTAACGTTTGGCGATGACGCATGTTACGCGCCAGCTCAGCCGCCTAGTACTTGCGCTGTAAACACAGTCCTTCATACTAGGGGTGCAGCGAAAACAAACTGATTAGTACATTAAAGTTAATACTGAACTCATACATTTGCCCATCTACCTCATTTTAGCCTTCACTCATTCACTTAAAAGAACCAAAGGTGCTCTTTCTGTTCTCCTTATAAGAAACAAACTGTTGAGCTATCGTTTATCCTGCAGATACTGCTGCTGTTAAAAAAACCTAAGAGACCCGAAACCAACGGCAGAATCAGCGAGAATAACGCATTATTTACATCAGGACGAAATCTGCGCTGACACGAAAACTGAACCGTTAACCATACTTGCACTAACATCATACCGAGCTCGCTATCTAACTTTATAGCAGCACAGTTTGGCTCTAAGCAGTCATTTCATTCATGGATAATAACATAACACTGAGACAGTGAATAGGTCTTGTCACACGAACAAAAACACGGCTTTTAAAAACTTCGCTGCTAACTTATAGTGTTAAATTCGCGGGCAATGTAACACTAGAAGCTACAAGCTAGCTTAGGTGGTTCGGCTGTCTCTCACAGAGATGAACAGGGTGCCTATTTCATGATGGCTATTAAATAGATATGACAATTTGTAGGGAGTAGCGCTACAACATCATTTCCATTCAAAAAAACTAACCAAACATTCATCTTGTTGTGGCTATAAGTCGCTGATACCCGAGATTTTCTCCACGACAGAGCGAATTGCCTCCATGTCCGTAGCCATTGTTGATTTCGGAGACTACAATTTCAAACTCAGCGCAGCAGCAACGTCAAGCCACGCCTTCTGTTCGCTGGTTGGTCCGGCGGATTTTCTGCCATGGTAAACGATGCAGAGCTCTGAGTGACCAGACTGAGTGGTGAAGCGAAATGCAATTGAGCGGAAGTATGAAGGCTGGCGGTGCCAGGCTAGCTTCAAAGGCCTGGCGCCGGTTTATTCCTTCGTATATTTTTCTGAAACTTCACAAATAGGGTCACAGGATATTCTGTCAACAAACTATGTAGGGTAGGGTAAAAATACGCTCACCTTTCTTGCTATTGTTGAGAAGAAATCACGGCGAACTCGTGACGAACTTCACCAACTTCTGTCGAACTTATTTCATATCCCCTGGAGGTCTAGCCTGGACGAACAGACTCGTAATTTCTCAAATTAGATGGCTGTAAGCAAATCAGGGCCGGAGCTGGGATATCACGTCGGCGCGGGCTATTTGAAATCTACCTCCTAAATGGTTATATTTGCCACGCCGTGCACTTGAAAATTTGTAAACACGGCGCAAATTGAGGTCACGCATTTATCCAATGGGCAAACAATAGCTCTGTTCAAATCGCGTTTTTTGGCTGTAATACGCAGAGTTCATGTATGAAATGCGGGTATCCTATTGAAAAGGTTGCTTTTAATCAAACCATGGTGTTCTTTTTGTATGAAAATGGTATTTACGTCATTTTTTATAAGTTTTCTGAGGCTTGTTTACCGCCCCAGTTCAGCTGTTACGCATTCCATTAGAGTTTATGCAGAGCGTTGCCCATGCCTAATTTGTATATCAATTACTCACCATTAGATGTCTTGAGCGGACGAAGTTGTTCTTCACCTGGCGCAACTTTATGGCCACTGGAGAGTTTTGAAAAATTATCCAAATTCCTTTTGCTGGAAGCAAATGGGGTCACGCAGTAGCAATGGGAAAACTCCACAAAACTTCCGTTGACAAACTTTCAAACCATCGTCCGACGCATCGTCCAGTATAATCCAAGTCAGCTTTGTCCACTCGTATCCTTAGAACTCTAGAAACGCGGTTATTTTTCGCTAAAAATAAAATACTTATGCTTCAAGTAAGCTCGCGAATTCAACGGAAGTCCCGCCTCCCGGCTCGTTCACTGCCCAGAGACTCTGCTGCCACTCAGATGAATACTCGTATAAACACGAGCCGGGAGGTGGGACTTCCGTTGAATGAACTGTTGTATTTTTATTTATTTTTAAGTCTGTCTAAAGGGGGGAGGGGGGCACCCTTGCGACTGTGAGCCAATCATAGATCTCGCATGGATTTTGTGCGAATATTTGAAAGTCAAACGCTGGTCTACCGACTGAGGCCAGACGTACAAGCAAGTGACCGTTGGGAGCGACCAAAGCTTGATACGGATGGATTCCAGGCTAGCAAGTCACATACAGTCTGCATTAAATATCACAAAGATTCCACAAATCCCCTAGTGCAACCTCATTTAAATACCATTCCCATTGGCTTCATTCAATTTACATGGAAAACACCTCCTGAAACATAACCGCATCCTTGATATTCATCGCTCCACCCAGTTGCATGTAGCACTCAAGGAAAAATATCAGTCTTTGCGGCAGACGTAGAATAGGAATAGGCATAGCAATTGGTCTGTGCCGTATCGTCAGATACAGGACATGCAAAAAAATTGGGCCCAATATGGTCAAGGGTCATTTATTCTTCATGGTACATTTGCTTATTTCAGTCAAAATGTGGCTTAAGAGGTTAATTAGTTACTCTAAACATGACATGCACCCACATAATTAATTAAAGTGACAAATTTATAGCTTTTTAAAATCTAACAAATGCTGTTGTATTTGGAACAAAAGTGGCCTCCTGGACTGATTTGGAGTACTGCTTGCATACACCATACTGAAACATTTCTGCAGTTTTATAACAAATGATTTTTATCCCAAAAGACAATTGTGTTGAATAGTGCACCAAAGGAAATCACCATTCGTCGGGAGACTGCATGGCATCGTAGTTTTACAAAGTGGCGCTGCAGGTATGTGACCATCACATCTTCGGACGCAAAGAAGGAATACTACTTCCCTGTTTTCAGAGAAATTCACTCTGCTGGATGGACCGTCAAGGAAGATTCAGGTGAGATATACCTGTAATTTGATATATTTGTCAAAGGCCTTTATTAATTAATCATGGTTGGCAAGATCAGTAAATTCTTTAATTGAGGTTTAGACCATCTGTATAAATGTGACTGGCCCATTACACAGGCTGTGTTGTTCCATATGAGAGAAAAGGAAGCAGTTTTTCTCAGCTAGATATATGATTTTTATCAAATGAAAAGTGGGGATACTATTGGGAGAGAGAGGGTAAGATGAGCCATTTTTTACTTATCGTTTGCCTCACAGCATATTTGCCCATCTCATTTTTTAAGGATTTTTATTCTTATTTTCTTTTTTAATTATTCAAGAGAAATGATTTTATTTTTCTTTAAATTTTTTTTTAAGGTTTTGAGAAAAAAAAAAAAAAAAACACATTTTGGGCTCTAAATTAAGAGACCAGGCGCAGGCGCGCAAATGGGGGTGCGCCGTGCCAGCAGGGTGTGTCCAGGCGTATGTTGCAATTTAGGTGCCGGTGCAGCCTGGCGCAAGTACTCCTCTGTCCGCCTCGGTCCCTCCTGCAGCGCTTAGTGGCAAAGAGGGAGGAGAGAAGGCGTGTTTGGGTATAACACAGCCGAGTCAAATCTTCACCAATCAAATGAGCTCCTCTTCTTTTTTTAATGTGTTTGAATATAGAAGCCTCTGTCCTACATCTGCATGATGCGTTAATGTTGCATTTTACTTAGCTGCTTCAGGCATGTTTTCTGCACCGCTTACGTCTATATTAAGCATTACGAATATGAGTTAGTTAGCTAGCTAGCTAGGGCATTTGCGAATTATTACCATTAGCAAACTTGAATGGAATTTTAAAACGAAACTACGTCAGATCATTCAAACTTATGAAGTTGGAATGAAATACGCGGGTGGCTAATTTTTTCTTCTGCCAGCATCATTGGGAAGAGAAACGATGGATAGCGTGTTCCTATTATTACACCCTGTTGCTGCTTAAAATTTTGGGATTAACATGCATGGACAACAATGCAAGATACGTTACACATTTATTTTCAATATGTGATCTTAACTCAGTATGAGATCATAGCAATCAGGCTGTATTCCTTTCCCCCACTAAAAACGATAAAACCTAAGTGACAATAATAGTGTTAAGCCGCTTGCACACTGGACGCGAAACGAATTTGATGCACGAAAGATTACATTCAGAGTCAATGCAAAGACGCAAATACACGCGAAACGCATTCACTTTGTATTGACGCACGTCTTTGCATTTACTTTGATAAGCAATACGAACGATGTTTGTGGCGATACGTCGCATTGGAACTTGGTTCAGACAAGCTGGTTAACATGATCGGGGCTCAGAGATAATGTAGTGAAATCGCTGGGCCGGATCCCGAAGTATGTTTGCCTATTTTCTGGTCAAAAGTTAACCGCGATTGACACAGGATCTTATTGGAATGATTGGGCGATGATAAGCCTTCACACGTGCTATAACCCCTAAAAAATATGAAACTGTGAAACTCCCTGAGTACCACCAAGAGGGAGCCAAGTACCACCAGTGGTACACGAACCACAGTTTGGGAACCAAGGATCTAACCAGATGAACCACAGGTACTGCTCATACATATAAACAGTATGCTTTGTAACTGGCAATATCATTCACAAAATAGCAACCTTTTTTGTCAAAGAAATTTTTCATTATTGAAAAAAAGTGTGTATGGTTTATTTCCTTTAGGCTCGCAACAGACTGTATGCACTGCAGGCTTGTGCAAACTGTCTGAGAGGAAGATCTGCAGAAGGAAATCTGGGTTGCATTGATGTGGTCTGTTTCCATTGGCAGGTGATTGGAGGAGAGCAGTTAAAATGTGTTGGCTGAAAGAAATCAATGGGAGGAGCTCATTACCCTGAAAGCGGCGCTTTTAACGCTGTTTTCCCACAACGCAGAGAATAACGCAGTTAATTTGCATATGAAAATGGCGCTTTTAACGCCGTTTTCCACAACGCCGAAAATAACGGCGTTAATGTTCATATGAAAACGGCGCTTTTAACGCCGTTCTCGCGAGAAACGAGAAAAAAGCAATAATGGCGCAAAACACGCGCGTTCTCGTCCCAAAATGCGTTTTATACGGACGAATTTTGGCACTATCGGCTTGCCATACGGCACACCAGTGTGCACAGTTTGGGAAACACCGAAGAGACGTGCATGCGCATTAGCCTCAGCAGAACAGCCAATCACAGGGCTCGCTCTCTCAGCTGTTCTGTGATTGGTCAAATTCTTCCGTCACGGGGCGGGTTCTTTGCAGGCTGAAAACAGAGCCCAGAGAGGATGCAGAGGTCTGCTCTTCTCTCAGATCACTTCATTTACATTATGCTCAAAGGTTTAATGGAAGTTTTTGCCCAGTATTGCCAAAAATAAGCTGCCTCTGAGCCTTTAATTGCTTTGAAAATATGAGACCCAGGAGGAATTGAAGCCATAAAAAAGCATAATTTGGCTACATTTTTCATCACAAATTGAAAGTTTAACATTAAAATTAATATAGTTCCCAAAGTGATCCACCATAAATATTTGGTAAAAAGTAGGTGCAGTATGCCAAGTTCGTTTGCACAAAGTTTCAAGAAATTCTTTCACCGGTAACAATGTAACAAGCCCCATGGGCCAATGGTCCGTGTCATGGAAAATCAATGGGCCATTTTCAAAATGTATGGGCCATTCCCAACATTCAAGGCGCCAATAATTTTCACCATAACATACTTTTAATCAAAATGTATGCTGCATATACATGCATACATACATACATTTTGCTTATTATGTTTAATGCTAAAAACATATAGATACATACATTTTGCTTTTAATGTTCTGCATTAGAATATTGCTTAAAACAAAAAGAATCGTTACTTAATACATAAGACAAGATTATGTACTCAAATGCACAAGAGGGAAGTCGACTGTTTCGGTTTCAATCGTTCAGTAAAACTACTGGCATTGGTCTGCCGATATACTCATAAGCAACTCTAAGTTGATAGTTTTTTACTTTATCCTCACAGTTCACTAAAATCTTGTAGCAGCACTGGCTGCAGCTCTTCTACATTGACAAGTGTGAATTTTTTTTGTCATAAAAGTAATCATGGCTCGAGGATGAGCCTATCCCACATGGTGATACGACCCCGTGAAGTTTTCCTAACACACGTTTTCCAAGTTTTCTCTGGTGAATTACCAGAAAACACACGACACATCCATGGTTCGAGAACTCATTTGTATGTTATCGTTATTAAATTAGTGGAGTGTTGCTATTAAAACTTCCATACTTCCCATGATATTGAAGCTTGAAGTTGGTTTCAGAACAAAGCTTGTTGAAGAAAATACAGATTTTGGCTTAAGATTGTGACACCTAGAATTGGCATACAATTGATATAATTGCAGTTTTTAACAGGGCTCCGATATGTCTTTCAGCTCTGAAAAATTCATTTAGCCATCTTTAATACAAATGAAGTTACGAGGGCTCAAAAATGCTAGAAAAAATGACGCGAGTCAGAAAGCACAAAATTTCGACCTACTCCCATGTACTTTTAGAGCCTGTAGCTCAAAAAAATCTTCACAAGATCAAGGTACTATTTGGTGAGGATTCATTAAATATATTTACATTATTGGAATAATCAGCTGATTCTGAGGGGGATGGGAAGCACTTGTAGATTTTATATGGAATGACGCAATATATTATGAATAACAAAGAAATTGCCAAATAAATAAGTAGGATAAAGGAAATTCACACATAATACCTCAAATGGCAAATCAATTCTAATCCTGAGTGAACATAAATGGGTCCCCTATCGTAAAAACGTACCCTCCGCGGCCACCTACCGTTTTAAAGCGTCGCCACATTAATAAACAATTAAACTGTGCTAAAAATGCTATACCTGCCCGGTGAATGTTCCGCAAAGTGACGTTTTAAATGGTGTCATAGCACTATACAAATAAATGATAGCCTCCATGCGACAGATGCAGGTGTTATTTCTTTAATTGTCTCTAAATTTATCTAATGGATTCGGCTAGTCAGACTGCAGTGACCAGCATCTGTAACCGCCTTTGGAGGCTGAATTCGGCATAAAACCGGCGGGCTTCAGCTCCAAGTTCGCGTTAAGACAGTGGCTATTTTTACTACGGTTGTTAGCTTCAAATTGCATTTGGACTGCTCGCGATGTAATGGAGATGCATACACCTATAAATACAGTTTCAAATTAAGTAGCCTATAAATAACTTGGTTCGCATTACTATAGCTAACATATAACAACTCAGTCTTAATGTTCACCGATCCAATCAAGGACGTAAAATGCATTAATGCGCAGAAAGAATATTCAGTAAACTCGCTGATCTGCTGTTTTCAATTGTAGCCTGTCATGTTCGTTGTTTAACTGGGTAAGCGAAACTTTGCTTGCAAAATAATTCCAGTTTTATTCGATAGTCTGTGACTGAAAAAGAAATGCTGCAAGCTTTTTCTATTTAACATTCTGTGTCAAGGCTATATCGAAATGAGCAATTAAATTAGGCCTATGCCTATATCACTAATCTTAACTGTTGCTTAAAACAAACCACAAGCCACAATTAAAACGCACATTTGTGTGCATACTGCATTTAAGAAGAGCATAATGTGGCTATGAGAGGAGGTCTTACACGCTGGTTTTACATATAGGCTATATATATATATATATATATATATATAATATAAAAAAAAACAATTAGGCCGACTATGAAATGTTGCGTTTATTAGTTCAGATGAATTGTACACATCAATATTACCTAATTAATTTCGATTTCACAATAAATAATTATTAATTCAGAGTAATTTAATTTAAAGATAAATTATTCAGAGTAAACACAGGCCAGGGCTGAGAATGAAGGACTGTCACGGCAATTCCCGCAGCGTCCCAAATGGATTATTCTATCATGTTATTTGTGATTGCTTGGCCAAAACAAAAGCGCATCAACCAAACAATCGACCAGACCACTACATGTGGACAGCCCTTGTGGTTTTTCCAAATAAAAGATTACTGTTCGTTCGTTCAATCCAGAATGAATTTGACCTACTTTCTTCTGTCAGAAAACCATACATGATGATTGAAAGTGAACCCTGAACCTTTTCCGTTAACAACTGTAAATTTGACAACAGAGTAAACCACCTCTGACTTGGAAAACAATTAAGAAATAGTTTTTAAATGCATACCCAATTAGTATGACAACGCTCTGTTCCGAGACTGTCATTCGATACTGCATATTGATATAAAGGCAAAGTGATATCAAAGAACTTTCTCTGCAATGGAGATTTTCACAGCCTCGCAATGGTGATGATGGACCGCGCAAGGGCCTGGAACTACAATTAATCAATCGGGCATCAGAACGCACTCGACCAACTGCGATCAGTAGAGTTCGTTCGAGGAATTTTGGTATTGTATAATAGGAAAAAAAAAATATTTAGACTTAATGGGCTTTATGCACAGCTCCGCTACTTCCTGAACTTAAGCCAGCTCCTTTATTTCCTGTCTTTCATTATTGGACAAACTGATTAATCCAGATGTGCCTGACCCCCACAACAACAATGGTCACGCACACCTGGATTAATCAGTTTGTCCAATAATGAAAGACAGGAAATAAAGGAACTGGCTTAAGGACAGGAAGTAGTGGAGCTGTGCATAAAGCCTATTGAGACATGGGCGCATTCTTGGCCCGCTTAGTGGCTTTGTAATGCGCCATATTTTTGGGCTGGGCCGAGCAGCGGCCAGCCCTAAAAACGCGAATGTCGCTGAGTGAGTGAGTGAATGAGTGACTGACTGACTGCCTGAGTGATCAAGTTTAACGATTGGCTGGCCGGTGGGGAAGAAATTCAGCGATTGGTCGGCCGGATGTGAAGCACTGCTACGATTGGTTTGCCCGCGATTGGCTGGCTGGCTGTTCAGCGATTGGTTTCCCGGTGGAGAAGAAATTCAACGATTGGTTGACCGACGATTGGCTGGCTGGCTGGCTGGCTGGCCGGTCGACTTCACTCTATTTACTGGTCTGTGTATTTGCATTAGAAATACATGGGTCTCGGAATTTCGGCTTTGAAACATTGCAACAGAAACGGAATACTTCGCTGTTGTTGGATCTTGGATTTGAGAGTTTGCCGCAGAAACAGAAATTAAAAAGTGGAATTGAACGCGCCACACTCATTTATGCGTGTGAAGGACTATTTAAGCACAAGGTGGAAGTGGCGCCGGCACTATTACGTTTCAGTACTTTCAAGAATACCGGAAGAATTCATGAGTTGGTTCGCTTGAACAGAAGCAGTTGTGGTGGCCGCTTTCATTGTAGGCAATCTATGAGAGCTACTGTAACCGACACCAATGACAACAATAAACTGAAGAAAATATTAAGTTTAAAAGATCGCGCCAAGCTGGATTGGACACCCCATCATTGAAGTAGCTACTTCTCCACTACATTTTTGTACGCTGTACGCCAACGTACCACGACCAGTACTTGAATCCCGAATGGCTCTGCTTGAATCCAGTCTAGCAATAGACTGCAATAAGCAGGCAATTGCACTGTTAAATTAAAACACATTTTGTATATATTGAATGTTCACAATGCGCAATTTTTGACGCCAATGAATGTTTCTTGGCGATATTGGTCGCCATTTTACGAAAATTAATGCGTATTTTCTTCTAATGGACAGCAAAAGGCTGATTAAATATTCATATAGCCTCGCGGATGCATATTGCCTTAGCTTGATTCCCGGTCTTTTAAAAAGTTCCATTCGATTTTGTTGCATTACGAGCACAACCCGACCATTATTCGGCTAATCTTCCTTCACGCTAGATTGGTTCGGTTTGTTTCAGTCCTCCATGCTCGTTTTCTCTGGTACCGTTGCGAGATTCCATAGAGATAGAGGATCGTACCAATCTATCGTGAAAGAATCATAACAATGGTCGGAATGTGTTTTCAATTTCCCTATTCAATCTCGCAACTGATACGGCAGTTAACAAGCATGGAGGACAGTATCGGTTGCGAGGTTGAATAGGGGAATTAAAAACACATTCCGACCATTGTTAAGATTCTTTCACGATAGATTGGTACAATGTGTTACATTCCTCCATCTCCCTTTTGAATTTCGTAGCATTTCCTTAATCTTCCTATTGAATCTCGCAACCGATACGAGAGAAGACAGGTAGGCTACAATGGGATACACTATCATCAGAGGTGTATAGTAACGAAGTACATGCACTTCGTTACAGTACTTAAATAGTTTGAGGATTTATACTTGAGTTTTGTCTTTAAACCTGGACGTTTACTGTACTCCATAAAAAGATAAAAAGTATACTTTCACTTCGTTACTTTGACACTGGCCACTTTGTAACTCGTTGCAAATTAAAATATGAATGTAAATAAGCATTTAAGGATTATCTGGATTTGGCGCGTTTGAGAAGAACAACGGTGCTCGGCGGGGTATCCATGTGCAGATGGGTCCGCCAGCGGACATGGAGCTGCAAATTCATGCGCGCAGTTACAATATTCTACCACTAGATGGCAATCTCGGATCAGTTATTGAATATTCACAAGCAAGCTGAGTTCGAACACGGTTTAGAAAATGGACGAGTTCACTCCAATCCTTGTTTTTCAGGAGTTGCCTGAATAAATGAGTTGCTGTCTCTCTCAAATTGACATTTACAAAACCAATAACTGCGATCCTTACTCTAGCTCTTTGTCTATTCAAATGTAGAACTTGCTTTTGATATGTTTTCCTTACTCAAGACTCCCCCTACCTCCCACTCCCTTACTCTCACTTCCTCCCACTATCTCACTCACACTCACTCTTTCACACTCTCACTCTCCCACTCCCACACTCTCACACTCTCCCCTACCTACTTTGTAATTTATGAGCTCCAGCTCATTACTAAACTTGCGCTTCATATAACTGCATGAGCTTTGCCTCATTTTGCACCCTTTTCTTGGGCCCACATTCTCATACAGCACTTGGCGGCCCAGCTGTATACTAGGTTGCACCTAGTCTTGTTAATTTGTGCACCATTTGCACATGGCGCGTGTCCTTCCCAACCCCTGGATGGAGGCAACAAAAGATTAGAAATGTTTTATAATGCTGAAAAAAGTCACCTGGTGGAACATCTCACAGCTAATTAGATTAATTGGCAACAGGTCAGTGACATGAATGGGTATGAAAAGAGCACCTCAGAGAGGCTGAGTCTTTCAGAAGATGGTGAGGGCTTCACCACTCTGCGACAGTCTGCATTGGAAAATTATTCAACAATTTATGAATGAAATTGCAAAGAAACTGGGGATTTAATCATCTATGATATGTAATGTCATAAAATAATTCAGGAAATCCGGAGAAATCTCTGTATGCAAGGGAAAAGGTGAAAAAAAACCAATATTTAATGGTTGTGATCTTCAGGCCCTCAGGTCGCATGGCATGAAAAAAATAACATGATTCTGTAGTGGAAATCAATGCATGGGCACAGGCACACTTCTGAAATCCATTCTCAGGGAGCACAATTTGTTACTGGATCCAAAAATGCAAGATAAAATTTTAAGATGTAATGAAAAAACCATAAATGAGCAAGATCCAGAAACGTTGCCGCCTTCTCTGGGCCAAAGCTCATTTATGATGGCCTGAGACGAAGTGGAAAACTATTCTGTGGTCTGACCAATCAAAATCTGATTTTTTTTTTTTTTTTGGGAAATCAAGGATGCCATGTCCTTTAGGCTAAGACGGAGAGGGAACATCGGGCTTTTTATCAGCGCCCAGTTCGTAAGCCAGGTTTTGCTGCATTCCTGATGTCATTTGCGTCAAATGTTTGCCAAGCCAGCTCCTCTAAAGAGAAATCTTCCCTAGGCCATGAGAATGCAATCGACCAATCATCTCCATCTCAGGGTTTATCCATTATTTAAAGAAACTTACATGAGGCGGATGTAAGTATACATAAATCCACCAGACATATTAATCATATCACTCCCAAACTTATTATACTGCCCTAAAAAGGCTAAGTGCAGTAACTACAAAATAATTTATGCGTAAAAAATAGATTGAGTTTTTTTGCTGTCCCAACAAATGAATAGTTTGCACATCTGTGATAGAGTATGGTTAACTGACTTGCTATAGTATTATTTCTATGCAAGTAAATCCTAACCTCCATACTTTCAAAACTGCATGACTCATATTTTACCAAATATGTAGTTACTGCTCTTAGGCTTTGTAGGGCAGTATATTGCAATGGCCGCCTGTCAAGTATCAAGTAGATAGATTTGCCCGTTTACTTTTAAAGCCTTGCTTGACCTTGCGCCAGCTTATCTGAAGAATTAAATCTCAGATATGGTAAATACTATCAATCTCAGGTCATCCAACCAACCAGTGGCATAGCGAGAACTGAACATTTGGTGCGGCATAGATCATTCCTTTAAAGCGATTATTAGCCCTGACTTGTTCTCAATCATTTTCATAATTAACAATAGATTCACTTAGAGAACACTTCACACTATCAGGTGTTGCTAGTTCTCCCCGTTTAGGTAAGACACAGTCATTCATTTGGACGCGTAATTTGGTGCATTTAAATCAGCGTTATTCAAAACAGCATACCTGTCAACTTTCACGAATATGGCTTGAGTCTCACACTTTTTAGTAGCATATCACGTTCTCATGCTGTCGTCAGAAATCTTAGACTTAAAAAGAAAAGTGAAGATTGAAAATTTCAATTCATCAAGCAAAATTATACTTAATTGCTGAGTCCCACTTTTTAATCAACCCACAATGTACTGAAAGTGAAAGGCGACATTTTATTGGAAGGCAGATCAGTCATTTTTCAATCACGCGTGTATCAGAGATTTTCATGTGGAACTGAAGTCCTTGTGCATGGGAGTCTCTCAATTTCACTTGTGTCATGGTAGATTTCACCACTAGTAACATGGAAACCAATTATGACTCCGGACTTCTCACGCTTTTCTTTTCTCAGGGGTTGGAAGCTATGAAATTTGGTCTTTTCTTTCATTTAAACAATTTAAATGATCATGAAGCGCAAGTTTAATCACCTGATGTGCTTAAAAGGTGGCGGGGAAGTTCCAGAGCAGTTTGTCTTTCGTAAAACAAAGGCTTATTTTTGAGGAAATCATTTGTCTGTTTTGCATTTAACCAATTATTTAGTCACCAATGGATTGCATAAAGAGAGAAGCCATGACTTCGATTGCCAATGGATTATTATTGCAATTGGAAACTTGTTAAAAAAGGAAGGAAAATGATTGAGAACAAGCTAGGACTAATAATTATTGTAAAGGGATGTTGGGCACCACCAATTTTCAGTTCTGGCTACACCACTGAAAGCCTATGGACTCAAAGTTAACCGAATGAGTTTTTGGAAAAACGACTGGTCAATTTATGTTAACTTTCCATAACTGCGTTCTCATGACACGCCACAGATTTGTGTTTACAAGCTAGACTACTCTAAAAGCAGCGGCCGTTACCCTGTATTGTGTTCAACAGAAATGTGAAGGGGAAAAAAAAAAAAAAAAAAAAAAAACATACGCGAGATGGAATTCAGAGAAATTTAGATTACTTAAATTAATGATGCTGATGAAAACCATTGCTTTTTGTCTTATCAAAGTGTGACTCGAGACTGAGAGGAAGCAGTTGTTCAGTCTGTTGCCGTCAAGTCTCAGTGTATGCGTGTGATTTCAGGCAGCGATAGTTTCCGAGTGGGTCCGAGAAAAAAGTTGAACTTTTGGAGCTGTGAAAAATGATAATAATAATAAATTTAGTAATAAATTTTATTTATATTGCACTTTACATTTTAACAATCTCAAAGTGCTACAGAGCAAAAAAGGAAAAGAAACACAATAGACTTATAAAATTTTAAAAGGGAGAACCAATAAAAGACATTTAATAAAATGCTTTTTTAAGAAGATGTGTTTTTAAGTCCCGTTTAAAAGCAGCTGTAGTCTGTGGGGCGCTCAGGTAGTCAGGGAGGGCGTTCCACAGTCTTGGAGCTGTTGAGCAAAAAGCCCGATCACCCATAGTGCGGAGCTTGGTTCTGGGAGCTTGTAGAATGTTTTTGGTTGCAGAACGGAGGGTGCATGAGGAGATCTGGGGGGTGAGGAGTTCCTTGAGGTATTGGGGGGCCTGTCCGTGAATACACTGGTGGGTGAGGAGGGAGACCTTGTACTCAATTCTGAGTGGGACAGGGAGCCAGTGAAGAGATTTCAGAATGGGGTGATGTGATCATATTTGAGCACCCTCATCAGGATCCTGGCAGGGCTGTTCTGGATGTACTGCAGTCTCTGGATGCTCTTGCCAGAGATCCCGATGAGGAGTGCATTACAATAATCCAGCCTGGAGGAGACAAAGGCATGGACGAGCTTCTCTGCATCTGCCAGGGTGAGAGTTGGACGGAGTTTGGCGATGTTCCTAAGGTGGTAGAATGATGTTTTACAGAGGTGTTTGATGTGGGTGTCAAAGGTGAGTTGATGATCCATTTTAACACCCAAGTTGGTGACAGATGTGGAAAGGGGGATGTTTTGGCCAGAGAATGTGATACTGGTGATGGTGGAAGAGCGGAGCTGATATGGTGTACCAACTAGGATGGCTTCTGTTTTAGAACTGTTCAGCTGAAGAAAGTTGAGCTTCATCCACGCCTCTATCTCCTCCAGGCAGGTGGTCAGTATGGATGTTGGCAGGGGGGCAGAAGAAGTGGGGGTTGTCCTTAGGTAAAGCTGTGTATCATCAGCATAACAATGGTAGGATATCCCATGTCTGCTGATGAGTTTGCCCAGGGGGAGCAGATAGAGGGTGAAGAGGGTGGGGCCCAGCACCGAGCCCTGAGGGACGCCACAGGTGACGTTGTGGGTGTATGATTTTGCTTTGCTCAGGGCGACGTGCTCAGTTCTGTTGGTCAAATAAGAAGTGAACCAGTTGAGTACTTTTCCTGAGAGTCCAGTGGTGTATTGCAGACGGTGGAGGAGGATATTGTGGTCAACTGTGTCAAAGGCAGCTGTTAAGTCCAGGAGGATGAGTAAAGATGGGGAACCGGTATCTGCTGCCATCAGGAGGTCATTGGTGACCCTGACCAAGGCTGTTTCTGTGCAATGGCTAGGGCGAGAACCAGACTGAAACTTCTCAAAAAGGTTGTTGTGTTTGAGGTGATCCAGAAGTTGTGCTGCAACTGTTTTTTTTAGAACTTTAGCCAGAAATGGAAGGTTGGAGATGGGCCTGTAGTTGGAGAGGAGTTCTGGATCCAGGTTGGGCTTTTTCAGTAGTGGTCTGATGACAGCAGGTTTTAACGCAGATGGGATTTGGCCAGACAGGAGGGAGTGGTTGGTGATCTTGGTGATGAATGGAGAGATGGCAGAAATGTTGGCCTTCAGCAGGGCTGAAGGGAAAGGGTACAGGCCACAGGTGGTCGGCTTCATTTTTCTGATGACGTCCTCCACCTCCTCCTGTGTGACATCGGAGAAGGAGCAGAGAGGCTGGACAAACTCAGATGGTCGGTTGGCTATTGGGGGGGCAGGACAGCAGTGGTGGAGAAGCGCGAGCGGATGTTATCAACTTTTTGTCTGAAAGTGCATGTACATGTTGCACTTCTCCTCGGTGGTCTCAGAGTGGGAGAGTGAAGGGGTTTTGAGAAGGTGATTTATTGTTGAAAAGAGTTGTTTGGAGTTGCCGGGGCTGTTGTTGATGATGGTGGAATAAAACCTGGACCGTGCATTCCTCAGAGCTTCTGCGTACGCCTTCCTGTGTTCACTGTTTGCCTGTTTGTGAACAGACAGCCCAGAGCCCTTGAGCCGCCGCTTGAGGACACGCCGAGCCGCCTTCATCTTTCGTAGCTTGCAGGTGTTCCAGGGTGCTGAGCGCGAGAAGGAGACTCACCTGGATGTTAAGGGGGCGTGGAGGTCCAGAGGACTGCTCAGGGACTGGTTGTAGGAATCTACTGAGTCAGCAACAGAGTGGAAGTCAGTAGAGCCAGAGGAGAGATGTTGAAGGTCCAGGGCCAGGGCATCTGCGTTTATGTTTTTCAGATTTCTGACGTGGATCTGCCGCTTGGGTTTGATGTGAGGGGAAGGGAACGGCAGCTCAATAGACACAACCATATGATCTGACATGCCAAGATCGTAAACCTGTAGGTTGCTGATGGGGGCGGAGTCAGAGATGACCAGATTGAATGTGTGTCCGCTGGAGTGTGTGGGAACATCAACATGTTGTTGTAGGTTGAGGGAGTCCAGTAGCTGCAGGAAATCGGCAGCGGAGTGGCATGAGAGGGTGTCGACATGAATATTTAAATCTCCCAGGATTATGGTATTGGTAGAGGTAGTACAGAGTGTTGTGAGAAGATCAGACATTTCCAGGATAAAAGCAGAGTTGGGTTTGGGGGGGCGGTAGATGAGGAGAACAGTCATGGGAAAGGGAGGCTTGCATTTAAATGCAAGACACTCGCAGGAGGTTGCTGTAGGAAGCTGGATGGGGGACAGCTCCAGGTCCTGTCGATGAATGACAGCTAGGCCACCACCGTGGCCGGTGCTGCGGGCTGCCTCCAAATAAGTGTAACCAGGGGGACAGGCTTCATTAAGGGCAGAGTAAACATCTGGCTGGTGCCAGGTTTCTGTCAAACACATGAAGTCAAGTCCTTTCTCCCTGATATGTTCCTCAATCAGGGTGGATTTATTGTTGATGGATTGAGTGTTAAAGAGTTCCATACAGGTCGCAAAACATTGAAATCCACTCCACGCGAACTGGAATCCCTTCCGCGAATTCTATCCAGCCGTGTGTGCGGGGATCTCGCGGTGTTTCCAATGCTGGAGAACAGAGATCTCGCGGTGTTTCCCGTGTGAATAGTAGCTGGAGTGACGGCGCTCTGATGACGCGTCAGACGTGCGACGGGTGACCAGAGAGATGGGATGTTTGTTGCAGAGCAGCTTGGCTGGTTATGGAAGATTAATTTTCGACCGGAGCCTCTATGAATGTAACGAGGGCGGCGAAGAAGTCCAAGTTCGTTGATGATGGGGATGTTAAGTCTAGGAGTAGTTGTAGGTTTTAGTCGGCGGAGTTGCGAGATGGAATAGCTGAACGCCATGCTGACCAAGGAAGGATGCTGCCTAGCCTCGATATGAAAAACATCCCAAGTTACTCCTTTACTGGAAGGTATTTGAGCGAAATTTCATGCTTAATATTCAGTTTGCACCGCTCTGCATCAAAATTTTGTTGAGGTTAAAACCTAGGTATATTTGACCTTTTAATGATTTGCCAATCATTGCTGTCTTTTTAATTTACATTTTACACAATGTCCCAACTTTTCTGGAAATGAGGTTGTATGACAGAGGGCTATAACAAATATGACTTCTTAAAAAAAGTGTTCCTGTGGCCCAACTTGCCCCAGGTTAGGGCTAAGTCGATTCTGATCAGTGGGTAAGTTGAACCATATGGGCGAAAACTGACCATCTGACATTTTAAGTTCAAAACTGCATGATTGACCATTATAGACAATCTCTCCATGACAAAAAAAAAAAAAAATCTCCTAACTTTCTAATGTACTTTGTAATTTTATTTTCAGCAAAGCTACCACATGAAGACGACTCCGAGGAGAGAAAGGAGTCAAAGCGGAAGAATGAAAAGTTTCTTGGTAAAATTTGTTTCAAGTTTTTTTTTTTTTTTCTATATATGATGAAAAAATGTTACCCACAAAACCAAGCTAATGGAGCAGAATGTTGATGCAATGCCAATGATGTCAATTGTTTAATTGAGACAATTACATACAGCTTTTAGACGATAAAAAGTAATTCAAAATTTTGTTTTCCCCACACAGCGTCAATTGCTTGGGAAGAAAAAGGTATTTCGTTTGAAATTTTGATGTTCACCATATCTTTTTTTTCGATCCATACTAACATGGTTTCCTACTCTTTGTCAACAGTGTGTACCCCTCAAATGTTTTTCTATGGCATAAAATTTGAAATTTAATTTGGTTATGATATTTTTGAATGTTTGAAAATACCAGCCAATTGTCAATGCATCTGACATATGTGATTGCAAGCAGTATTCTGTTGCACAATTTTGTGAAACAACAAATGTAAAGTTCCATTTATTGCATACGTTTTATTCATGGCACCCATGGAAACTAATAGCTAACGTTGGGGAGCAAAATCAGTAAGTTGGGTAAGCTGACCAAGATTCAGTGACAGGGAACCTTAATTACCAATGTCAATCAATGGTCACTTGCTTGCCACTCAGAACATAGCATAATGTGCATTTAGCAGTGAGGCTAACAATGGGAAGTAAAATTAGTCAAGCAAGATTTGGTGACGCGTCGCCAAACATGGCAACAGTAATCGACAGTTAAACACTTGCCACTCTGAACTCAGCGTAGTGTACCATTTGCAGCAAAGCTACCCAACAGTGGAAAGTAAAATCACTTTGCTAACATGAGGTGAGTTAGGCAAGATTCAGTAACAGGTCACATTAGGTAGCTTGGATCTAGCTATAACTAATGTTAAAACTAATGATAGTGGTGGAATTATTTTCCCATAAACTGTGTTCTCTTTATAATAACAACCCCTCTGTCATAGAAAAACCTGTCTCTGAAACAGATAGTAGATATGGCCTCTGAGTACAATCTGCAGGAAACTCTTAACATTGGAGCAGCCAGGCTACATCAAAAGTTAATTTAGGGGCACTTGTGATTGAGTCGGGTGGGAGTGTTGATGGGACCTGTCACACCCCTCATGTGATTTCTTTTTGTGTCTTTTTCAATTCAAAAACTTGCGAGTCTATTAGGTATATGTCTGGCTGCCTTCTATCACTACTGCTATTCATTATTACAAGGGGTAAAATTGGGATTTCCTATGTGGGGGGGCTCTGACCCCAGGGGGCGTACATTGGTCTTGCAGCTGCGCTGGTGTGACATACATTTTTGAACGGGCTTTTGATCCCTTTGATCCATTCTTATCATTTTCTCTCTTGGGTGTTTTATAGAGGCAGATAAGATCACATTAAGAGCTGTTTTTTGAGACAGAAACAAATGCCTTTCAGGTACACTGTCAGAAACAATAACAATGAACAGTAATATTCACCCTATGTAAGAAAGTAATATCTTATTAAATTGTCAATGTGCCAATCAATCTGTACACAGGTGAATGAATGAATGGATGAATGAATGTTATCTTTTTTTCATTAGCTGGCCGCACGTTATGCAATGTGGACTCTTAAATCTAGACTTCATCATCAAGCCATGAATTCATAAGCCCATCATCAAGTCCTGCTATTCACGAATAAACAGACAATGCATTGCAGTCCTAACTAATCCTGATACAAGAACCGTTAAAACCATGACATGAGTAATGACTATGAATGCTGAAACCTGGCACAAGAAACTGTTAAAACCCCAACCAGTGTTCTGGCAGAACGGCACAGAACACTGGAATCACAACACAATCCTTCCAAGGTCATTAGGATAGGAACCGAGCTCCCCTAAAGGTACTCAATCCTCCTGTGGGGCAGTTCGGTACCAAGAACTGGCTGTAATCCCAGATGCCACTGGCTGGCAATTGATAGCTCAAGCTTCGTTTTTAACATCTGTACTGAATTATGCTATCATAATTCAGGGTTTCATCCCCACCTTTTCCTCAGGGGTTCTGTCGCTTTAATTGGTGTAATGCTGAGATAGCAGCATGAGATAGCAGCTCCCATATCTGGGATATTTTGGCACCATTTTTGTGCAGTTGGGGGTGTCACAAGCCAATTTACACCACCTGCACAGTTTGTACCACACATGTTCACAGACCGCTGACTAAATTTTAGATTTTACTATTGGGCAGCCAACTTTAGAGTATTAGTGGGTAATATGGGTCCAATGGGTCCAATTTGACAACTACCCCTCACATGGTTGATATTGGTAACATCTTCCTCTAGTCCAGTGGTGCTCAACCCTGGTCCTGGAGAGCCGCAGTGTCTGCTGGTTTTTGATGTTACTCAGCACTTAATTGATGAATGAAAGCAGTTGATTACAGGCTTAACTCATCTCACCTGGTGTCTTAGGTTTAAATAGGGTGGAGAAAACCAAACTCAGCACACATAACGATAGAAATATACAACAATATATAGATAATTATTACAGTTACGTACAGATTTACACAGATGCGCCTAAAAGTTCAGCAAATAGAATAGGAGTATCATTTGTCATCCCTGAATTTAATATCAAAGTAGCAAAAAGGGTCCATGAGGGGGCATGAGTATATACGGGGGAAATGATGGCAATATTGTTAGCTTTACTATGGGTAGAGGAAATTAAACCAATGAAAACAATAATTCGTTCAGACTCCAGTTCATCGCTATCTACCTTACAATATAGTCAATCAGAAGGTAGGAAAGACATTCTAATAGAAATACAACAAGTTCTTTTCAGAATGCAGATGATGGGCTTGACAGTAGTTTTTCTTTTTTTTTTTTTTTTTTTTTTTTTTTAATTTGGCATCTCCAATCCCACCCGAATCTGGAATGCCCAATTGGTGAACTATGTACAAAGCTTGCTCGTACGTGACCCCTTGCTGCCAACTCAGGAGAGCGAAGACAGTTCACGGCTCTCCTCCGAAGCACGTGCCTGTCAGCCACTGCTTCTTTACACTCATTGGTTGAATCTTCGCAAGTTCAGAACGAGGGCGGAGGATACCCGGACATGAACAGACTTAGAATCTTCCTGACGAGCGCCAGTCTGGCCAACAGGAGGCGCTTGAGCAACGAACAAAGCTATTTATTTATTTCCCTTTCCCGGCAGTCCCTTCCCAATTTGAAACCCTGTAGCGTGATGGCCAATTGTGCGCTACTCTGAAAAAGCTGCCGACCACTGCCGGTTGGTACGACCGGGGCTCAAACCCGCGACGTGATAGTCACTTCTACACTGCAATGCAGTGCCTTAACCGAGTGAGAGTAGTTTTTCTATGGGTACCAGCGCACAGCGGAATAAGAGGAAATGAATTAGCAGACAAGAAAGCAAAACAGGCAACAAAGTATAGTAACATTGATTTAGTAATTAAGCTCAGCAAAACAGAAGTGAGGGATATTATCAAACAGAGAATAAAGGAAAGGTGGCAAAAGCAATGGGAGGAAGAGAGGAAAGGAAGCTGGTATTACAGAATACAATGGAAAGTTGGTGAAATGAGGACAGCAGGAAGAAACAAGAGAAGAAAGAATAATATCAAGAATGAGATTTGGACATACAGGACTGAACAGCACATTATTTAAAATGGGGAAGCATGCTACGGGTAGATGTAGTTGTGGGAAATTTGAAACAGTGGAACATGTATTATTTGAGTGTGAGAAGTATGAAGCAGAAAGAAGTAATTTGATTGAAAAACTTAAAAGAATTAAAAGTCAATTTAGTTTAGAAATTCTGAGACAAAGTTCAGAAAGACAAGAATCTAAAATATTATTTCAATATTTGAGGGAAATAGACGTTCTGAGTAAGATATAGTTTTTGTTTTTTTTTTTTTGTTTTTTTTTTTTTAAGATAAGAAAGAGTAAGGGCCCTATCTTACGCCAGAGTCCCTAAACCCGTTATTTGGGGATTTAGTATTGCGTAAGAGGCGTTCCCCCGCAAAAGTTGCTATCTTGCACACGGTGGCGTCTCTGGAAGTGATAATTGGTGGGGCCCGGACCATGCCTTTGCGTCAATGATTGTTCCTGGCTTGTACTCAGTTATTTTCCGTTATTAACACGTTTTCCAATCATAACAATAATCCTCTGGCAATCGAAGTTAGGGTTTCTCTCCATGCGATCTATTGACGACTAAATAATGGGATAAATTCGGATCAGAAAAATTATTTAGGCCACTCAAAAATTGTTCAACGCTTTGTAAAAGACAAACTGCTCTCAAACGTCTGCGCTACCTTTTCCACACATCAATTGATTTAATTGGCGCTTCATGATCGTTTTGTTTAAATAAAATAAAAGACCATTTGAAACGTCTGTGACTGTGTGCAATTCTGAACAACGCTGATTTAAATGCACGAAATTACGCGTCCAGATTAATGATTGTCGCTGTACCGAAATGTACCGTACCATAGGGGCGTGTTCTCGGAGTGAATCTATTGCTCAGTCCCTCAAGGAAGTTGCATGTCGCGATAGCAACTATTAAAGCAAATTCAACCAATCCATGCAAATTTCTCGCGGACAAAAAAAATAAATCGCCACCAAGACATTGCAACTTTCATTGCCACTTTTGAAGAAGTTACCGCAAAAAATCAATAAAACAATAAAAAGCCGGGGGAAAATCCTGGAAGGATTGTTTGTCAATTATGCGAATGATTGCGTGCAAGTCAGGCTTAGTAATTGTTTTAAAGGGGAGCTCTGGGCCTCACCAATCGTCAGTCCTAGAGACGCCCCTGCTTGCACACCTGCTCTACCCGTTATATTTTGCATAGGCGTGGTTTGGGCGTTACGCCAGTTAAACCAATCAGTGTGCCAGGTGCCATTGCCTTTAGGAACAGGCTGCGCTATCCCAAATCCTCAAACCGAAACCCGTGACGGACAGAAGAAGGTCGCCACGTTTCTCCGAAGGCGAAGTTAAATTGCTTTCGTGCATGAGGTCAAATCCAGACAGGGGAGGATCTGTTTTTGTTAAGTTAATCATGAATTGTATTATTTTTATTTTTTATTTATTTATTTTTTTTGACATTGACATATTGTTTAATGTTTGGTATGTAATAATAATAAAAAAAAAACATCAAGCCTATCCCTTTTGTGATGGAAACTTCAAAAAAAAAAGAAAAAGAAAAAAATGCGTTTCGCCATGCACTTCCAACTCCCTCTCCCGTCTGAAGTGAAGCATAGAACAAAATCCCATTTTAGAAAAATAAAATTAGGTCTATGCACAGGGGCTCTATCTTTCACACTACCCTACCCGTTGCCACTACCCGCTACCCGTGAATTACGCGTTTAGCAGCTTCCACTATCCCTAAACGGTATCTTGCGGCCACATTACCCGCTATACATTATCCCGAATCCTTTATTTGCGCCTGGAGGTGTGCTCGTGGGCGTGTTTATGCGCTTTCCCTACAATTGCTATCTTCACCACACAGGTTAGGGAAAGCGTATAGCGGGTCCTCAAACCACCCGCTACCCATTTGGCAATTGAAGACGCGGCTTCTCTCCCCCTATGCGATCTAACAGCGACAAATGGGCTACATTCAGTTCAGAAAAAATAATTAATTATAATTAGGTCTATGCACTGGCCCTCAGCGACGTAACTTTTTTTCCAGCGAGAGCGGCATTTCAGAACTCCTCAGCGAATGAAGGTAATTTCGGTGAATAGTACGTGGTTTCGTCCGCTTACATTTTCCAATCGGACAGCTGTCAATTTTTTTTACAGCAAGTTGCGTGACCGTGCTGCAAAAACAGGTGTGCGTTCTTGTTGCCGAAATTACCTTCATTCGCAAGAGAGTTCTGAAATGCTGCTCTCGCTGGGAAAAAAATTACCGTTGCTGAGTGCCAGTGCGTGGACTTATTTATAATTAAATTATTTTTTCTTTACTGACTGTAGCCCATTATTTTGTCGCTGTTAGATCGCAACGGGGAGAGAAGCCGTGTCTTCAATTGCCACTTGATTATTCTTGAATTGGAAAACGTGTTAATAAAGGACAACCATCGAGAATTAGCCAGGACTAATTGTAGTCGATAAAGGGATGGATATTTTCCCCCAAGTTTTCAGGTCTAGCACCGGTCCTGATAATTATATATATTATATATAATAATATATATTATATTTAATAATTATATACTATTATAAAAGCGGAAAAAAATGATTGATACAAAATACAAACAATGTAGACTTACCTGAAAGGCCCAAGTAGCTGGTGCGCTGGCGGTACATGCGTTCTGGGCGTCTTCTATTATTAAACTGGTGATCAAGGAGATTTAGTGCAATCTACTGCCATTTTCTCAGGGGTTCAACTGAGGCTAAAGCAAGGTGGCTTTTTATAAGTGAGTTAATTCGGGAAGTGGAGCCGCATGTGCACGTCCACATTTGTCCAAGTGGACGCGCATTGCCGCCTGGGCGCGCTCTTGTAAAAGCCCAAATGGGTAGCGGGTGGTTTGAGGACCCGCTATACGCTTTCCCTAACGTATGTGGTCAAGATAGCAATTGTAGGGAAAGCGCATAAACACGCCCATGGGCACACCTCCAGGCGCAAATAAGGGAGTCGGCATAATGTATAGCGGGTAGTGTGGCGCAAGATACCGTTTAGGGATAGCGGAAGCTGCTAAATGCGTAATTCACGGGTAGCAGGCAGTGGCAACGGGTAGGGCAGTGTGAAAGATAGTGCCCTAAGTATCAAGATCCACACTCCACATCAGTTGGTGGCGGTAATGCACCAGATTGGTTGTTTTTTCCACCACAAATTACCCACAAAAGAAGAAGAAGAAGAAGAAGAAGACTCAGCACACCCTGTGGCTCTCCAGGAGCAGGGCTGACCACCACTGCTCTAGTCCCTCCTCGTTGTCAGCGGTTGCACATGCACCCTTAAACTTCCCTCTCTCCCAACTCTAGAAAAATCATTGTTAACTTAACATTTAAGATTTGGAACCAGTTTTGATGATCTCTTCATGACATCCAGAGGCGCAGTAAGGGGGGTGTAACCATGGATGATTCTAGGGGCTCAGCATTCACAGGAGCCCAACAAAAGACACTGTTATTATTATCAACATTCGTAAATAAAATATATGTACACTTTCATTTTGTATTTTAGTTTTTGTAATTACTTGATCAATTTAAAATGAATTTGTTGTTTGTTTCTAAATTTGGCCTGAACTGGCTGCGTGCAAATTTTTTTTCTGCAGGTCGGTTGGTACTATTATGTACATCAGCCAATCTCAGATTGGCTGTAGTACCATTGTACGTGCCATCAGCCAATCGCACCTCGGCTGTACTCACGCATTGAAGAGAATGGCAACGCATTCGACCTTCTGTCAGCTGTGCACGTGGCAAATTTGTAAATGCTCGTCTGACAATAACGATGTAAGTGCTCCACAATACGCAAAATTCCGAAATAGTTGGGACAAAGTGTAAATTTTGAATAAAATCAAAATGCAATGATTTTCAAATCACACCAGCCAGCGTTTCATTCACAATAGAGCAGAGATAACATAGCAAATGTTGAAACAGAAATTTTACAATTTTATCCACAAAATGAGCTCATTTCAAATTTGATGGCTGCTACAGGTCTCAAAAAAGTTGGGACAGGGGCCTGTTTACCATGGTGTAGCATCCCTCTTCTTTTTAAAACAGAGTGGGCGTCTGGGCATTGAGGAGACAAGTTTCTTGAGTTTAGCCATTGGAATTTGATCCCACTCTTGTTTAATACAGGCTTCCAGCTGCTGGAGAGTTTTGGGTCTCCTTTGACGGACTTTTCGTTTAATTATGCGCCAAATTTTCTCAATTGGTGAAAGATCAGGACTGCTGGCAGGCCAGTTCAGCACACGGATTCTTCTACTACGAAGCCATGCTGTTGTAATAGCTGCAGTATGTGGTTTTGCATTGTCCTGCTGAAATACACAAGGCCTTCCCTGGGATAGATGTCAACTGGAGGGGAGCATATGTTGCTCTAAAACCTTTATATACCTTTCAGCATTCATGGTGCTTTTTAAAACATGCAAGTGTCCCACACCATAACTAATGCATCCCCATACCATCAGAGATGCTGGCTTTTGAACTGAACGCTGATAACAGGAGGGGTGGTCTTTTTCCTCTTTAGCCCGGAGGACACGACGCCCATGATTTCCAACAAGAATGTCAAATTTGGACTCGTCTGACCACAGGACACTATGCTACTTTGCTACGGCCCATTTTAAATGAGCCTTGGCCCACAGAACATGGTGGCGCTTCTGGATCATGCTCAACCATGGCTTCCTTTTTGCATGATAGAGTTTTAGGTGGCATCTGTGGATGGCACGACGGACTGTGTTTACAGACAATGGTTTCTTGAAGTATTTCTGGGCCCATTTATTTTTGTCAATGACAGAATCATGCCGGTGAGTGATGCAGTGGTGTCTGAGGGCCTGAAGATCACAGGCATCCAGTAAAGGTCTTCAGCCTTGTCCCTTACGCACAGAGATTATTCCAGTTTCTCTGAATCTTTTCATGATGTTATGCTCTGTCGATGATGAGACCTTCAAAGCCTTTGCAATTTGACGTTGAGGAACATTGTTTTTAAAGTATTCCACTACTTTTTTACACAAGCCTTCACAGGTTGGAGAGCCTCTGGCCATCTTTACTTCTGAGAGACCCAGCCTCTCTAAGACATCCCTTTTATAGCCAATCATGTTACACACCAGATGCCAGTTAATTTAATTACTTGCTACATGTTCTTTCAGCTGATTCACTTATATATTAATTGCTTTTTCAGCCCTTTTTTGCCTGTGTCTCAACTTTTTTGGGACCTGTTGCAGCCAGAAAATTTGAAATAAGCTCATTTTTGGATAAAAATGTAAAATGTCTCAGTTTCAACATTTGAAATGTTATCTATGTTCTATTGTAAATAACGTATTGGCTCATGTGATCTGAAAGTCATTGCATTTTGATTTTATTGACAATTTACACTTCGTCCCAACTATTTTGGAATTGGGGTTGTACTTATTAGGCATTGGCTTCGGTGACTAATACTGCAGATCGGAGAGCAAATTTCATGATATCAGACTGTGTTTTCATTACCAGTTTTTTATTTCGCTATTTAGATTTTGCGCATTTCTAAGGGTAATGAAAATGCACCTAAAGAGTGATTTTTGCGAAATGCACATTTAGTATTCAGTGCCTAGGAAACTGGGCTCCACTCTGCCAGCTGAGTGGCTGTCAGGACAGTGATGGCGCCAGTATGCTTAGCAGGCCGTCGGTTGCGTCTACTCAGTTTATTGTTTGTTATTGCTCTGTTTCGGTGTGTCTGCTGTTGGGATGTCTCGGCTCTATTTGCTTATGATCGCCAAGCTCTTTTCAGCATCCGAGTTGCTTGTGCGTCACAAATGCTGCTAAGGTATGATTTGGGAGACCAGACTGCAAGCCTCCCCCCATTGCTAGCGGATATTCCATCTTACCTGCGTCACTCACCTTGCGCCCCTCCCCGCAAAAAACGTTGGAGAAGACGGGGTAAGCGCGGTGGTGTACTGGTGAAATTCAAGGCCTACCTGTCGCTGTCCTGTGTGGCCAATCCTCGCCTCCTTTGTGATGGATTTTGCTACTCTTCTGCCGTCAGACGCTCAATACAGCTCAGAAGACCGTGGTTACGGATTGTCATTCCCAGCCCTCCCGCTGCTGCTGCTCCTGGTCTGACGATGCCGCCTGGCACGCCGATGGATGCTGCTCCTGCTACTTCGCCATTGAGGTCCGCTTCTGCAGGCCGGATGATGTCGCCGATTCCGCGCGCTGTCTCCCATGGATCGCTAGTGACCCCTGCTCAGTGTGGCCTGATGACAGTGTCTCTTCCTGGGCTGTTGCGAGTGCCTAGAGGCGGCGTTGTCCACTTAAACCTTTGCCCGCTAAGACGTGCCTCGACCAGCCTGATTTCTAACGTTACCTTGAGGATGGCCTTAATTAACGCTAGATCTCTAGCAAACAAGACCTTCTTGCTGAATGACTTTTTCACCTCACGTGCGTTGGACTTAATGTTCCTGACGGAAACGTGGCTGCATACTGGTGAGTCCACAACGTTTTCCGAGCTTCTCCCTCCTGACTGTACATTTCTCAGCTCCCCTCGGACCACCGGCAAAGGTGGTGGGCTAGCCTGTGTTTTTAAATCCAGTTTTCACTGTCAGCAAGTACCATCTATCATTTACTCCGGTTTTTAGTTGCAGCTTTTTAAACTGAATTCCTCTACTCCCTTAATGTGTGCGGTGGCATATCGTCCACCCAAATACAATAAGTATTTTATTCAGGGTTTTGAAAACTTTCTCTCAAGAATTATGGTGGATTCTGATCACTTCTTAATTTCTGGTGACCTGAACATTCATGTGTGCTGTGAAACCAGTCCTCTGGTTAAAGATTTCTTGTCACTGATCGACTCCTTTAATCTCACACAGTGGGTCTCTGGCCCATCGCATGATAAGGGGCATACACTTGACCTAGTGCTGTCTCATGGCTTGTCTGTCTGTGTTGGTGAAATTTGCAATCATGCTTGTATTTCGGATCATTTCCCTGTTTTATTTTCTGCTACTGTCCCCTGCTCTGTTGTTGCTGCTCGTCCCCCTGCACGCCGTTTTCGTGCTACAAACTCCAGCACTATGTTGCAATTTTCTACAGCTTTTAATAGTTGCATGCATTCTACTGTGGAGGGGTATGGGTGTCCTTAGTGCTGATGAGCTTGTTGCTCTTTTTAACTTCACATGCACTAGCATCTTGGATGCCATCGCTCCCTTAAGCATCAAACGCCCTAAGGTATTTTCTGAACCATGGATTAAGGACTCTATACGAGCTCTCAGACGCTCTTGTAGGCGTGCTGAGAGAAGGTGGAAAAAGGACAAGTTGCATGCCTCCTTTGGGATTCTACGGTACTGCTTATTTGAGTATCAGAAAGCAGTGAAAGCTGCTAAAACCACTTACATCTCGCACCTTGTCTCAAATAACATTGATAAACCCAAGGTTCTGTTTAGTGTTTTGGATTCTCTTATTAACGCGCGCAATACTGCTGCCATTGTTCCAACTCCTGCTCCCTGTAATGTTTTTCCTCAACTTTTTTGTCGAGAAAATCTCTGCTCTTCATTCTGCACCATCTCGTGCTGAGCCTGATCCCTCTGGCCCTCCCATGTGCCCAGCTGTTTTTGACCAGTTTGAGCCCATATCACTGTCCTCACTGTCAGATATCGTTCGTGAAATGCGGCTCACAAACTGCCTCTCAGACAGTATTCCCTCTCACCTTTTTAAAGAGGTTTTTGATTCAGTTGGATCTTTTATTCTTGTTTTGATTCATACCTGTTTTAGCTCAGGGTGCTTTCCTGCCCCTTTTAAACATGCTATAGTGCAGCCACTAATCAAAAAACCCAGCTTGGACCCCTCTGTTCTCGCCAACTTCAGGCCTATCTCCAAATTACCCTTCCTATCCAAAGAATTAGAGAAAATAATTGCTGTACAGTTGCAATTTTTTTTTTCGCACAAAATGATATTTATGAGAAGTTTCAGTTTGGTTTTAGGTCTGGTCACAGCACTGAAACTGCTCTTTTAAGAGTTTTTAATGATCTTGTCTTAACTGTGGATGTGCTGCTTTCCTGGTGACCTTAGATTTGACGGCTGCCTCTGATACGGTTGATCATAGGATCCTCTTATCACGCCTAGATTACTGCGTAGGCATTAAAGGTGCTGCCCTCAAGTTGCACCAGTCATACCTAACCGGCAGGAGTTTCTCTATCCATCTTGGTGAATTCTCCTCCAGTGTGGCCCCTCTTACCTGTGGGGTCCCCCAAGGCTCCATTTTGGGCCCCTTATTGTTTTCCTTATATATGCTGCCCCTAGGTTCCATTCTCCATAAACATAATGTCTCTTTTCATTGCTTTGCAGATGATGTCCAAGTGTACCTTCCTTTAAAATCAAAGTGTAAAGACTCTGCAGCCTCTGCTAGCTTGTCTTAATGACATAAAAACTTGGATGGCCCTAAATTTCCTGAATCTAAATGACAATAAGACTGAGGTTATTGTGTTTGGACATCTGGATTGTGTAAATGACTGTTGGTGCTCTGAACCCCCTGGTGTCCAAAAACTGTTCTTTTTTAAAAAGCGATGGTGTCACTTTTGATAGTGCTTTTAAATTTGACAGGCAAATTGGCTCTGTAGTCAAAGGTGCTTTCTTTCAGCTTCGGCTGCTCGCTAAAGTAAAGCCCTATCTCTCACCCAAAGACTTGGAGAGAGTTATCCATGCCTTCATTACATCTAGGCTTGATTACTGCAACTCTCTGTATGTGGGCTTAGACAAATGTTCTCTGCGGCATCTGCAGCTAGTGCAAAATGCTGCTGCTCGCCTTTTGACCAGTAAGAAAAAACGTGACCACATCACACCGGTTCTGGCCTCTGCATTGGCTTCCTGTTAGCCTCAGGATTGATTTTTAGATTTTGATGTTTGTTTTTAAGATATTGAATGGCCTGGCCCCCAGTATTTAGTTGAACTCATCAATGTTCACACATCAGCTAGAGCACTGAGGTCATCAAATAAGTTGCTTTTAGATATCCCGATATCTAGACTCAAAACTAAAGGTGACCGAGCCTTCGCAGTGGCTGCCCCTAAATTGTGGAACAGCTTACCATTGTACATTAGATCTGCCCAAGACTCTTGAGATGTTTAAGTCATTATTGTTTTTTTTCTTCCATTCCTATAGTTGTATTTTAATTCTTTAGTGCTTTCTAGTTTGTACAGCACTTTGGCAGACTTCGGTTGTTTAAATGTGCTATATGAATAAATTTGACCTTGACCTTGCCGTTATGCACAGATGCAGCAGCCCCAGGAAATCTTCCCTCAACCTCCTGTACAGAGGCAGGTACAGATGAACGGATGGAAGGTGAGCACTATAGGCTACAAGATGATACATAGTCTATAATATTCCCTGAATAAAAGGCTTTGAGGTTAAGATTTCTGTAAACTGAATATTTTTGCAAACTTGCTAGGCTACCTTAATGTACGATTATTAAAATGAACTGGAAAAAGTGGCACACTGAGACAGGTTTGTGAGTTAGTTTTATTTAAAATGCAAAGTTGATGTTTCCTTCCTGGTTATCTATGCCCAGCTCATTCCAATCAAATAGTTATCCTGTATCACAACTATGTGTAGCCAATGTAGCCGATAGCCAACTGTTAAAGCTACAGTCTACGATTTCTCCGCCACACACACCTCCCCCACCCCCCTCTGTCCTTCTTTTTTTTTTTTTTCTTGGCCTGCCACCACTGGACTGGAATGGAGAGAGGCCCGTGGTGGAGCTGGTGAGGGAATTGTGGGCGTACTCCACCCACAGGAGCTGCTTGTACCAGGAGGATGGGTTCTGGGACATCATGCAGTGCAGTGCAGTCTCATCTCCTGGTTCATCTGCTCCGTCTGCCCATTGGACTGGGGGTGGAATCCGGAAGAGAGGCTGGCGGTAGCTCCCATCAGGTTACAGAACTCCCTCCCGAAGATCGAGGAGAACAGAGGACTTCAGTCGGACACCACATCCACGGGGAGGTCATGCAGACGGAAGACGTGTAGCAGGACCAGTTGCGCAGTCTCCTTAGCTGACAGCAGCTTTGGCAGAGGGATGAAGTGAGACATCTTACTGAAACGGTCGACCACTGTAAGGATGACAGTATTACCGTCTGAGGGAGGAAGGCCCGTGACAAAGTCCTGGGAGATGTGGGACCAAGGTCAATGTGGGACAGGTAGGAGCTGGAGGAGTCCAGCAGGACCCTGATGGGAGGCCTTGCGCTGATTGCAGATGGGGCATGCCTTATCGAAGTCGCGGGTGTCTTCCTCCAAGGTGGACCACCAGAAGTGCTAGAGGAGGACGTCTCGCGTTCGTTGGGAACCAGGATGGCAGGTGAGCTTGGAGGCATGGGCGCACTGCAGAACCTCTGGCCTTAGGGCTTCAGGGAGGTACAGACAGTTGGGGGGATAGGCCCAGGAACCAGGTTGACCCTTCTTGGCGGCACTCACTCTCTCCTCAATGTCCCAAGACAGGACGGCTACGACACAGGGGGAGGGAAGGATGGAAGCAGGCCCCTCAGTGGAATCTTCCCCCTTCAGGAACTGCCGGGACAGGGCATCGGGCTTGGCGTTGCAGGACCCCAGGCGGTAGGATTGAGTGAAGTTAAAACAGGTGAAGAAGAGGGGCCAGCGGGCCTGGCGGGAGTTCAGCCTCTTGGCAGTGCGGATGTGCTCAAGGTTCTTGTGGTTGGTCCATACCAAGATGGGTTCTTTGGCGCCCTCCAACCAATGCCGCCACTCCTCCAGAGCCAGCTTCACTGCCAACAGCTCTCTGTTCCCGATGTCATAGTTCCTCTCGGCAGGACATATGCACCGAGAAAAAAAAGCGTGGGTGAAGTTTCTGGTCAGAGGCGGATCTTTAAACTGGATATGATGAATGTGCTCTTTCCTGGGATTTGAGAAGATGAGGATGTCATCCAAGTAAACGAAAACAAAGCGGTTGAGCATGTCGCAGAGTACATCATTAACCAGGGCTTGGAAGACAGCCGAAGCATTGGTGAGCCCGAACGGCATGATGAGGTATTCCTAGTAGCCTGCAGGATTGTTGAATGCCGTATTCCATTCGTCCCCCTCTCTGATGCGGACTAGGTGATAGGCATTGGGGAGATTGAGCTTGGTGAAGATGGTGGTACCCTGAAACATTTCGAAGGCGGAACAGATGAGTGACAGGGGATAGCGGTTCATGACTGTGATTTCATTCAAGCCTCGATAATCAATGCATGGCCATAAGGTCTCATCCTTCTTCTCCATAAAGAAGAAGCTGGCCCCAGCAGGAGATGAGGAGGGGTGGATGAGGCCTGCAACCAGGGAGTCGTTGATATAAGTCTCCATGGCCTTCCTTTCAGGAGCAGACAGAGAGTACAGGCGGCCTCTAGGGGATGAAGTGCCAAGCAGGAGGTGTATGGCACAGTCGAAGGGACAATGCAGGGGCAGAGAGGTGGCCTTGGCCTTGCTGAAGACCTGCCCTAGGTTGTGATATTCAGCAGACACCCACGAGACATCGGGTGAAGGCTCAGTGTTGACACAGTGGAACGGCAAGGAGGCATGCTTCAGGCAGGTGAGGTGGCAGGATGTTCCCCATTCACGGACAAAACCGGTCTCCCAGTCAATGTGGGGGTTATCTTGATGAAGCCAAGGATAGCCCAGGATTATTGGCAGGCCAGGAGAGTTCAGGATATGGAACTAGATGGTCTCATGATGATTGCCGGACAGGAGCATGGGAACCGGGGTGGTCTGGTGGGTAATGGTACCCAGTCGGTGGCCGTCAAGAGCCCGGGCGAGGACTGGACGAGACAGGGGAACCCAACCGAGTCCCAACTGCTGGGCCAACTCCTCACTCATGAGGCTGGCATCGGCACCAGAGTCCATCAGGGCAGCCAAGGTGAGAGGACCGTCAGGAAGGAGGAGCCGGGCTTGGAGGTACGGTCTGTGGTTGTAGGGAGGTAGAGTTGTGGAGCTCACCCGTACCTCCCTGGCTACAGGTGAGCCTTGGCTTTTACCGGACAGGCAGACACAAAGTGACCCTCATTCCCACAGTACAGGCACAGGTTCAGGCAACGACGATGGTCCCGTTCTTCTGGGATGAGAGGGGTGCGGTCCAGCTCCTTGGGTTCAGATTTCTCCATCCGCGGAGACGGCGAGGTGGACAATCAGGTGGGACCCACCCTGGACTGGACTGGCTTCTGGCAATGGGAAGCTCCCTGACGTCTCTCCCATCTATGGGCCTGGATGCGAGATCAATCTTTATGGCTAACTCGATGATTCCGTCGAGTGTGGGGGGAACCTCATACCAGACCAATTCATCCTTGAGGTAGTCAGCCAGGCCGTGGAGGAAGGCGTCCACCTGGGCTGCAGGATTCCAGTGGCTCCGACTGGCTCTGGTGCAGAAATTGATGGAGTAGTCAACGACCGTCCAGCTCCCTTGTCTCAGTGTTAATAGTCCCTGAGCGACCTTGGACCTTGAGGCCCCCAGACCGAAAACCTTACATAGCTCCTCTGTAAAGGACTGGAAGGAGACGCAGGCTGGGGACCGTCTCTCCCACTCAGTGGTTCCCCACAGACGAGCCCGGCCCATTAGATGGTTGATGGTGAAGGCCACCTTCGCCTGCTTGGAAGCGAAGGTACAGGGCTGGAGGGAGAACAGTAGGGAACAGTTTGTCAGGAAGGGCCACAGGTCTCTGGGTCTCCGTCATAATGCTCAGGGGCTCCAAATCGAGGTTCTGGGGCACCCATGGATAGCATGGGCTCAGGAGCTGGTACAGGTGCTGGAGGGGCAGCAGGCTGAGCCACCATAGATGTCAGTTGCTGCAGTTGGTCGATTAATGCCGCGAAGGATTGCCTGGTGTCGGAGGCGGCTGCTGACATCATGGCGTCATGGTGCTGAAGGACAGCTTCTATCTTCTCAAGTCGGCTCAGGGGAGTAGGATTGTGTGCTGGGTCCATGACTGGCCAGATTGTGCTGCATTTGGGTCCTGCCACTCCCCGTGACAGTACAATCAACACAGGTGACTCTTTACTGGCTTTTAATGGATTCTGAGCAGAGGTAAACAGAATGCAAAACAGGGTAGCTTTGTGTAGGTCAGGGTTTGGAGCTTGTGGGTCTTGAGTGGGGCTCTTCTGGCAACTTGAGGGAGCAGACGCCGATGGCGGAATTTGAACTCAGGTCGCCTACACTGACGGTGGGACTGTTACCACTGGGCTACCGGAGCAGGCTGGCTTGATGCTCGGCAGACTGGGTCGTATCCACACAGCCAGGCATTGAAGTGGCAGGACGGGTGGCTTGGACAGGGGCTTGAAAAACGGCAAACAGGAACTAGGAAGCACACAGGCAGAACTCAGAGTCAGAGGTAGAGGGAAATTAGGTTTACTGGGGCAGGAGCAAGAGGACATAGTCAGAGGCAGGCAGTCAATTCCAGTAAGTCAGACCGAAGGTAAACGCTGGAGAGTCGTGCACGCTGCAACAACAATCTGACAATGAGTTAGTGAAACAGAGCTGCATATATACCGGCTAGTTAACCAGACTCAGCTGAGAGCAATTGCAGTGGAAGGGGTGTGGCCAGGCAGAGGGAGAGGCAGCAGCAGCAGAGCAGACTGTGACACTTGGAGCAACTTAAATCCTAAACTGCAATCATACGCCATTTACTCAACTGCAACATGTTTGGGAGGGTTGCCAGATAAAAAATATCTGCTGTCATCTAAAAACTAATTCATGCAGTTTGCCATATGGTACTGGAACTTTCAATGGTACCAAGTTCTATGAGGGACCAAATTTGAGCACTTTGACAAAAAACACCAGGATGGGTTTGGCATATAAACAGAAATAGCTATTTTATAAAGAAGCCTATCCCCACTGTGAAGTATGGTGGTGAATTTTTGATTTTGTGAGGCTTTTTTTCCTAAGGCCCTGCACAACTTTTTTAAGGTGTCATCAGTGCCATTAACTACTAGGAATGAATGAATGAATTGTTTATTAAAGTGTCACGCGCCTTCTGGTGCCCAGCCCATATGGGCTTACAAGACACAAACAATACTCACAGACAAGATGACCACATGATAAATCATAATACGCATTAGAAACATTCAGAGGGGATACAAAATTTTCTGTCGTACGCAGCAGGCATCTCCAATAAATCTAGCAAAAGCACAGATCTCCACAGTAAAAAGCCAACACAACATATCAACTTCAGACATCCAAAACTTTTTTCAATTGTATCTTTTCAAACAAAATAATTCTCAGGTCACTGTATAAAGGGCAATGAAATACAAAATGAAATTCATCCTCGACAACACCGAGATCACATAAAACACATAATCGTTGCTCTTCAGGAATACCTTTGAACCTTCGTACTTCAACTGCCAGTGGCACGTTACCAGATCTCAACTGGGCTCACAAGGACCGTTGCCTTCTCTGTAAGTTTAATTTAACATATGATTCTGCGCAATAATTCTCTTTAATTTGTATATAATTCCTAAGCTTAGGTTTCATACAGATTTCCACCTTCCCTTGTTCTTTATAAATGTTAAATTTTGCTTAATAATACTTATATTACACTGCAAATTATTCCTATAAATACAATTTAAATTTGAAAGAGAGCATATTGCATCGACTTCACTTGACCAAGGATACCTGTGCTCTTGATCCCAATTAAAAATCTTTTTAGTAAGCCTTTCCTCTGGCAAATGAAGAAAGCAATTCCACAATCTCATCATTTCAGCTCTCTGCCTTACAAGACATGGCTCCTATCCCATGTCCCCTTCAACTGCTCGCTTAGCAGTAAATTTATGTACCCCAAGGAAACATCTCATAGCTCGATTCTGAGTCGCATTACCATCAGGGACATCCTTAAAACCCCACACACCTGCAGAATAAAATAAAACTGGGCTTACCATAGAGTCATTAAGTTTAGTAAAAGTTGAGAAACTAAGGTCAGGACACAATTTCATTTTACTCATTATAAATCCTAGCTCTCTTCCTGCAGATTCAGACAGTGTTTTAATTCCCTCTGTGAAACACATGTTCTCATCAAGAACCAAACCAAGATATTTATAAGAGCTGGTATAGTTCAGAGACATTAATCCCAACTTAAATGTATGATTACTCTGCTGTTCACCTTGCCTTCTAAAATGCATAACCTGCGTTTTATCAGTATTAATAGACAGTCTCCATTTGTTACACCATGAACACAAAATATTTAGCATTTTCTGCAAATTAATTTCTGCCTCTGCAACCAAAATAATATTGTCTGCATATAATAAAATATTTAGAGTCATATGATCAATCTCTATGCCTAAATTAGCCTGCTTGATTTCTTCGGCTAAGTCGTTTATTTAAGGAGCAAATAACGAAGGAGAGAGGACATCTCCCTGCTTCACTCCAAACTAGGAGTTACAAAATGAAAACCTCAATGTCTAAGCCTGAAAACGAAAACTGGGATGTGTTTGCTTCTTCTAACAAGACGATGGTCCAAAGCAAAACAAACATGGTTGATTAACAACGGCACCAAGGTTTTGCCAGGGTAGTCTCAGTCCTCTGACCTAAATCCAATAGAAAACTTGCAGGATGAGCTGAAGTAGAAAGTCCTTGACGGGTGACCAAGGAATTTGAAAGGATCAGCAGAGATTCTACATAGAGGAATGATCTTATTTTCCTTGCCATGTGTTGCCCAACCTCATTGGACACATAACGGAGAAGACTCAGCTGATAATTTGGCAAGGTGCAGCTGCACAAAACACGAAGGAAATCCAATAACCGTGGCGCATGTTTTTGTGAAACATATTTGTTTCATGATGGTAATTATTATTATCCTCCGTCACAAAGTGGAAGGGCGATATAGGGCGTCCGCCTGTCCGTCATGCTTTTTTTCTGGGCCAGAACTCCTGAATGGTTCAATATTTCTTAACAAAATTAAGTACAAGGATACATCTTATTGGGTAGATATGCCTTTTAACGCTGCTGTTCACCCTACTGTCCGTCTGTCCGTCCCTCCACTGTTTTTTTATCCAGGCCAGATTTCAGCCATCCCTTGGTGGGGGAGATGAGAATTTCATCCTTGTTTTATTTTCAATAATTGAATCTCAATTAAAGCTAATATGTTTGAAAATATTTGGAATTAATCAAGCGGATAAACAAAAATTACATTACTTATATCCCCGAAATATAGTATGAGGGATATGTTTTCGCCCTGCCTGCCATGCCTGCCGCCACAGAGATTAGGTGTTAGTGCGATAACTGCAGCAGTTTTTAAAATTGGATATCCATTTTTGGCATCTAGTTACTTATCATACTGAGGAAGACCTGATTAAATTTTGGCAAAGTTCGGTTGAAATAATTTGCCATAATTTTACATTTTTGGCTGGAAACTGCAACAGTTTTTAAAGTTGGTTATCCATTCTTGGCAGTTAGTTGGATATTAAAGAGAGGAAGAACTGATTCAATTTTGGCAATTTTGTGAAAACATAGTTTTTGCATAAAAATTTTGCGTTTCTAGCTGTAACTCAAAAACTAGTAATCTAGTTCATTTTTTTTTTTTTCAAAAAAAAAAAAGTTCACAATTTGGCTTATATTGTGGATCAAATTGAGAGCTTGGCATTATTGGTCACAGGCCGATAGTGGTGCAGGGGATTGGGGCATTTTGGAGATATGCCTTTGCTGTTGGGAGCGACAGCAAAGGCCTTGTTCATAATCTCTTTTGTTTATGCTCACCAAAGATGATGATATTTGTGGCGCACCCAATTCATCAATACCTAATTTTAAGGAGTGAAAAGGTCAGCTGCAAAGACTTCAGTTTCAAACCCAATTCACAAAATTCTGCAAATAATTTTTTTAGAGGTTGTTTTATTTCAATTAAGATGTTTTAGCGATTCAAGCAAAAAATGCAAAGATTCCCTCGAAATTTCTTGCAAGAGTAGTGAATGCATAATCAGAAAAATCTTTACTCATCAAAAATAATTTGCTATATTCAATATTTATTTTCCACAGCTACTGACAAAAAAAAAACGGAGAAGGTCATCCATCCTGCCTTTAAGAAGAGTTCAATTCCAATTGTGGCCACTGATCCTCAGAAAAAGTCTCCATATTCCATATTCCACCGTTTTCTCCTGTAAGTAGAGGCATTCCCGGATGTTTGTGTGAACTGAAAAAAATATAATCACAAAACTGAAGTGAACATGACCAGTGCTGGGGGTAATATATTACATAAGTAACTCATCACAGTGATACAAATACTTTTATGAAAAAGCAATATGGTTGCTATTAAATTTTAGTGATATTATTACAGTTACTACGTTAAGGAGTATACACCGATGAACCAAGAAATTAAAACCATTCTTAGATGTGGCGCGTAACGTTGATTACCTCATAACAACGGTACATGTCAAGGTCTGTAGACAGTTCCAAGACGATAAGCGCACAGTCGCTTCTCGTATTCAACGTGTTGGATGTGGGATAATGGGAAATGAACAACTTTGACAAGGGCCAAATCATTATAGCCTTATGAGTAGGTTAGAGCACCTCTGAAGTTGCAATACCTCTGGGATACTCCCTGTCAGGAGATTGACAGTGGACCAAGGAGAGACAAGCTATGAACCGGCCACAGGGTCTTGGGCGCCTTAGGTTCATTAATGAATGAGAGCTACGGAGGCTATCCCATCTAGTCCAAAATGACTGAAGGGGACTGTGGCACAAGTCACTAAGAATTTCAACAATATTTATAAAAGGACTGTGTCACAACACACAGTGCATCATACCCTGCTGTGTATTGCACCTTTTGGCTTTCAGACTACGTTTGTAGATAAAGTGCCCACACCCCAGCCTATGTTTAATAGTACCCCCAATGGTCACCTGACTTTCAGAACTGAACCTTAGAGCAGCTGAAGAAGGTCGCCTGGTCCAGTGAGTCCCATTTTCTTTTACATTGTGTGCTACGGCTTGGTACTCGCGCACCATTTACCTTGGAAGAGATGGCATCAGAATGCACTGTGGGAAGAGGACATGCTGGTGGAGGGAGTGTGATACTCTGGAAAATGTACTGGGAAACCCTGAGTTTGGGAATTGAAGTGAAGTCAGTTTGATGGAGCTGTTTTGGCAGCCCAAGTGGAATCCTCACTATATTAGGCAGGTGGTTTTAATCTTGTGGCTGATCGGTGTATTACTCAAACTTCAGTAATGTTTCTTTTTTTTTAATAATTTAACAAATCATGCAATCACTTGATGCACACCAGGAAAATAATGCCTCAAAGAGGAATTATTTCCAGTTAACAAATCAAAGTAACGTTTGATGAACTGAAGTTACTATAGGCTATGCCATAAAAGCTGCAGTATACCAGTTACGTGCATATGCATGGACCAAATCTGTGATTCATTTGAAAGAACTTAAAAGTATTGCAAAAAGTAATGGGTTACTGCTGTATAAAGTAATACTGTAACTCACTCACTTTTGATGAATGATAATATTTTTTCTCACTTTTTTAAGGTAACTGCCCAACACAGTATATGACTGCACAACCATCTTAACATACATATGCACTAAAGTTCCCATTCCTTAAGAGTAGTTGCATTCCAACATTTGCCTTTCACTCACCTCATGTTTAAATAAGCTCTGAAATTGTATTGACTAAGGACATTCTTTCCTTTCAAGGTGGCTCATCAGCTTATTTCATGAGTCGTTGCAGTAAGTACTTCAAGCTTCTTATGTTCTTTTGACATAGTCCCTCAGTTGTTGGAGCTCAAAAGTAATTAGACAAGCTAGCATAATAATACATTCCACTACTATACTTGGCAACCCCCTGCCTGCCTGTTCGGGGTTGCAAGGAACAACATTGCTCTGATAGCCTCCAAACTTTGCCAAAACACTGCTCAGGAGTCTGGCAGAAGTTTGGTTGGATCAAAAATCTCTAGAATTTATTGCATTTTAAGATATGATTTTTTGAAAATTTAAATAGGCCGACCAAGCTGTTTCGCAAATTCTGGCATCCAAAGACCATGGATTTGCTGGAAGTTGAGGAGGCATAGTTGACAAGCAAACTGTACCCTATGGTTAATCTGAGGACCTTGCAATGCTATGTGCTCTAGTTAAATTCTCATTGTCAAGTAGTAAATCCTTGGACATCAATGACTGCTTAAAGCCTGGAACCCACAGACATCACCAGATGCTAAAGATGCTCTGTCAGGTCTTCACTAATGCTGTTTTCAGTTCCTACTTGTCCTCAGGATATTTTGCCTTTAGTTTGGCCCTGAGCAAATGAAAAGCAGGCTCCTTTGGATCCAGGACAGGTAACTGACCTGGCAATTGCAGAACATTCCACCTCTTTGACTCAAAAAAATTGTTAGGTTGGTTTTGTAGTATGCTTTGAATCATTGTCCACCTATATTGTGAAGTGCTGTAGAATAGGTTTTCATGCATTTACGCAGAACCAGAGTGGAAACTATTGTCCTATAAAATTAAGAAATCATCCTGCTGGTTTGTTAGCAGTCACATCATCAGTAAATGCAATGAAACTGGTTTCATTGGCACCCATATATGTCCATGCTTCAGATAAGGAGGTATTCATTGAATCATGAGCAGTTCCTTTCCTACTGCATATTCTTCTCTTCCCACCATTCTGTTGACCTTTGACCTTTGTCTCGTCTACCGAAAGGATATTGTTATAGAATTGTAAACCGCTTTTTAGATGGTTTTTTCCCCCTTTTAAATTGGCAAACATTCTGATTTTGAGACTTACCTGAGTATTACATCTTTTGGTAAACTCTGAATTTAGAGTGAAGTCTTCTCTTGATTGTTGATATTGACAAACTTACCTCCTGTATAGTGTTCCTCGTCTGGCCAACTTTTATAAGGGGTAAGATTCTTCTGTCATCCACCACCAGATGTTATCTGTGGTTTTTGAGGCCTTCTAGTGTTCCTGAGCTCACTGGAGAATTTTTCATCTTTAAGAATGAATTATTGGTTATTTGGCCACATCTGGTGTCTTCAAGATTTCTCTGAGGGCGTTGTTTTAAATTTCAGCCTAATGATGACTTGCTTGACTGGCAATGGCACCTCCTTGGAGTTCTTATTTAGAGTGAACAGCCACAGATTCCCAATCCCTAACTTTAGGTCAACTCTATGCATGTATCTGCTTATTTGTTAATGGAATAATGCGGGAACAATACACACCTGGCCATCCAATAACAACACAGCCACATTTCCAATTACTCTTTGTCCCTTAAAAAGGGGAGTCGTGTATAAAAAGTGTTGTATTGTACAATGCTCACCCATTTTGGAGGTAGAAATCCAAAAAATAGCTAAAAATGTCTGCATTATGAGCTCATATTCATTATTTAGTTCCATCGTTTTGTCCACAGTATAGTGTGGTAAACAGCTAAAACAACAATATTGTCAGTGTCCAAATATATATGGACCCAACTAGGTATGTGTATTTATACAATCTCAACTCATAAAAACATGTATCAGTATAGAAAATGCACATAAAAACAAAAGGCAGTGATTTCTACATTTATACTGACCTGTATCTCATTGCAAAAAGTTGGAAGACAAGATATTACTATTCAAAAAAAGTAGGGGATATTGGATTTACAAGTACCATGAAATGCAGATCATGAGGTCAGGAAGGAAACAAATGACATAAAAACATTAAGGAAACATTTGTCAATTTATTCGAAACCCTGTGTACAGTCCGTAAAGGACAGATTCTCCAGAATAAGGGTCGACACAAACACAGGGTCACACAGCAAATTTACCACCATAGTGAAACAGAGTCAGTAGCGGGTAAAACCCTCGGTTGGCTAGACAAGCTCGACTGGGCGTGGCATACTCCTAACGAGGCGTCCCAGGTCATTTTGGGGAACGTTATTCCATTCCTGTTGCAATGCTGCAGCAAGTTCTTGGACATTGGCAGGAGGTTGTTGACATTGGCGAGCCGCTGTCCAAGCATGTCCCAGACATGCTCGATGGGGGAAAGGTCCGGACTGAGTGCTGGCCATGGTAATGTGGTGATATTCTGCTGCTGGAGGTAATCTGTAACGATCCTGGCCCTATGACATCTGGCATTGTCATCTTGGAAAATGAAACGGCAGCCATAACGGCGTGCAAACGGCACAACATGGGGTGCCAAGATGTTGTCCCGGTAGTACTGCCCTGTGACACGTCCAGCAACAACATGCAAGTCTGTTCTGCCGGCAGCAGTGATGCCTCCCCACACCATTACAGATCCACCCCCATACGGATCATGTCTAATGACGTTAACGTCATGGAAACGTTCGTTACGTCGGGCGCCAAACCCTCCTGCGTCTGTCAAGGAAGTCCACAGTGCACCTCGACTCATCTGAGAACATTACGTTGTTCCATCGGGCGATTATCCCAGCGTTGATGATGACGACACCATTGAGTCTGGCCTAATGTGACGATCCTCAAACAGGGAATGACACGAGGGCGCCGGGCGTGTAAGTGAAATCTGTGCAGACGATTCCTGATGGTCTGGCCACTCACTACCAAGCCAGTATCCCTTTGAAGTTGAGACCTTATCTGATTTGCTGTTACTATACGATTTCTCAAGACAATAGTGCGGATGAATCTGTCCTGAGCCTGAGTTTTGTTGCCCTTGGTCGACCGGATCGTGGTCTATCCTGAACAGACCCTGTAGCACGATGTCTGGACCATAATCTGCTGATGACAGACTGGGAAACATTCATTGCCCTTGCCACAACGACCTGTCTTGTGCCAACCTATAGCATGCCAAGGGCACGTAACCTCTCCTCCTGTGTTAGACGGCGCATGGTCTCTGTTTAATTAACGACTTCAACCACTGATAATCTGATGCTTTCTCTTCAAAATCTTCCTTTACAGTGGCTCTAACCTTCCAATTCAGAGTCATGCAAATTTGTGGCACAACCCCTTGATCATCAATAGCATCCCGTGCAGATCGTGAGAGTGTCATTGATGTGTTTGGGTGATGAATTTCTTTGGAAATGCTTCCTCAGTAAGGAACTATACAACATGGTTTCGTATCCCTTTGTATATGTGAAAATTTTGATCTCAAAATAAAATATCCCCTACTTTTTTTGAATAGTATATTTCATGTTTTGTACTTCATTTTATTTGTAAATATAATTCCATTCCTGCCATTCTGGTTTAAAACACATTCCAAAAAAAGTCGGAATGGGGCAATTTAGGACTAGTAAGAGGTAAAAATGTGAATAATTATGTTTTTTGAGACAGCTAATGTCAGCAAGTGTTTGTAATCATGAGTTGGTACAAAAGCAGCATCAAAGAAAAGCCTAGTCCTTCAGGAAAGAAGGAGGGCCTGACTGAAACTGTTCTCCAGACGATCTGTCCTTGGATGGCTGTTCGGGGATAAACATTAACTTACATGACACACTGTCTAAAACAGTGCGTGGATTTTCCTTCTATTACACAAAACATAAACTGTAACAGAACAAATGTTTGAAGTGCTGAAAATGCGCTTCAGATCTTTGGATCCCGTAAGTCCTGCATGGGACGACCCATTGTTCGCAGTTATCTGAAAGAATTCTAAATTGAATCTGACCAGATTCATTAATACAGTGCCTGAAACCCATCTGTCCCGCTTCTACAGCCATAAAATTTGAAATAAGCTCATTTTGTGGATTAAAATGTAAAATGTCTCAGTTTCAACAATTGAAATGTTATCTATGTTCTATTGTAAATAACATTGGCTCATGTGATCTGAAAGTCATTGCATTTTGATTTTATTCACAATTTACACTTCGTCCCAACTATTTCAGAATAAGGGTTGTACAACCTAATACAAAACCCCGCTTTTTAATTGAAATGTCATCATTATTATTTACAGTTTGACCGAAAAATGAAGTGGCCACAAAAAAAAAAACAACCCTTTTAGTAGCAGCAACAGCAATGCAGACATTGTCACCATCTTGTAATTAATCCAGATTTCTTCCATGTATCTGATTTGACCTTCAAGCGACAGCCAATTGGAGGCAAGTTTTTTTCACTCTTGTCAGATATTACACCGCCCTGCATGAAATTTGCTGAGTAAGCGCTGATACCTGATTTCAAGTAATCTAAATTAAGTAAGTTTTTAGTATTTGAATCCAAATATCACATGAGTTTTTGGCTATTAAGTCAGGTTTTGTCGCAAATCACTGCCCTTGGTATAACGAGAATCCGGTTCAAGCATAGTAAGTCCCTGCTGTTTCTCATGAATTATACACTCAAAATCACCACCACGAAGTATTGCATCACCATGGAAAATAACCACACCCCAAGTAGCCTATGCCAATCCCCTTTTCGCCTTTTGCCTGTTGCATGAGTTCAAAAAATAGCATCGGATGATGGACAAAGACAAATCTCAGCCTGTTGTCTGTATCAGTTGTCAATCTTTGGATCTACCGGTGTAGTTGTGATTTTCATTGCAGACTTTATTATTCAGTTCATTGCAATTGTCTGTCATTTTGCTTTCATTTATCATTGTGTATTCTAAGACATATCAATATGAAAAAAAGAATCCGCGATTTGTCAAAAAACCTGACGTGATACACAAATTTTTATGGCAAATTTGAAATCAGTGCCTTCGAATTTTATAACATCAACACAGTTTATCAAATCAGCAGAGAAACAGTTTCAAAATGCAGGGCGGAGTTATTCAAGGGGTTACGGTAGAGTAATCAAAATTACATCATTTTTGTCTCTTTCTCACATGTTGTTTTTCATACTGTTTTTAATTTTTGTCTGTCGTTCCCCACTAGCGCGTAATTATCCTTTTACCCGTGACCCGAAATATATATATATATTTTTTGTGTCTTTTTTGTGTGAGTAAAATAATTTTGAAGAATTTAAAAATGTTTTTATTACATTTTTGGAGATTACCGTGTTCCAGTTTCCATACTTTGGGCCTGATCAACTAAGATCCCAGATGAAGAGCGCTAAATTGCGTGTTCGTGGTAACATTTTGCGCGTTTGGTTTGCTTACATTTTGCGGGTGATCTACTGAGAGTAATTGCCTAAATGACTGCTGGTGCAAACAGCATTATTTAAACGAGGACTTTGCGTGCTGCAGCCATTTCTACCATGGACAGTTTGGAGAAAAAGGACAAATGCAAATGCAAAATGAAATTCGACTCGATGGAGTTGGAGGTGCTTGTGGAGGAAGCAAATACACTGTTATAAATGGACTGAATTTTACAGTTAAATTAACGCATTGTCTTCTTGTTATTTTAACTGTAAGTAGAGTCCTGCACGCATTTAACTGTGGTTTGTAGTTAACATACTCGGAACCTGTGTTATAAACTAATTGTAAAATTACAGTTAAAATAACTGGCAAAAAAGGTGCAAGTTTATAACAGTGCATGCTCAGTGTTTGAGGGAGGAACAATTTGCACATGAGTACAGTCACTCGCTCCGATTACTCTTGGGAAGCCAACAACCGCATAAAATTTGTGTTTGGTTTCATTCAGTGCTTCCCATGTGGATGGAAACTTTATGTACCAGCCCATCCTGCGCAACATGGCATCCAGTATTTGAAACAGTACACACGAGAAACTTAGGAGATCCCAGCAGTGAGAGCTACTGTACGCTGGAATTAACCAGTTGCGAGAAAATGGAGAGCAGCAAGAAGTTTTGTCATTGCGGGTATGGCATGACGTCTTGTGACTGGCTCCAAATCAGCCCTTATTTCATCTAACAGCTCCAAAATGGTATTGCTGGATAGGCGATATGTCTGGATTATTCTCTCCTCTGACATCCCAAACATTGTCACACGGATGGAGAACACCCGTTCTCGGCGTACTCGCCGCCTGTGTCTTCTCCTTGCCACAGTAATGGCAGCCATGTCTGTGCGCAATTATGTGGAGCCAATTAGTACCTACCCTTCAAAAGTATTAAATAACAAATGCAATCACCATCACTGAAATTGCCTTAAGGCTTGATAAGTCACTATGCGTGTGCTAAAATTTTGTATTTGCATTTTCTCCTCCCATATTTTGCACGCTAGGATAGGCAAGCTCCTTCGTACTTTTGACCCTGATGAATATGTAATAACTGCATAGAATGTGCAAATTTGCTTACTTCCAAGATGCAATCCTCAGTGCACACCCTTAGTAGATCAGATTGAAGGTTAATTCGCGGGTGATATGGCATTTGCACGCAATTCTATACACGCAAAGTTTTAGTAGATCAGGCCCTTTAAGTAACAGTTTACTTGTCTCGCGCGCTTCGCAGCCCTTTTCATCTGCAGTGTACACTTTGTTTTCTTTGTTTTTTTCCCCTGCTACCAGGCAGGTGCGCCCTTATTCTAGGAGATTGCCAAGGTGCTGAGGCATCTGGCTTTTAAAGGACATGGGAGATGACACTCTGATTGCCTTATTTTGTGTTACGCTCAAAACACGCCTATGATTAATTAAGAGATTAAGTACGACCCCTTTGAACCTTGTGCCTTGCATTGCGCCCTTATAACCCACCACAAAAATGCATTTGGACATGCACGCCCGAAATGCACTTGCGCCACGCGCTTCAGACTATGCGCTTAGATCGTTAAAGTAGGGCCCCGATAAATCGTTTTGTGTCCAGTAAATCACAACCGTCACCAAAGACATATTTTGTTTTGATGTGTATAATCGTAGAATACAATTTATTGATTTTTCATGTTTCCTGGAATGACTCCGTAAACGCCTTTGATTGGCTATGAAAGTTTTCCAGTGTGTTGCTGCGAGTCGGCTGATTTCCGCTGCTGAGCGTATGGTGTCCACAATTTTGTTTGCCGCAATGACAGTTACTGAAAATGGAATTATGATAACAATCGTCTGAATCCATCTTGATTCTTGATAATTGTTCAGCAACTGGTTGTCCATCTGCTACTTAAGACATTACTGACTGCTATTTTTGTAATTTCCCGAATAATTTGTGTAATTGATCTCATATTTTAGGATTATAATGTGATTTCTTATCATGCAATGATGGGGTTCATTCGTACCCATTTCTCCTCCTCCTTGATTAACGTTATGCTTCAGTACATTATTTTTGTAAACTGTCCTCTAAAATATCACATGTATTAACTGGACTGTTGGGGATCACGCATGTGAAGCGCAGAAGCTCTGCGATCCATTTTTATTTTGGACCACAAATCGCGGATCCTTGTAAAACAGTTTGAATAAGTTTTGATTGTCTCTTTATTACAATATGAAAGTAGCCTACATCATGACTACGTATGGGTTTGCAGGATATCTTCAAAAAATAAAGCAGAATGCTTATGACTATCAGGTCAAAGTTCAATAAATCATTCAGCAACCAAACTAATTTTATTTATAAGATTTCCATCATGGTATGAGGTGTTTCCTTATCTTAAAGAAAAAAAAATGGTCTTGATCGATGGTTATGTGGATTTCTTTGTCTGATTAATAACATTCATGATGATTAATAATGGTGAGCAGGGTTGGGTTCAATTACTTTTTTCAATTACAATTGATTGTAATTGTACAACCCCAATTCTGAAATAGTTGGGACAACGTGGAAATTGTGAATAAAATCAAAATGCAATGACTTTCAGATCACATGAGCCAATATGTTATTTACAATAGAACATACATAACATTTCAAATGTTGAAACTGAGAAATTTTACATTTTTTATCCACAAATGAGCTTATTTCAAATTTTCTGGCTGCAACAGGTCTCAAAAAAGTTGGGACACAGGCAAAAAAGGGCTGAAAAAGCAATTAATATATAAGAGAATCAGCTGAAAGAACATTTAGCAAGTAATTACGTTAACTGGCATCAGGTGTGTAACATGATTGGCTATAAAAGGGATGTCTTAGAGAGGCTGAGTCTCTCAGAAGTAAAGATGGCCAGAGGCTCTCCAACCTGTGAAGGCTTGCGTAAAAAAAAAAAAAAAATTGGAATACTTTAAAAACAATGTTCCTCAACGTCAAATTGCAAAGGCTTTGAAGGTCTCATCATCGACAGTACATAACATCATTAAAAGATTCAGAGAAACTGGAAACATCTCTGTGCATAAGGGACAAGGCCGAAGACCTTTACTGGATGCCCGTGATCTTCGGGCCCTCAGACGCCACTGCATCACTCACCGGCATGATTCCGTCATTGACATTACTAAATGGGCCCAGGAATACTTCAAGAAACCACTGTCTGTAAACACAGTCCGCCTTGCCATCCACAGATGCCACCTAAAACTCTATCATGCAAAAAGGAAGCCATTGTTGAGCATGATCCAGAAGTGCCGCCGTGTTCTGTGGTCCAAGGCCCATTTAAAATGGACTGTAGCAAAGTGGCAAAGTGTCCTGTGGTCAGACAAGTCCAAATGTGACATTCTTGTCAGAAATCATGGGCCTTGTGTCCTCCGGGCTGAAGAGAAGAAAGACCACCCCTCCTGTTATCAGCATTCAGTTCAAAAGCCAGCATCTCTGATGGTATGGGGATGCATTAGTGCATATGATGTGGGACTCTTACCTGTTTTAAAAAGCACCATGAATGCTGAAAGGTATATAAAGGTTTTAGAGTAACATATGCTCCCCTCCAGATGACATCTCTTCCAGGGAAGGACTTGTGTATTTCAGCAGGACAATGCAAAAACATACTGCAGCTATTACAACAGCATGGCTTTGTAGTAGAAGAGTCCGTGTGCTTAACTGGCCTGCCTGCAGTCCTGATCTTTCACCGATTGAGAACATTTGGTGCATAATTAAACAAAAAGTCCGTCAAAGGAGACCCAAAACTCTCCAGCAGCTGGAAGCCTGTATTAAACAAGAGTGGGATCAAATTCCAATGGCTAAACTCAAGAAACTTGTCTCCTCAATGCCCAGATGCCTCCACTCTGTCAAAAAGAAGAGGGGATGCTACACCATGGTAAACAGGACCCTGTCCCAACTTTTTTGACACCTGTAGCAGCCATCTAATTTGAAATGAGCTCATTTTGTAGACAAAATTGTAAAATTTCTCAGTTTCAACATTTCTTATGTTATCTTTGTTATATTGTGAATAAAATACTGGCTGGTGTGATTTGAAAGTCATTGCGTTTTGATTTTACTCACAACTTACTCTTTGTCCCAACTATTTGGGGTTGTATGTATGTATATTTGTGTGTGTGTGTGTGTGTGTGTGTGTGTTGCACTTAATTTCTGAATGTAGGCAACAATAATGAATGTATGTGATGGAAGCTGTTATTGAATGAGTATTGTCGACAACAGATGGAAACTAGAGCAGCAATTTCTGAAGAAATTGCGAGTGTGAATGCTGAAAGCTGAAGCCACACTGCGATGCTCTCTTGAATACACTAAAGTTTGAATGATTTGAATGTTTGCTGACACCACACTGAATAGCTGCCATGAAAATATAATATTTGAATTATGTAGAATACTTGAATGTTTATCAAAAAAGTGAAAGAAATAAAGCTGAATAAAGAAAAAGAATGAAAGAACAATGCGAACCATGCCATCCACGTTAGCATTTCAGCTAACTTAGCAAATGTTAGCAGTTATGGTAACTATGCTAACAATGCTAACCATGCGAACCACGTCATTCAGCTAACTTAGCTAATGTTAGAGGTCGAATGAAGTGTCTAGAAGAATGCGGATGTTATAGAGGTTGAAAGTAGCACAAGAGTTTGAAGACTGTTTCAATGCATTTCTACGGGACAAAAAAAGTGAAATATTGTAAAAAGTATAAATAGTATGCAAGGCAAGGCGAGAAATGAACTTTCTTTTTCAGTCGTTAGCGGGCAACCTAGAGTTTTGAAGGGTGGCAAAGACCATTTTAGGTAGTGAAGACATACGCTGTAAAAAAAAAAAAAAAAAAAAAAAAAAAAACTTATATGATTGAGCACTCACAATGTATTTCGGTTACTTTGGAAAGTTTAAACTGCCTGGAATGGGATAAGAGCAGTTTGCACATGAGCCATGGCTGAGGAGTGTAATTAATGCAACTCTCTGGAAATCAGGGGTAGGATCGAACGTATCAATATTACAAACCGTGTTCGAGTTCAGCTTGCCAGTGAATATTCATTTACTGATCCGAGTGTGCCATCTAGTGACAGAATAATATAACTGCGTGCATAAATAGAGCAGCTCCATGTCAGCTGTCATGAACATCTGCGCACAGGGGTTATGGGTCTGATCAGAACGTACGTTAAAAAAAAAAAAAAAAGAAAAAGGCTATTCGCAGTTACCTAACTCGCCCATGAAAACCATAATGAGACATACAATACGAGACAGAGTTGTGAATGATTGAAAACATTTCAAGAGTTCATTTGATTAAATTAAACTAAATGCATGTCGGCGTTTGCTGATGCGCCACTAAAAGAGCTTCAGTCGATGAGAGCTGCTATCGCAAGCAGAGGCAGCCGGTGGATAGAGAGCTCAACGTTGTCTGCGCGAATAATTCCTCGGAGGTTTAGATTATCTTAATGGAACCGCTGGCAAACAGATACTGTTGACTTACAGAGCCTGTATTCTAATCAGTGAAGACATAACTTCTGCGAATGAACGTAGTGGTAGACAAATACTAGTATTGCAAAGCAGTACATCCATTTAAGGGAGACTGCAAACAATGTCGTGTCGCATTCATGAGCATATGTTTCTCTTTTTAACGTAGCATTTGTAGCGAACTTGTCTTTGCGTTTGATTGATTGACACAGAAAGCAACATTTTAGAATAGTGGGGCATTAGCTGAGACCTGCAAATAGAAATAAGCACCGTGGAGAATGAGCTGCAATAATTTCCCTAACCGCAAATAGCTGGCTGGATTCACTTCGTTCTTATGAGGACACCTCTGTTCTCACGAAAGCATCTGCATGGAAACTCAGCTCAGCTCACTTAGATGTAAAATGAGAAAATCACGACACGGAGGGCAATGGCAGAAGCGGTCTCCTATTACCAGTGAGAGCCAGGCATGTACAGACAAGTGCACGCACAGGCAATCGCTGAGTCACTCAGCCTTGTTCGCGCACACCTCAAACTCCTGCTTCTCACGCGAAAACCGTTTATCCTGTCAGCAATATGTAACCACATCATTCAAGGCACGAGACTTTGCTGAGTGCGCGGATGTCTTTTTATTTCTCTGAGTGATATATTTTTGGAATAACAGCGATCTAAAAACTCTGGCCGTTTGCTGTTCTCCGAAAATCTTTTGGCTGATTTTTGAATGGAAGAGATAGCAAAGTTGGATGTGCCTCCTGTCCTTTGACTGTTCCCTGAGCCAAAACTATATACTTCACTGCTACAAAGATGATACTACTGTAACAAGAACAAATTTTCCTACATTTTTGTGAAATTTCATGAAGAGGGATTCAAATTTATGTACGTTAGAGCGATAGAGAAAGAACTTTTTCATTCTGTCTGCTCTCAGCTCCCACTCTAGCTGTGTCAGAAGAGTTTGAAGACTGTTTCAATGCATTTCTATGGGACAAAAAATGTAGAAAAAAATTAATATTTAAAGAAGTATAAATAGTATGTAAGAGAAAAATAATAGCAATAACGTCCTGAAAAATCTAAACGTTTTCATATATGAATTGTTAATATAGCACAATGTATGTAGGAGTAGTTTAATGGCGCGCAAAGAACCTATAATAATAATAATAAGTATAAAGAAAATGGCCGACATGAAAAACAATAGTGAATGCTTTCAGCATTCACACTAATTAGCAAAAGAAGATAGAATCTGGAACATCTACTCTGCTGAGCTTAATGTTTTTTTCACACTGTCCCTGATAAATAAATTAAAAAAAAAAAAATTCTGTAATGTTTTTCCATTAAATAAACATCGAATATATCGGATTTTATATGACGGATTTTCGCTTGCATCGGACAAAATGTCCTGTCCCGTCACAATGCATTTCCATTCAAAAGCACTCGTGTATACCAGGCAAGCTGGTTCGCACCATGCACATACGCAGTCGCAACAGAGCAACGAAATGAAGTTCGGCTTTTCTACACTGTTATAAACTGACTGAATTTAACCGTTAAATTGACGCATTGTCTCCTTGCCATTTTGACTGTAAGAGGAGTCCTTCGCGCATTTAACCGTGGTTTACACTGAACATGCACTGAACTCTGTGGTAAACTTATTGTAAAATTACAGTTAAAATAACTGGCAAAAAGGTGCCAGTTAAATTACCTGGCAAAAAGGCTTCAGTTTATTCCTTTATTATTAACAGTGTATTCATGAAACTGAAACTGGCGCGGTTTCATTTACACACTTTAGTTTTGAGACTTCTACATTGATCCCACTTGGGGAAACACGCAAAATCATCCTATTATCCATTGTGTCTGGGCAAAGACGGATTAAATGAACGCAACAAGAAGGTAGGCTATGAACACTTCAAAATGAAATTGTTCCGATCGTAATACACAAAGCATAAACTCATTTATGCGTATAACGACTAGTTTCTTCCAGGTATAGACCTGAGTCAGACTCACAGGCACAGCTGGATGCCAACGCTTTTCCTTTGAACGAAACGAAAACGTAGGTAACTGAGCGATAATATAAAGGTAAGGCAATCGCAGAGCTTATTCTTTAGCTTTGCCAAGTAATGGAGCGTAAATATTGTTGATTTACAATTCTTTATTCATGTCCTTTTTTAAGTGTGAAAAGATAAAAAAGAACACGGAAAACAAGTCCCCCACCCAAAAAATAATATTTTGTCAACATCTATGTGTACTGTTTAGGCAACATGTGCCTCATTGGACATTTATACATACACAAGATGGCAGAGCAATTCTGCTGTGTACACTTTGGTCCAGCCAATGACGTTGTCCACTCTAGTTTTTTTATGTCTCTGAGAGCATGACGACCTTTTGGGAACATGACGACCGTATACGAAAGGGCCAACCGCGCAGGCGCCACTGAATGTTATCTTTTAAAAAAAGTATCTGCAGCATGTTTTCAAAACTTTGACCCTTAATATCTCAAAAGTTTTATTTTGTGACTAAAGTACTTCTTGCACCCAGGTCTTCAGTTGGTCATAATCATTGTAGTTTTATACGTCACAAAATTCGTATGGAACTTGTGCGGGCTCACTCTATATATAGCGTCTTCAGTATGTTTGTTATTAACTCTGATGGAGACTGTTTGACCAAAAAGTCAGTTCTTATTCTGAATGGTTAGTGCACTTTGGTAAAGTTAGCAGTGTAGCGCTTTTTTTTTTTCATTTGAATGTCACCCTTCTTTGGATAGCAGCACCTGCAAAGAACTACACAAGGTGTGCAAATACTCCTTTTTTTAAAAAAAATGAATACTTTACCACTAATGGACTAGAAATAGCCGCTGCGCTTCTAATGGACAATTAGATCACCAAAGTTCATAGTTCACAGGAATGTTCATGAGCGTTATGCAAAGTTGTCTGTATTCTATGTATACGCCATACTGTTCCTTAGCACTGCACTTTGTACTTAAATAAACTCAGATGAATTTTTATCATCCTAAACATTTTGATTGCACTTTCAATTAAAATTTTTCTTGCCTGATGAGCTTTCTATGCTTGCCAAGCAAAGATGGGGAATGGGACATTTTTTATCACGATTAATGAATGACATAAGTTTTGGTGTCCACATGATGACTGCTACTGCATCTCTTTAAATCTGGGCTGTTTCTGTAAATGATCAGTAGCTCGTCAATTTGAAGACAAAATTGGGTTTGATGGATGCTGCTGTAAGTTAGCAGATTCATTCATAAAAGACAGGACTCTTTCAATGTCCATGTCCCTTGACAAGATGACAGTTACCAGGATTTTATTGTGCAGCAAATGTTTGTGTTTAGTCGGCCATTATGCATCCAAGAAAATATATTAGAAATATTGCCAGTTATGAAGATACAGGGCTCAAGTGGACACCAAGGGTCATGACTGTTACTTTATGTATATGCTGTATTCTGATGCCATTTTCTCATACTTGCTATGGATGGACTATCTTCCTGCTGTTATATGCCAGTCTTATACCAGTGATGAATCAAATAAAGTTGGTTTTCTGTTCCTTGAATGATTTTGAAATTTTCATGTTTGTGTCACACTTTTGTTACCCAGTATTGTGAACAGACGCATATCTTGAGTGTTATGGAAAACCCTAGTAAGTCTAATTTCAGTTATAATTGAGTTGGGACCAATTTTGTACTTACTAGGCTTTGCCTCATCATATACGATAAGATGCACGAAAAATGATCATTGATATCCCATGTTTTGCAATGGCAAAACCAAGCAACACATCGGTATTTAATCAGTAGTGAAGTAAAAACCTAGAAAGTTGATCTTCCTTGGTTCTTCCACATAAAATTTTATATTTTTTGTTATGACAAAACATGGCAAGTTGAATTAGCCAATTATGAAGCAGCATGCCTGTTACATGATCTGTCAAGTTAGTCCCCATGCAGAGCATTGGATGCGCAGGAGATCATTTGTTAGAATTCATAATTCACGCAATTCACGCACTCATAACGTCTGAAAAATGGCTTCAAGAGGGAAGCAGATGGTGCAGTTAACACCGAACTGTCAAATGCCACTGCAGCTGCATAATCGTTAGGTTTTTGTCCATCATTTAGAGAAATGACATTTTACATTTTCAGATGGAAAAATTGTGTAAGTCATATTGCCATGGATACTGATAAAAAAGAAAAAAAAACTGCATAAATATTGCTTATTATGTAATGAACAAATAACTGCCAAGTCAGTTTCATTGTCAGACAAGAGCTTAACCCCAGAGGGATATGGTTTTCTGTCTTTTTCTCAGAATCTGCTTTTTGTGACTTACTCGGTTTTTCCATAACACTCAAGATACACTTAACAGTTCAAAACCATATGGATGGAAACACCCTGAAATTGAAGCTGATCGTCTCCACTTTAACTTCGCTGTCATAGTTTTGTTTCTTGAAGATCTACAGTGCAGAACCAAAAAAGCAATACACGCGTCACTGTCCAATTAATTTAGTGCTCACAATGTACACATTTACATCTTCCCATTTCCTTTTTGGAGTTATCAATGCATATATTCTATATACTTTAAGTAAAGAGAAAGGAACCCAAATTAAGGGAAATGGTAAAGCTTGAGGGCATGAGTGATACTGAATGTTTAACATGTTCATACTTGTTCCCCTGACAGTTTTACTCATGTACCTGGCCTCCCAGGTTTTGTGAGAGGAGGAAACATCTTTGATTTACCAATACACCTGCAGTTTGACTTTCTCAAGCTCATTACACTGATGTACAATGGACTCAAGACGTAAGTGTAAATATTTATCACCTTTATGCATAACAGCAGCTTTGCTCATTTTAAATGATTTTAACCTTTGACCATTAAAAAGCAGAGAACCTCCGCAAGATCACAAAATTTCTGAAGTAAGTTTGTGAGGCATTACGTTATCCTACGTGCGTAACGTTACTGCATAGTTAATTTACCCCATAATCCTGTTGCAGTTACTTTACCCAATTAGCAATAGTTGCTCATACTAATCAGTAGTAATTAGTAATTAGCAGTGTTGGGTGTTTACAGAAGTATGCCCGTCGGTCACCTTCAAGAGGAAACAAGACTGTTCACAAAACTTACACGCAGGGGTGATAATAGTTGCTTGTGTGGTCATGTTGACCGGTTGTCCTGTTTTTATTCTGAATCTGCAAATTCCCAACAAACACTTAAGACTGGAGAGCTTTTTCAGCGATTTTTGCAGTACTTTGTAATGATGTGTAAGGGTAATCTTTGTATAACTGATGTCAAGCTAGGAGTAACTGATATGTAGGCATGCAGCAGGTATGGTTCTTTATGTTTCTGTTTCTTCCTGATTGAGCCTCTATTTTGATGATGCAGTTTTTCCGTTGATCTTTGTGCAGGGGTGTAGCACAAAACTCTGGGCCCTATAGATAAGAAGCCACTTTCTGTCTGAAGGCTATGTGTTATTTATCACATTTCAGTGTTTTGTAATGTATTTTTCATGTATCTTTTGAATAAGGGAAGCACAAACCATTTTTCGAAGACTTTGGAACTGTTGCCGCAAGTGGAGGAAAATTGATGACATCAGAAATGTGTTTTGGTTTACAAGCAAAAAAGCAGGTTAGTCTCATCTAGCTGAAATCATTCAATTATTGAAGACCAATTGAATTTACTGTATGAATGTCCATATTTTATTTTATTCAAATGCATGTTTTACTGAAGACTTGGATCTCAGTCACAACACAAGTTTTGTCTTAATTAGGAGCTACAATGTACACTATGAAAGTCTTAAGTCTATGTTTGAGGAACATGTTATATTGCTCCTTTTCAGTGATCCATTTCTCTTTTTAGAATATATCTCACTAAACTGGATGGAAGATGCCTTTTTTGGCAAACAGGTCCTCAATGGTTGTAATCCAATAATGATCGAGAGGTACTCGGAATGGAGAAAGAAAAAAAAGGAGGAATTTTTTCAGACCGATCTGGGGAAGGTGTGCTGTGATATAGAGGAAAATGAGGAAAATATTAAAGTGAGTAATTGCACCCCAGCTATGAATACATTTGAATTTGTCATCAATGGATACATTTGCCAGTAGCCACAAATAAGACGTCGCTTGCAGAGCAACAACCCCTATCAAAGATTGTGGAATCACCACACTTGGGGGATGTTTATCCAGCTTTTTTTTTTTTTTCCCTTCTCCCCCAGAATGGGAATATCTATGTGGTGGACTATGAGATCCTTGATGGCATGAAAGAGGATCTGTCACCGATATCACCTCGTTATGTGGCTGCACCCATTATGCTGCTTCAGCAGAAAGAGTACGATTTAAGACCCATTGCCATACAGGTGAAGCTCTATAGTGTCATGCCATCAGAAATGCAGTATTTAAAACTATTGAGCTTGGAAAAACAGTGCATCTGGAGTAATAACCTTCAGTACAATTTTATTCCAATAATTTCCTGTTGAATTACTTCAATTTATATTAGTCTGCCCCAAATTGTTCTTTATCCTTTCTGCTTTGTGTTGTACAATGTATTTATTTAAATATTACAGCTGAAACAAAAGCCTGGAAAGGATAATCCAGTTTTCACCTCAGAAGACAAGGACGCCTGGCTCCTGGCCAAGATGTGGGTCCGAAACTCTGACTTCTACTACCATGAATTGGTTTCTCATCTTCTGAGAACACATCTAATGGGGGAAATATTCTTCATTGCTAGCCTCAAGTTGGCTGATCAACATCCAATGGCAAGGGTATGAAATTCTCAACTTTACCTTCTTTTGAGTGCATAGATGTACAAATAGCAGGGTCACCTCGCAGTCTAATTATCAATTGACTATCATCAAGTTGGACAAGCTGTGGAAGACACAGGGACATTGTAGTGTTTTAAAAGCCAGTTTATTAGACGAAGTAGATAAAGCAATATAAATGGCAAGCATTTTTACTGTCAGCTCTTCACGTGAACACAGTCCTTTACTAAGGTCAGACAACAGAATACTGAGAGCGATTTAAGTGAGGAATATGCCGCGTGAAAATTCTAAGCAATAACCATTAATTAAGCATTATTACACGCGAGGGTGTGCTTGACCGTCATTATTGTCATGACAGTGATGCGGCCAGGAACGGCCAGACATTTTGACCCAAAAAAAAAAAAAACAACTGATTTCTGCATTGATTCAATGTCACTATGACTATGCCAGTACTTCTTGGTATTCTGATTTTTCCAAGAAGCTTCAGAATCATCTGCAAACCACCCAGAACAAAATAGTTTGGTACATCCTGAATGTCCCTCCCAGGACCCATATAGGGCATGCTGAGTTCGAACAGGTCAAAATTCTTCCAGTAAGTCTCAGAGTGAAACAGTTAAATTAACCTAGTGCATAACATCATTTATGGTGCGGCCCCTAATTATCTATCATCCTCTTTTTGTCTAAATTCCTCCCGCTATAATACTCGTTCAGGGCTATACTCTCTCATTATTTTTCCTGTAAAATCTTTTGGACATACTTCCTTTAAACATACTGGTGCAATAGCCTGGAATGGTATCCCTGCTTGGTTACAGTCGATAAGCAACAAGGCAAGTTTTAAAATGCATTTAAAGTCATTTTTATTCAGTCAGCTAAGGGAAGAGGAACTTAACCCCTTTATTTATTACTAGTCATGTTATTTTTAAACCAATTTTTAGTCTATTATCTAGTCTCTCTTCCAGTTTATTTTTTGCTATTTGTACTAATTATTACGATGTAATGGTCTGATCTACGAATTGCATCTGATTAGTCCCTTTATTTTGTCATGTGATAGTTTTACAAGGACCACAATGGAAATAAGCTTTTATGCTTTATTGTGTTATCCATGTATTTTTAATACCGTGCAGGCCAGCAGATACTGCCTAATTCCCACGAGACGTCTCGTATATCTCTCGTGGATTTCTCGCGATAATCTCCTCTTTATGTCGCGTGCTATTATCAACCTCATACTCTGCCGAGACAAGCTTCGCAGTAGGCGGGCCTCCGAACCTGCACACGTATGCCTAGAGTCTGCCAAATGCGCGATGTATAGTCCGAATTAGGCCTATGCACAGTTGTTACTGAGAATTACTTTTTATATGCGGATTTAGTAGATATAATACGTTGTTGCGTTGCTGTTGGTAATCGCTAATCACTAATCCGTGAAAATCTAGGGTGGGCTGAAGAAGAGTATACGATATCCAGCAGCGGTTGAAGAATCACTTTGAAAATCTCAGTATACATGTACCGCTGGTCTGAATAAAACATAATGTGCTACATACATGTAGATGGTAATTTTGCATTTATTTCAGCCTGTTTACTGTTTCATCATTTCATCAGGTCATGTGGTCGAGGGAGATAACTCATATTATGTTTGCTGTTTAATAGCCTTCTGTTTGACGATGTTGGTTTATTCTTAAGCATTTATAGCTACTGTAAATACACCGTAGAATGTTTTCTGTGCACTTCTCATTATGTCATAAATAAAGCAACAAATCTATCGATTCACATGTCAAATTATAGGCTATTTAAAGCGACGCCTTGTTGCAGTATCCTGAAAACGACAGAGCTCACATTCCATGTCTTTTTTCCTTCAATAGGAATTGGTTAAGTGTAGCCTACAGTAATTATTAGTTTGATGTTTGTTTGGCGTATAGATTTCGCCTCTGTATGTACAGTTTGATGGATTTAGTTTGAATGGATATCCCTTCTTCTGCGATCAGACAGTCTCTTATGCGCGACGGCGTTTCTTGATTTTCATACAGAGACATTATAGCGCTCCTAAATATGGGGAAATACGACGTATCTTCTCTACTGACATCTTGCTTACTGAATGATAATTTTGCTCATTACGTATGAATTTAAAAGACTGATGAACAGGCCTCAAGCTGCGGATTAAAAAACGACTCCTTTTCCATTTAGAAATATGGAACTCGCGGCCTTTGTAAGCCGTGGCTTATTTCACAGGTGGCATGAAACACTTGAGTGCAAAGGGACACGCAGGGTTGCATTGTTAACAGGAGAATCTGGTTTTTCCTCTCTGTATTTGTGATAGCTATCCTTATACACCCCACGTCCCAATCGATCGGTCCAAAACTCTAAACTTAACACAGCCGGTAAACCTCTCAATCGGATAAATACAATAATCACAGACTAATAAATCTTTTTTTGACCAGTTTAATAATAATCCAATGACCGTTACACTCAAAATATGAATTTGTTACTTTTTACAAAATGTTTAACAAATTAATTTGTTCCATGAGAGATGACAAATTAATTTGTTAAAATCAATCCAACAAAATGAATTTGTTCAGGAAGCAACAAATTAGTTCGTTTTATTAACAAAGTAAAATTGTTGCTGTATTAACAAAATATTGTGTTAGACTAACAATTAAGTAACAAATGTGTTTTGCTAACACGATTGGAGCATAAATTATTTGGTTAGGATTTTTGTTAAAATAAATCTGCACAAACCGATTATGCGGCCGATGTAGGCCTACATGTAGATGAAATAATTTAAGTGCGTACTTTTATTAGCCTACTTCACAGTGAAGTGGTAATGCAAGAAGTGAACTGTAAGGCGAGTTTTTAACCAATGCCAATAAGTTGTTGACAAATCAATCAGCTATTAAAAGGAACAAAAACAGGCATCAGAGGCAGTCTCCTCATGTTCAATGACCTGTTTTGCGGAAGATAAAATATGGTGGGATAGGAATATCATCTGCACACACAAATAGGCTATCTAGATTGCGACTCAAAAATAAAGATGGAATAACGTTGTCGGTGTATATCGCTAAATATTAAAACTTAAAGAACGATGACATATAGTATAGCCTACAGAGAAAAGATAGGTTAAAACTCGCCTTCCCGTTGCGTTCCTGCTCATTTCAAGATCTTCGCAGTCAGACGACACAGAAATTGGTGCGCCTGATCGATTCTCGCCAATGAAAAGTGACAACAGAAAATTAAGCTGGGGCGATGCGGAAAAGTAACAAATCTATTTTGTTAAGACGACTGGACAAAATCTATTTTTGTTAAGATTTTTGTTAGAATAACAAATCGGATTCTGTTGCATCAACAAATTAATTTGTTACAAAGGCGTAACAAATTTGTTTTTCTTAAATTTTAACAAAATAATATTTTGAGTGTATTATCAATAGGCCTACATAAGACGCGCGTGAGACAGTAAACCTCAAAACTGGATGATAGACATTCGGAATCTCGTTCACTAACAATGCTGTTTACCGACACCAGTTTTATGCGAGACTTATCGCGATACACATGTATACTTGTCACTGGCACTAGGCCTATTACTTTTCCTACGCAAAATATATGTGACTCGGACATTTACCCTGCGTCGCGATATTCTCGTGTATTTCTCCCGATAATCTCGCGTAGAAATGGCACTGTCTGCTGGCCTGTGCGTTATATTCATCAACTGTATGTTTATATTTATTTTACAAAATAAACTCAATCAGCGAGGCGCTTGCGCCGAGTTCCGTTCGCATCTCTGAAGTGACAATGACGGTCAAGAACACCCTCGAGTGTAATAATGCGATTATACAACTATTACCAACAAAATAAAATGTATAATCAAAATGTATTCATACTGTGGGCATTTCGCTTTCAAAATATGTGTTTTTTGCTAGTATTCTCTCCATTTCCGTGGAAATACATGAGATCTGACGTTAACTAGTCCTTGTCAGCCAGCCAACCTGGGCTTATGTTTTCTAGACATCGAGATTTCCCAAAACTAAATAAATACCACACACAGCAACACAAAACTGCTTTGCTAGCTCAATCATGTTGTAACAAGAATATCCGCTGGCAAAAATCATTTTTTCATGGACTGATAGTTATACTTCTGCCGACATCTCAGTCATTTTTAAGCTAACAGGTGCGTGACAACTCGCCAGCACAGCTGATCTTTATCTACAACAAACTTATATTAACGGTTGTATTTAAATATTGGTAACGGCTTTCCAGTGTCGGCGCCAGAACAAACATCTATATTTTAATAAACTCACCAGCAGATGTTTCATCTCAGCTGGGGGTGTGTCACTGCAATTATACGTTAGCTCCGATTAATGTGGCTAAGCAGCAAAAGTAACCTGTAACGTTAAGGCTGAACAGAGTTACATAATTTCAACCCCACCTTTCGGAGGCTTTTGCTAATCACCTTTTCAGGCCATTAGCAATTTACCTCTGAAAAAAATACGACAGTTTTTACTGATGTGTTGATTTATTATATTTTCATTTCAATGTACAAATGCAAACAAATTAACAAATTAAATCAATGGACGAGGCAACTAAGATAGGCAGAGTAATATTTTCAGTGATGAGGTATTTTTCATTTGAGCACTGGCCACCCATGCTGTCTTGCTCATTTGAGGACATTCTAAACGTCTGATTGACCAATCCAGATTGCTCGGTGCTGTATAATTAACTGATGGCAAAAATCATTTTGCCAAACAGGTGAATGGATCACTACTGTATCGTTACTCAAAGATAAAACTGCATTGTGAAATATTCTAGTTAGTGGTTCTCAAATTTGGTCCTGATGGACCCTTGTGTATGCTGTTTTTTTTTTTTTGTTCCAACTGCAACATCAGAGAATTTTTGACAAGCTAACTAGTAAATTTTTTTTTTATCTTCCAAATGGTTGGGATTGGTGGCAGGGTTTACTGTACAATTAGGAGCTAGCTGATCAACCTCAGTCTTTAATTTCATCGATCACACACAATTTACGAGTTTTCATGCAGTTACTCTACGCATACTGAAATTTACTGTTATATTTGCATTTTACCATTCTGTGCCAAGTATTTTTCATGGCATGCATAGCTGTTTTTGATATAATGTGATTTAAGAGCTCGGGGGGTACATCTCAATTCTCTAATGCTGTTAAGAAGCAGGCAGGGGAACACCAGATGCAGGAACTGAAGTGTTTATTTAAACACAAAACACTAGGAGAAAATAGGCACACAGGCCAGAAACAAAACACCGTGCACATGCACTGAACGATTGGGAAAACTAAGGTACACTGCCAAAGGCAGAGGGAAACAAAGGTTCTCACTCAAAGAGTGGCTTAAACTAGAAAAAGAAAAACTGGACCTAACTAGACTGACGGACACACTGGGAGACTTAAACACGGGGCAGATAAGACGCGGGCGCAGCAAAATACAAGACTCAGGAATCATACAAAGGAAATACTCGGAAGGCACAATGAGCTGAGATTTCACAGTGCAGAATCTAGCAAAGTCTGATGTCTCCTCCCATCTCTGCCACATAAATAGTCACGAGAGGAGGCGGGGACTCGGAACACAATCTCGAATGGAAACAGAAACACCTGGGATTAATGAAACAATTACACGAGAACCGGGTTAACAGAACGACTCGAGACAAGACGCTGAGACCATCAATCAAAATACAGTTTAGATTAAGGTAATGTAAACGTGACGAGTAAAAAGCACCACGAGAGAAGCAAAGGAAAGCACAGCTTTAAACGCAGTTAGTCAGGGAAAGCTTAGGCAGGAATTACTAAAGCTAGAAATACTCGCACTCGCTAATGAGTTATTAAGGTGAATACTACGTGACGAAATATTTACAATCACCCTCAAATGAGTGCTGGTTAGTACGGGTTAGTAATTATCCTATCAGAGAACGCATTCACTCAGAGTTTAGCGAGACCCAGAATTAAGCGCAGGTGGAAACAATGAATGAAATACCACAGCCGAAACCGAAAGAGGAAAAGTGATTGGACAACGAGGCGCAGGCATGCTGAAGGCTGTCATGCGACATCACTGGAGATTGGCAGAGAGAGAATCGATCATCAGACGGCAGAAATGAAAGCTGAAAAATAAAACGAAAGTAAGGCACGGGAGAAAACGCACAAGCACAATGACAAAACAGCACACATGAGGCAGAACCATAACAGATGCGATATTTCCGCACTCCTTGATCCCCGATTTGAACTGGAAATTGTTCCGAATCTGCCATCTTGCTGGCTATCACACAGCTCTTACTTTTGCTGCAAGGAGAGAGATCTGAGGAGACATGAGTGAGGATACTCAGCAGTAGCTTTCCGGAAGACTTTCAGTTAACAGAGCTGATGTCAATCAGTGAGGACAAATGCTGGCAGCCCATCTAGTTATGTGCCATAATGAGAAACAGATGTGGCTTCATGTGACATCTCAGAAGAAAGGACAGTTAATTTCTCTAAAAACAAACTTCCTCGATTATTCTCTCCTCGCATGGTTTCCTCCTGCCTCTCCATACATCACCGGCAGGAGGGACGAAAGCGCCAGGAAAAGATAAAAGTGAGGGAAACATGGATGCAGTTGAAGAGAATCGTAATCCAACCCGAGTATTCCCACAGTATAAGATCCTGGTCTAGAAAACTTAACAGCTTCTTAAAATTCTAAGATTACCATTGTGGTTGAAACAAAAACCAGCATACGCAGAGGTCCTGCGAGATCGAATTTGAGAACCACTACTCTGAAGTATTGCTGTTAATGAGCTCATTTATGCGTTCAATTAAAAGCAATCGCAGGTGTGAAATAAATCGGCTGCCTGTCATGATAAACTTAAGAATAAGCTCTGTGATAAGTTCAAAAATGCAACTTCTGCAACTTCTCCATTTCCCAGCATTTATTTTGAGTAAACACTGAAATTTTATTTCTTAATCCCTCAGCTGAGCCGCAGCAACCTACATAATATTGTGTGGTGGTGCGCATCTCAACTGAATCCATGCTTGAGTTGCTGTCTGTCGGGAACTCCGTGATTGATTAGATATGGCTGTTTCTGTTATGTTATCAGCTTTACATGCATAATTTGTTCATACATTACTTCATCCAAGCAATGATTTCCATTAATAAACTACCGATCATTTCATTTCTCATTCTTGTTTTGATGATAAAAAGTCATATCAATATTTATCCCATAAATCAGGGGTATTCAACCGTGTCCAGAAAGGGCCGGTGTGGGTGCAGGCTTTCATTCCAACCAAGCAGTTACACATCTGACACACCAGGTTTTAACTTGAAGAAAGCTGAGAAAAATTGCCCAGAGAAACTAATGCTTGGAAGTTGTTCTATATGGCCCACTAGTATCAATCATGAAAACCATTTAAAATTTCCAAAGCAAATTTTTGAGAGATCTGCATTTTTAGAAAATCATGAATTTTGAGATATATTTCTATTATTTTTGGAATGTAACTAACAATTTTCTCCAAGCATTGCCTATTTATCAATTCATTTTGTTTGTATGATCAAATCTCTTCAAGTAACTGGGCACTTGAAGTGGTTGACACCAAATTTTGTACACCTTTATTATGTAACATCATTACATCCAGGTGCAATCTATTGATTCCATGTCCTCACCGTTACCTAATGCTTATTATGCAATTGAAAATAGGCCTTTTCAGATGAAATAAGCGTGGGTGGAATTTGTGGAATGCAGTTAGAACTTTCCTTGAAACCATTTATCCCAAACAGGTCACTGTCCTGCAATGAACTGTTATAGGTGTCAACTATTGGGTTCTTACATAATTATTTGATCATACAAACAAAATGGAGGGGGGGTTTGAATTGATAAATAGGCAATGCTTGGGGAAAATAGTTAGATTTCTTTCATTTTTGGAATGTATCTCAGAATTCATGATTTAAACACAGATTTCTCAAAAATTTGCTTTGGAAATTTTAAGCGGTTTTCATGGTTGATACTAGTGGGCCATATTGAACAAATTCCAAGCATTAGTTTCTCTGGGCAATTTTTCTTAACTTCAAGTTAAAACCTGGTGTGCTGACACCACTAATCAACCCCAAGAGTCTTTGCTAATGAGCTTGATCAGTAGTATCAGGTGTGTAAGTGCTTAGTTGGAATGAAAGCCTGTACCCACACTGGCCCTTGCAGGATAATGTTGAATAGCCCTGCCATAAATGATGAAAAATCAGTGTTATACAACCCGTGAGACACAGGTTTGGTATTACACACATGTAATACAGCTATCTCACGTAGTGATTGGTCAGATTCTGTTCATTGGCAAACACAGTAATGTTACACATCCTTCTGCTGGGAACCGATAACCATCAGTAGCGTTTGTTTCTAGTTTACGGTTTTTTTCAAGTCAATAGGATGAATAATTCACTAGCGAGGATGCTAGCTCTTTTTAACCATTAAAATAATAAGTTATATGAGTAACCGTAATTAATGATAGAAACTATCATTAACTCTTTCAACCCCAGATATTCTAGCATCACTATACCCTTCAACCCCACAGCCCTCTGTAGAGGGCTGGTCATTATCTGGACATTGTATCTTACTGTTATCTCTGGAATCCCATTAAATGTAACCTGATATGTTCCAATCAATTAGTCAGATTGTTTGAATTTTCCCTACAGGAATTTGGGGTTGAAGGGAATATGTTGGTCAGCCCTCTGTAGAGGGCTGTGGGGTTGAAGGAGTTAATTTAATGGCAAAAAGCGTTAGTATGCTAGCTGGCTAATTCATTCTATTGACATGAATAGACCGCTAACGCTTTTTTAAATTTTCCAAATTATTCGATGCTGACATTTATGAGATAAATGGGATTTCAACTTTGTGAGCCCGAGATATCAAAATAATGAAATTCGAGCAGTAATTTTAAATAAATGAAAATAAGTACTCTTGTTTCATAAATTTGATCTCTGGCTCATTCACTGGAGATCCTCTATTTATCATTCTTATTTTATCATCCCTCCCCCACTTGATGGTAACTATGCTCCAAGCTCTGATTGCTTGGATTTGCCTGGACTATCACAGCTGGCTTTGTGGGTCTGTTTTTCTGCCGTGCACAACAAGCTCTTGTATTATTATCACGAGTGTTGACTTCATAGGTTATGGTATCATCTGTTCTGGTCAGCATGACGTCGCTGATTCTGATTGACAGTTCCATATATTGACAGCATTGAAAGACACTGAATCAAAGGGACTGGGCAACCTGCCACTGAAAAAACTGTGCATTGCATGTTATGTGAGAATTACAATCATATCACATGATATGAGAAGCATACTTTCTCAATGTGATGTAAATAGAAAACTTGCTTCATGCAAACAACACAAGTCTGGGTCACACATACTGATCTCTAGCTCTCTTACTTGCGACAACACATTCCTCTGATTTAAACAATGAGTAAATAAAATTTCAGCTATTTGCTCTGCTCTATTCACTCAATCTATACAAATCTGTAATGTCTCATGCACGTTGAACTACAGAGGTTTAGAAAAGTCACCAATTTTATTCAGATTCAGATTCAGATTCAGATGACTTTATTGTCATTGTTACAGAGCAACAACGAAATTTACGTTTGGAGAGAAAGTGCTCCGGGCCGCTGCAACGTGCGTCGCGTCGCCAACTCCACTTTCTTCTTCGAAAATTAAGGTTGCGGTTAACACAGAAAAACATTTATGACACATATTGATGACATCAGACATAATACACGTCAGGTTTATAACACGACATGCTGGAAATGCGTAGGAATTTTTTCATGGGAATGGGGGGTGGGAGGTGGGGGAAGAAGGGGTTAATGAAAAATGAAAAAAATGCGGAGGCAGCCTGTGGCAGATGGGGGGGGGTGGGGGTGTAATGCAGAGTCCAGAAGTCCTTATCAGGGGCAGCGTGTTCTGTCCTTGCCAGAGGAGGGATAAGGGAATGCTGTTGATGAGGACCGGTCCGTGTGAGGCTGAGGCAGACAGAGGGAAACGCGGAGGGGGGGGGGTGTGCTGAATTCTATTCAATTTAGATTGGAACAAGCAATTTCGATTGATCCGCTATCCATTTTGTAAATTTTGTACTTGGCGCTTCAGGGCCACAAGTTCTCCCATCATCTCATCCTATCTCTTGCCCAAATTCACAGTCAAACGCACAAACTCCCCACACTGACTCAAAACAGCGTCCATCTTTCTGTGCATTTCCGCAGATGATCCTGAGTCTTTTGAGCAACTCTCCATTCTCTGATGCTCTCCGATGTAAATCCATCGTTCGTTCACTCGTTACTCCACTGAGGCGCTCCGAAATAATTTCGGTGCTAGGCAGCGCAGTGGGCATTTTCTTCGCTCCCAGCTCGCACAATCTGCGGTAGATCAGAGCAACTCCCATGCCAATTAGGAGAAATCCTGTCACCATAAATCCAAATAGGTAAACATCCTCCACGTCTTCAAGGGATAGAAAAAAGAGGGGGTAACAGGACAATACAGGACAAAGAAAGAAGACGCAGGCAGGGGCAGAGATAGGGTGCGACTGCTCTCCTCAGAAGGCGCTACCTATAGTTGCGAAAATTTTAAAGCACGCTTCTCTCCGAGTATCATTCTTTATTTTGGGCCTATTGATTGTTCAGTAGAGAGGTTCTTATTTTGAACGCATGCACATTTTTTCAGCTGACCAAGTTTATCTGTGCTTTTCAATTTTGTATGTTGCATTTTCTTCAGCATCTTGATTTATTATGTGAACAGCTTCTTCGTCCGGCTGGTCGGTATACTTTACCAATCAACATTGCTGCCAGACACACCCTCGTCAATAGAGGCGGATTTTTCACTGAGGTCAGTATGAACGTTTACCATTACCCAAAACCATCTTACTGAATCTGCGAAGACCAGCAGGAAATTCAAAATGGTTTCAAATTTGTTTTTGATGCTTCAAGGTTTTGGTGGCTAAGCTCTTGAAGCTGGTTGACTAAGTTGGTGGCAAAACTAGTGGACTGACAAGAAGCATTAGAGATGGATTGCTATTTGATTGATCAGACTATATTGGGAAATGGTTTGGATTCCATTCTAGACAGATGTTGAAATTGCTTCTCCATGTCTCCTGCTTAATCTTCACTCATCCCAAACAGGACTATGCCAGTTGGCGATATGCTGGGGAAGTCACTTTGTGTGTCTTGCCCTTATTATAATGGCAATGAGTTGGTTGTGTGTTTCTTTCTTTTTTGACACTTTCAGCACTTCTGCAGCTGTCTCATGTCACCTGGCATACTCTTCTAAATGTGTAGAAAATCAAAGCACAAACCATTCATTCAGACAGTCATACCTATGGACAATTTTGAGTCTTCAGTTAACCTTGTGAGCGGCACAATGGCGCCGTGGGTAGCTCTGTTCCCTCAAAGCAAGAAGGTTGTGGGTTTTCATCGAGTCTGGGGCCTTTCTGTGTGGAGTTAGCATGTTCTCCCCATGTTTGCATGGGTTCCTTTTGAGTCCTCCAGTTTCCTCCCACAGTACAAAGACAAGCATATGAGGCTAATTGGAGACTCCAAATTGCCCTTTGGTATGAGTGAGAGAGTGAATGGAGTTTGAATGGTGTATGCGCCTTGCAATGGATTGGCAAGCTGTCCAGAATGTGTCCCTGCCTTTCACCCATAGTTAGCTGCGTTAGGCTCCAGCTCCCCAACAGCCCTAGTGAGAGAAAAAGATGTGTAGATTATGGATAGATGGATTAGCCTTGCATGCATTACTTTGGACTGTGGGAGGAAACTAGGGTGCCCAGAACAAACACACTTGAACATGGGGAGAACATGCAAACTCTACGCAGAAAGGTTTCAGGCCGGATTTGAACCCACAACCTTCTTGTTGTGAGGTGACATCGCTTTCCACTGAACTGGACAATCATGAATAATGAAAACAGAATTATCTATATTTTGTATGCGCAATGTCGAAGCATAACAGAGAAAAACTTGTTGACTTGCCATGTGATCAAAACAGATGTTAGAGTCCAACCCCCAACTCCTCTAAAGAGGTTTTTGTTAGAAAACAGGTACATTACTGCCACCTTCTAGTCTGGAGAGCCTATCCAGAATTTGATGTGATAATAGCTAGATGGGTGTAATCAAATTGCTTATATGACGATCAGAAACGCACATGTGTGGCAAAGTGTGCAAGCGAGTGTATAAAATTGGATCTGGAATTTGTTTGGATGTGAGACTCATAGAATGACAACCGCAAATGAATGGAATGCTTCAGACAAACTTAGAATGAAGCATTTGTATAATGTTGGATCCTTTTGTATCATACTTTGAAAAGCGGTCATTTTCAGTTGACTTTTAAAGTGTTGCTAAATATTTTTAATCAAATACTGTATTTTGGAATGGAATAATAAAGGCACAATCAAGCAAAACAAGCTTTACAACCAGGGCCCGGTTGTTCAATGCTTAATTAACATTAACTGGTGGTTAAGTCTATGCCACAGCATTTATATCTCTGAATGAAAGCACAGATGTTTGAATGTTTTTGGTGCATTTCGTAGGTTTCTCCCTGATTAGTTTAAGTATTGAAGTGCATTTGGGGGAATCTTATTGAGAGAGTGGTCATAATGTCAGGTGGTCAGCGCTGACCAGTGGTTAAATTAACAGAGCTTTGAACAACCGAGCCGTGGTTGTTTTACAGTTTAGAGTACTCATCAAATCTAAATCTTTGACAAGTCCCATATTATTTGCATAAATACAAGACATTTTTATGATTTAAAACAATAGCATAAATTTGATAAGCAAGCCAGTGCTCTTAATGTTTAACAAAAGTAACTTAAATGCTCCTATGTAATATTTCATATATTCAACCACACAGTACACAACAATTGCAGACGATGAACTGTGGGAGATCTTAAGGCGGGCAAGTAAGGAGATTACCTATAAGAGCCTTTGCCTGCCAGACAATCTGAAGCACCGCGGCATTCATCTAAAGGATGAAAAACGTTCCAAAGAAGAACTATTTGGATATTTGAAGAACTATTACTACAGAGATGATGCCATGGACATCTGGAATGCAACAGAAATGTAAATATATGATGTTATGATGTGTTATAATTCAAAATCACTGTGGCTGCAAAATAATTTAAACACTTGTTTAATCTATCCAGGTTTGTCAGTGATGTGGTTAATGCAGTTTATAAAGATGATAAAGAAGTTTCCGAAGACCCTGAGCTCCAAGAAATGGTGGCATTGATTCACGACTATGGATTTCAGAAGTCGTCAGGTAACCTCATTCAAAATGGATAACAATCTAGGTCTGAGCACATAGAAAGGGGATATTAACTGAAAACTCCTGAACACTGATGAATAAAAAAAACTCCCTCGTAATGAAACCCCATTTCTGAAAAAGTTGCGATAGTGAGGAAAATGCTGAAAAAAGAAATCAGCGATTTGTAAATCGTATTTTTGATCTGTGGGCAGTTTTACGGGAAAAGTTGCAAAATAGTCTCACATTGATTAAAAATTGAAATATGGTTTTCAAACAATTTAACTAGCTTATTTTGTACCATAGACATACCAGATCTCAAAAAATATACATTTTGGACCTTATCAATGTCCTTATTTTTTGTACTCTACCCTCTTTTGGAAGAAAATTTGTGAAATTTTGCTTACTTTACTACAGTTAGTAGATGTCATTATATCACAATATACAGCACAATGGGATGATAATCATGTTTGTTCATCTGCACAGGAAGGGAGGCCCAAGGCTCTCAACTTTCTCGCATTCAGCGTGAGATTTCGTGCTTCATTCACGTTCCCGTGCTGTAGTCAACAATTACTCAACGCAATGCATGTGTTTCACGATCGTTCAAATTGTTTAAATGAAATAAGACCATTTGAAACATTTTATGCAATTCCATTGCTTCCAACCCCTGAGTAAAGAAAAGCGTGAGAAGTCCGGAATCATAATTGATTTCCATTTTACTAGTGGCGAAATCAACCGTAACGCATGTGAAACTGATAAACCTCCATGCACAATGATTTCAATTCCACCTGTGAATCTCTTACAAACGCGCTGATTGAATAATTTCTGACTAGAGCACGGAGGGCGTGAATATGTCATTAAGGGCTCTATCTTTCACCCTGCCTTACCCGTTGCCACTACCCGCAACCCGTGAATTACGCATTTAGCAGCTTCCACTATCCCTAAGCGATATCTTGCGGCCACACTACCCGCTATGTATTATGCCTAATCCTTTATTTGCGCCTGGAGGTGTGCCCGCGGGCGTGTTTATCGCTTTCCTAAAATTGCTATCTTGACCACACACTTTAGGGAAAGCGTCTAGCGGGGTCCTAAAACCACGCGCTACCCGCATTTGGGCTTTCACAAGAGCGCTATGCATTAGCACTCAGCAACAGAAATTTTCCCCTGCGAGAGCGGCATTTCAGAACTCTCTTGCGAATGAAGGTAATTGCAGCGACAAGTATGTACACCTGTTTTCGCAGAGCACGGTCGCTAACTTGCTGTAAAAAAAAAAAATAGACAGCTGTCCGATTGGAAAATGTAAACGGATCGAAACCACATACTTGTCACCAGAATTACCTTCATTCGCTGAAGAGTTCTGAAATGCCGCTCTCGCTGGGGGGAGTTACGTCGCTGAGTGCCAGTGCATATACTTAATTTTATTTTTCTAAAATGGGATTTTGTTCTATGCTTCATTTCAGGCGGAGAGGAGTTGGAAGTGCATGGCTAAACGCTTTTTTTTTTTTTTTTTTTTTTTTTTTTTTTTTTGAAGTTTCCATCATAAAGGGTAGGCTTGATTTATTTATTTTATTTTTTTTACTACATACCAAACATTAAACAATTTGTCAATCTCAAGTAATAATAATAATAATAATACAATTCATGATTAACTTAACTAAAACAGATCCTCCCCTGACTGGATTTGACCTCATGCACGGGCAATTTAACTTCGTCAACGGAGAAATGTGGCGACCTTCCTCTCTCCATCACGGGTTTCGGTTTGAGGATTAGGGATAGCGCAGCCTGCTCCGAAAGGCAGTGGCACCTGGCACACTGATTGGTTTAACTGGCGTAACGCCCAAACCACGCCTATGCATAATGTAACGGGTAGCGATGGTGTTTTAGGGATATAGGCAGGTGTGCAAGATAGCAACTTTCGCGGGGGAACGCCTCTTACGCAATGCGAAATCCCCAAATAACGGGTTTAGGGACTCGGGCGCAAGATAGGGCCCTTAAACTCAAGTCGAATGCGTGAAAGTTGAGAGCCAGAGAGGCCACCGATCAGATAATGAAATCCACGGACTGCATCACCTGATTATGAATCGCTCTGCATATATCACCGTGTGTTGGTGTGAGGTAAGTGCTTGTTTCCATATTACAAAAGGCACTGACCGAATTTGATTACTGATTACTCACATTTGGAGTGTTTTTTGATCCAAGACCACATGGGGAAAGGGGTGGGGGGAATGGACATCTGTTACGATGCATTAATCTCCCATATCTTCAGCAAGACGATAATTAATAATTCACAAGAACCATTTGAGATGAGGAAACAAGCACTTACCGCATGACAAAGCCTCTGTTTTGATCACATTGACCCTACTCAGGAAGTGCTCAAACAGAAATCGCGCATGCGTAAATCGTTATTGCGAATTCATTTACACAGTTGCACTGAGATCGGAGTGAGAAGGATTCCGAAATACACCCAAATTCTCCACAATTTCACCGTTTGACAAACGGTCCCTATATTTTCATGCAATCCGTCAGCCGTCTTGAAACCAACATTACTATCCACATGTTCAGCAGTGTAGTGAAATTCTTTATATAGACCCTCATGAAGCCAAACTCATCTCTATCATGGGTTTCTTCTAACAATAATTCATAGCATTTTATGACAAAGTTACACGCTTAAAGGTAGGGTCTGGAGTTTTTTGCTCAAAAATAAACACTAGACTTATAAAAATGAAATCCGGCTTAATCATCACCTATGGGCTTCTAGTCCTGTGTGGTGGTGACTGCGTCTGCAGCGCCTCCTCCCCCTGCCTGTATTTTGGTTTTTTACTTTGTTTTGTTGTGGACGTGGATGTTTCTGGGCGGAGAGTTGGCGTGTTCTCTCCAGCCAATGAGAGAGCTCAGGGCGTGTCGCTCTGTGGGCCTGCGTAAAGCATAGCGACTGGAGCAGTCACTGCCGCAACAATGGCACAAAAAAAAAAAAAAAAAATATCGAGAGGCAAGCGTGCAGCGGACAAAATCACGCTCGAAAACCAGAGTGAATATCGGCTTGGCTTTCACCCGCGTCCAAGCCCTGAAGGAGAGGCTGGGGCTGAATAGAGGCGCGGAGTTGGCCTGCTGACTGTTGAACAGGTACGTGCCAAACACGGGAAGTTAGCCTGCTTATTTAGCGGCGTGCTAAGTAGCTTGTCGTGGAGGTATAAGCAGTTTATGTACACACTAAGTCTGAGTATTAAACATTGCAAACACCTTTACATTTGCGCTGCTTCGCCGCCGTCTGAGCGTCGTTCAGAGCATGTGAGTAGAGTGGAAGCGGGTGAAAATTTCAATAAATGCCGCTGACAGACCCTGTTCTATCTGGGCATATTACGGTCATATGATAATTATCTGTTTTCTCGGTGAAGGACGTAACTCGGTATAACTAGACATTGTAATTACGTTATTATCAGAACACAAATACTGTCTATTAGCACTGCTAATAGACAGTATTAGCATTTGCAAACTGTCTGTTAGCAACCTAGACTGAACGTCTAAATTGCTACAGTCAATAATTAGCATTTTTATTAGCATAGCTGTTTATTCAAATGCACAAACAATATCATGTGGACACGATAAAACATTTGATACTATATTTGCAAGATACCTCGTCACTCATTCCTGCAGGTAGCATGGTGCACAGATCCTGATTCAGTATGATACAGCAAGCCGGGTGCTGGGCTGGGTTGGTGTGTACTGGCAAGGCTGGCAGCGGCAGGGGGCGTGCATCGCTGAGCCCGAGAGGAGGGGCTTAGTTTGACTACTGTGTTTACAAACGGCAACAGACAAAACTTCAGACTCTACCTTTGATCTACACACATTTTAAAGAATTTTAATGAAATTAACAATTTTCTTATTTTATTTGATATTTTCCTTTCATACTGATTTGCAAATGTGTCAAGGTGATTGCTGGGTATTGTGCTGTCCAATGTCAAGTATGTATTTGATTTGATCATGTGACCAGGGGCCTGTTTCAGAAAGCGGGGTTAGTGGTAACTCTGAGTTTGTTAGCTCAGAGTTGCAGGAAACTGAGTTTTCCGGTTCACAATGCGAGTTCAGTCCAACTCTGAGTCAGTTACCGCGGCAACATACTCCATGAAGCTAACCTGCTCGCTGGCAGGTTTTCTTCAAGTTACTCAGAGTTTCTTCTCCTCAGACTGCAGACTGAGGAGATGTTAGACATGGCGTGTCTGTTCCTTGAAGAGACAGAGGACATTGAAGGGCAAAGATTGAGAATAATTCTCCGTTTGGACAGAGTTATCTGACCGCGTTTGGATGTTTTATCGTTTCCGGATGAATATTTGTTAGAACGTTCAGTGTCTCTTTGGAATCCAATTTATTTCAACATAATTTTCAGCCCGCAAATTGCTCGTGTGGCACACCGAGGACATTCTCTCAGTTCAGAACAAATTGCGTAGCTCTTCGTTTTTTTTGGGTTTTTTTTTGCAAACGGCAGTTCTCATGATCGTTTTTTTAATTTTTAATTATTATTATTTAAATTTTTTTAAATTATTGCGGAAAGAAACAACCACTTCATTCATTAAAGGCACAGTCAGTTTCTACCACGAGTAAGCTCTTCAAAGTACAAAAGGGAGTTCCCGATAACGTAGGTTATTGAACAGGGCCACTCCCAATACGCCTTCCTATTCATCCTTACGCCTGTTCATACATGTCAGCTGACGTCATAGACGCACGTGACCGCTCTCAAACTCTAGGCGCCGCCATTTTGGGTACTGACTTACAACAGGCCGTCTATCTGTCGCCCCGTGGGCTGTGATAAGATGTCTCACAAAAAGAGTGGATTAACATTTTTTATGATCTGCTCTTTTGAATGCTGCATTTTGATTAATGAATTACACTCTGATTCTACATTTTACGGTCTTTTGTTTCTGTATAACAGACTGTTGCTAAGTGAAACAGGCCGTTGCTAGGGAGGCTGCTCTGATCGAAGGAGACAGGGGAATAACTATGCAGGATGTTTACCTTATGTTTCATTTTTACCGTCATTAAACAGCTTCGGACTAATTGTGATGTTAGATAAATGACTTGTAACTTGTTACAGGGAGAGTGGAGGTTCCGTCCACGTTGTGGCTGGAAATCAAAACTGCCATCAGAGCCTCGGACCCGGTGTCACAGCTCTCGTCAACAAGGCATGCATGTCCGTGTTAATTCTTTACCTCAAAGTTTCAAACACGTTTACATCAGTAGCGCAGCCAGAACTTAAAATTGTGTGGGCAATAAGTATCTCTTTAAAACAATTAGTTCTGCCTCGATCACAGTCATTTTTTTCTAATTGACTATGCCTTCAATACGAGAACACTCCGCAATATCAGGTGTTGCTTGTTCACCTCGTTCAGGCAAAATGACAATCATTCATTTGGATGCGCAATTTTGTGCATTTCAAATCTCTGTCTTTGGTTCAGTTTGAATAATTCAATCGATCATGAAGCACAGGTTAGATCGCCTGATGAGCCGAAAAGGTAGCGCGGAAGTTCCAGAACAGTTTACCTCTCGAAAAGTATTATTAAAACTAAGCACAACTTATGAGTAACTTATTTTGCTGAACTGAATTATTCCTATTGATTAGTCGCCCTTAGATCACACCAAAAAAGCCGTGTCTTTTTTTGCCAGTTGATTATTCATATAAATGGAAATTGCTTTAACAAAGGAAAATGGCTGAGAACAAGTTAGGTATAATAATTGTAATAAACCGATGTTGTGTGGCCGCTCAATTTTCAGGTGTGGCTACGCCACTGATACGAAAAGCACAAAATTGCGCATCCCAATGAATGATTGTCTTTTGCCCGAACGAGGTAAATAAGCAACACCTGATAGTGCGGAGTGTTTTCGGATTGAATGTATAGTTAATTAGAAAAAAATGACTGCGATCGAGTCAGAAGGAAGAAATGTTTTAAAGAGATGTTTAGTGCCCACCCAATTTTAAGTTCTGGCTACGCCACTGGTTTACGTGCACTAAAGAGAGAAAGACCGAGAAACAGAAAGATAACTTACAACTAAAAGCTCGTTTCGAGGTGGTATTTCATTGTCAACTCACGAGCGTTGGATGGACTGATCAGGTATTTTACTGAATCGATATTTTACTTTCCAAATGTATTTTCCAAATTAACTTACTATATCAAAGTGTACGGATGTCCGACTGATGTCATTATTATCATTATTAGTAAGTATTTCATTATTCCATCATAACAATCCCATCATCAAAACTCAAAATTATATCTGTACCCCTGAATTTCCCATTTCCTCATTATCATCATCATTTGATAATTATTCCATCAACTTCAATCGTTAGCGAATACCGAATCGCCGTTTTTCATCATCACTATTACTATCAACGGGACTATCAATCACAACGACAATAAATATATCATGTATTTTGTATCAATATCATCAAAATTCATCATCATAACTATTGAAATGAAATGGAAAAAAAAAACCATGACGCCGATGAGATCGAAAGGCAGCTAGCGAGCGCGAGCTGACTCGACTAAGGAGGCAGGGATTAATACATTCTTGATTAAAATCTCCAAATTGACACTGATTGATTCTCCATCTGTTTCCCATTCAAGTAAGTTGATAAGCTAATCGTTGGCACACGACAGTCGTGAGCTACAGGAAAAAAATAATGCAGCCCGACATAGCGAATGTCGGGTGATGCCATTAATGATTACCCATCATTTTATCGTGTGCACAATCAATATACTGATTTTCGAAACGGGTATTTCAGTTTTTCTTCCGGGACCAACCTTTCGGCGGGACCCGGTACCCGGTTTTAGTCACAGGCCAACACACAACCGAGGAGGGTGAGAAAAACAGCGGAGAAGTGACAGGACTTGCAGATTCATGAAATGATGCAATTTATAAATCGATAGTCGTATTTTGATCAACATTACGTCTGAAATTAATAATTTCACTCATAAGCCGTGTAATAAGCGGGATAATGTAGAGTTAGTCTGTTGTTATGGAGAAATAAAGACTGAGACATCCTTCATCGTAGCCCATACAGTCTATGGTCGTAGCTGTGCCTCGGTCCCTGGTAGTACTCAAGATGGCGCTCGCAACAAAAATGTCACGTGACTGAAATCCATGAATATATACCTCCTACATTCCCACAATCCCCGCTCGTCTCGATTCTACTTCGTTCACTAGACAGCCAGCGCACAGCAGGAGTTCCCTTACCCGAAGTACGAAATCCGAAATCCTACTGAGTTCCTCGGACGCAGAATAATTCATAACCACGCTTCTCCCCAAGACCCATTATTTACGACCGGCACCGCGGCCGTAGCCACTCGCCACTGGTTCCTCTGCCATTCCCGTCACGCAAACTTGTATCGGATTTCTTCACAGATTCTCTACGATCAAAATGAGAAAGAGGCGCGTTGTACCGTTGAATTGAATTTTACGAGTAAACGATGATACTTCCGTATGCATACGGTAATGTCATGAAGGCAGATGATGAATAGAGTTGATCTCTCCTTGATCCATAAACACTTTCTGAAGTTCGCTCTGATCGCTTACCCGCAGTTCCTCCCAATACTCTCCTCCACATTAGGAGTGGTCCATAATTCATTAAATAATGAATAAATCTCTGGAGAGTTTTAAATTCTTCACAATACATGTTGGAAAGTCTGCTATTTTGCTGTAATGAATGATCAGCAGTTCATTTGTTCAATTCATTCTAAGTCAAAAGACCTCAAGACAGAACAACTATTGTTTCAAAATGTGAAAATTAAAGTCTGTGGAATTAACCTGTTATTTGCATCTGCTTGGAATGAGAAAAGAGATTCCACTTGTATCTTCTTAAATAAAATAAGGACTACTTAAACTTGCATTTTTTAATTTCTTTGCTTCCTGCAAGAACAAATGCAGTAGTTAATATTTTGTATGTTGTTCAAACAAGTAAAATCATCCACCTGTTATCTCCTCATCCACCTGTAACTGATGCTCCAGCATTTGGATTTCTAATTTAGTTTTCTGCATTCGTAATTTAACCTTCATTTGGTTGTTTTTTTTAATACTCTCACATTGACTCGGTCAGCGATTTTCTGCCACACGAACTCACGTTCTATTGCAGCGGCAACTGTACTTTTTTTTTTTTTTTTAATAAGCGTTCATACCCAGCGTACGCCTTTATTAATTTGTCCAACTCTGCTAGAAAAGTCAGGCGACGCGACTTTTTTTTTATCCACCGTTGCCATGGTGAATCGTGTTATCTATATTCCATTGATGAGGGCTTTTAATATCCTCGTGCACACGCCTGACTCTGGCGCAACTTAACTCAGAGTTGATTGAACCAAGTATTATCACCTGTTCTGAACCCGAAAACTCCGCGATCAGCAACTCAGAGTAAGTCAACTCACAGTTACAGAACAAACTCAGAGTTTGTTTACCCTGCTTTCTGAAACGGGGCCCAGGTTGACGTCAGATAGTTCGAGCGCAAAATCCGAAGATCAGACTTCCTAGCAAATTTACAAACTCAGGAGTGGTCATTCCATTCAAAAAAAGTAGTAGTCAAAACAGAAATGAAAAGAAAGAACAGGAGGAGAGGGTAGCAAAGATACCAAAACTAAGTTCATTTGTCTTACAAGCAGTCGCTGGACCACGGACGACCCTCCCTCAAGCAACAATGCCGACAGCAGGTAATGGATCAAGCTAAGCTAACGTTTCACTCAAATAATGATAACGTTCGCTATAGTATAAATTTCAAGACAATTCAAGGATTTTGCTCAACACAAAGCTTGCCGAATGCCATTCACATAGGTGAATGGACTAAAATAAAAGTCACTTGTAGGTCTGGAGTTGATTTTTATGTATAGGATATATGGCAGAAATAAGGCTGTCTGTGTTCAGTAAATTGATCATTTTGTGGGGTTTATGCCAACAGTGTTTAGCTGGGCCATTTTGGAGACATAGTGACATTGTTTTAAATATACTCAGCGCCATTAAAAACGCACAGGTGAGGTATGTACTGTATTTGCGGCAAATTGAAGAATCAATTGATTTTTATTGCTTTTCCGATGAGGCACGAGAGGAAATAAAGAAAAGCATGTAGTATTGTAATCCTGACGCACACCACGTGCACGCGCCAAGCACTTCAGTAATAACAACCATTGAGCTGTTTGATGTGTACAGTGACACTTGACTTGTTCTTTTTGGTGTGGTCAGTAGCCTACATAAAGCCAACAAATCAGTCACCGTTCAACAATCAGTCGGCTGAATCAGTCTATCCGAGAATGGATTACAGGCACTGTCACTGACCAACCCCGCTTAGGGCAGCCACGAGTGACAATGGCAGCTCAAGAGCACCACATCTGGTTACAGCCTGTATGTGACAGATTCCAGGCAAGCAACCAAAACTGATCATGAGATGAGGGGTCCGAGACGACTGAGGGTGAGCGCAGGTACCGTTTGACGCCGTCTATGTGAGCAAAACATGCGTGCACACGGCCCCAACAGAAAACCCATTTTTTGCCCATCAACAGGAGTAGGAACTCTTCACTTCTGACTGCGGGCACCTGCCTCTGTGTAATTTTTTGGCACTTTATTTCCCTGTTTCTGTCTGAGAATGGAAAACGGGGACTGTCACTGACCGACCGCGGTAAGGGCAGCCATACGTAAATGGGCAAAAACTGGGTTTTCTGTAGGGCCCGTGTGCAAGTATGTGTTGCTCACATAGACAGCGTCAAACGGTACTTGCGCTCACCCTCAATCATCTCGGACCCCTCATCTCATGATCAGTTTTGGTTGCTGTCCGGAATCTGTCACGTACAGGCTGTAACCAGATGTGGCGCTCTTGAGCTGCCATTGTCACTTGTGGCTGCCCTAAGTGGGGTCGGTCAGTGACAGTGCCTGTGTTCCATTCCCTGATAGACAGCCGACTGATTGTTGAACGGTGACAGTGCAAATGACGCACCACCTCTCACCTGCTGAGATCTGCCCATAACAAGCCAAAGGCTCTCTTTCGCTCTCCTGTGTCACAAGCCGTTCCATTTTCTTGATGCAGTAGCATTTTTTGTTTTTTTTGTTGGCTTTATGTAGACTATTGACCACACCGAAAAGAACATATCAAGTGTCACTGTACACATCACAAACAGCTCAATGTTTGTTATTACTGAAGTGCTTGGCGCTTTATTTCCTCTCGTGCCTCACTGGAAAAGCAATAAAAATCAATCGATTCTTCAATTTTCCGCAAGTACAATACATACCTCACCTGTGTGTTTTTAATGGCGCTGAGTATATATTTAAATATAGTCAAATATTGCAGCTTTCATCCGCCTCTTTGTGTGCCTTTTCAAGTCCCTATCATGTCCTACCTTTATGTCAAATAATACACTAGTGAGAATTTGCATTTTTGTGCAACTCTCGGATGTTTTAAGTGACCCAATTATTGCGGTAGAGGAGAAAGAGAGGGCAATAAATGAGGATGATTAGCACGACGTGCAAATTATGATTACATTGATCTGTTTGCGTCTTCGAGTATATTTAGGCCATATTTATACAGCTAATGGAAAGAATTTCATAGCCAACCTCCACTTTTTTCAGCTTTTTATTTGCCAGAACAATTTTAAAAAGGGGTGCCAATATATTTTGGGGGGTTTATTAGTAAGAAAGAGGTTTAAAATTTAATATTATTAATTAATATCGCGAATGCATATGCTGCGCGTGCCCTAGCAACCCGATGGCTGCCACCGTTAAATGCTATTACCGCGTACAGTAGCACTAGAAATTAAACTCTAAATTTTCTTGACTGGATGTAGTCTACACACCTGAATGCTTCTCTGGGTACCCAAACATCAAGGTAAGCTGAAAAAGTACTGATTTCATTTGATATTGGTGGAGGTTCAACTTGGAATTCTTTCCAAGCTAATGACCAATTTCGTTCTCATTGTCTTCCCAGAAAATTGATGTTCGCTTGTGCCTCTATGAAATATTACCTGCGGTATTAACTGCTAACAGTGGTATTCGTACAATAGTTTTCGCAGTAACCCTGTTATTGACCGCGCTGCTACACACTTGTATTTATGCACGTGCATGTGACATGTTTTAGTTGTGGTGCGCACCGGAAAATGGGGCTCCCCTGAAAGCCAACATGTAATTCGAATCCTGGGGAAAACCATATTATGCTCCAAAGTAGCCATTGTAAAAAACATCCAGAAACGCTTGCTGATCTGAAATTAACTGATACGCATTGAAAAGCTGCTTTTCAGACCAGTTACTTCAATACTGAATGCTGTGTTCACCAGGCTAAGGAAGGGAAAGACCATCCCAGTTATTGCCAAAGTAAGATTCAAAATCTTGTATTGATTACCACATGGAGGTGTGTTCGTGCCCATGGAATGTGTAACATAAGCAACTTCTTAGGTTCAATTGATGCTGAAGGACATGTGTGTCTTTTCAAGATACTGAGTAACAAAAGCGTGACCATGAAACAAGAAAGAAAACACTGATTCATGTTAAATTTTGAAAGTTGTCATCAGTGCAAACGGGTAACGTCAACTGTCCACTTACTTCATGTGATTTTTTATAGGACAATGTTATTGTGAAGCATAACTTCCATCATGATGCATTACAGTGGACAAGAAATGGGTTCGAATGAATCCATCACTGCGTGGTAAGAAATCGCATTATAATGCTAAAATATGAAAGCAATAAAACAAATTGTACAGAAAGGTCATGAAAATAGCAGTCAGCAACAACTTTCCTTGCGGGAGGATGGCCAGTTGCTGAACGATGTTAAAGAATAATGATGGATTTGGATGATTTTTATTCTAATTTATCCCCGAAATACGAGTTTCGGGGATATCATGGTTTCGCCCCATCCACCACCGCTGCATCCGCAGATTTTAGCCGTTAGCGCGATAACTCACAAAATACTTTACATTGGCTTCTCATTTTTTTGCATATGGGTAGATATGGTAGAGAGGATGAACTGATTAGATTTTGGGCAAGTATGCACTCCTAGGTTTGCCACCAGGTGGCGCTATACATTGAAAAAATCAGTTTTTTAAACATATCTCTGGAACAATTACTTACAGACCTCAAATTTGCCTCATATTGTAGGTCTAGTAAAGGGGAATCTAATAAAGGGGGCTTCGAGGATTGGGGAATTGCGGGAATATACCCCTTGCTGTCGGCCGCCGACAGCGTAAGCCTAGTTCCCTTTTCACTTCACAGTCGTCGCAGCATGCAAAATTATGGACGAGAAAGGTATGCAGTGGGGTGCAAAAATTAGGGCGCCCCTGGTTTAAATCTCTGTTACAATTAATCTCTAAGTGATTGAAAGCAAACCTTAACACTAAATGTGACAAAGTTACATATGACACATTTCATCACATTTTAAAGCAAGAATAATTTTTAACTTTCTACAGTTTCAAAATAATAAAACAAGGAAAAAGGCCTTGTGCAAAAGTTTGGGAACACTGTCAGCTAGTACTTTGTAACTCCTCCTTGGGCAGCTATAACAGTTTGCAAACACTTCCTGGAGCCAGCTAAGAGTCTTTCAATTCTTGTCTTTGGAAATTTTCCCCATTCTTCCTGAGAGAACACCTCTAGCTCAGAAATATTCTTCGGCCTTCTTGCATGCACGGCGTGTTTGAGGTCTCTCCACAGATTTTCAATAATATTCAAGTCTGGGGACTTAGATGGCCATTCCAAAACCTTCATCCGTCTTGCCTGGAGGTACTTCGTGGTGGATTTTGAGGTATGCTTCGGGTCATTGTCCTGCTGGAATACCCAACGTCTCTTCAACTTCAATTTCTGGACTGAGCTTTGAAAATTAGCCTCTATTATGTCTTGATATTTGGTGGAATCCATTCTTCCTTCCACCCGCACAATATTGCCTGTGCCCCCAGCTGCTACACAACCCCAAAGCATAATGGATCCACCGCCATGCTTAACAATTGACAACGTGTTCTTCCCTACAAATGCTTCACCCTTTTTTCTCCAAACATACCTTCTTTGGTTGTGGCCAAAAAGTTCAATTTTGGTTTCGTCAGTCCAAAGCACATTTTTCCAATAGGCTTGAGGTTTCTCAAGGTTTTATTTTGCATACCTCAGACACTTAATTTTGTGTTGAAGTCATAGCAAAGGCTTCTCTCTTGCAACTCTGCCATGTAGGTCTTCATTGTTTAAGGGTATGCTGTATTGTTGTCCTGTGAACAACTAGACCTGTGTCTGCTACTCTTTTTTGCGGCTCTTTTGCAGTGATGTGTGGGTTCTTCTGTGCATTTCTCACCAGATCTCAGGCCATTCTATCTGAAATTTTTCTTGGTCTTCCAGATCTTGCCTTGACTTCAATTGTTCCATTTATTTTCCATTTTCTTACAATGTTTCTGACGGTAGAAATGGGTAGTTTGAAGCATTGTGAGTTTTTTGTGGCCCTCTCCTTGTTGGTGGAAGTGAATTATCTTGATTTTGACATCCTTGGACAACTGTTTAGAGGAACACATGGTTTTTAACACCAGACACAACAGCCACCACAGTCAGGATACATTAGAAGGCATGGAGTTACTTCAGAATATATTTCAACCCTGGAATTATACTCACCTGACTCATTGAAGCCCTAACGAGTAAATCACCTGGGTCTGGGCCTTTGTAATCCTCTTCTTTAAAGGTAACAAAGAATAATCTAAAAGCGTTCCCAAACATTTGCACAGGGCCCTTTTGTCTTTCTTATCATTTAAAAACTCAGAAAAATTCAAATAAGAAGAAACCTTGCTTTTAAATTTGCAGAAAGGTGTCATGTTTAACTTTGTAGCATTTAGTGTTCAGGTTTGCTTTCAATCACTTGGAGATTCATTCTAACAGACATTTAAACCAGGGGTGCCCAAATTTTTGCACCCCACTGTAGTAGCGGAAATCAGCCGACTCACAGCAACACACTGGAAAACTTTCGATGCCGATAAAACTTGCACAGAGCCATTCCATAGAACAAGAAAAATCACTAAATTGATGTGTATAATCATGGAATAAAAACTTGTGTTTGGTAACAGTCATGATTTAGTGGACTCAAAATGATTTTTATTTGAGTCAATATTTTTCAAATTCGACAGAAATTGGCAGGCGAGAAGTTGGTGTATTGGCGTAAGGAACGTCAGTTCCTCTGTGGAGTAGCACGTACATTCGAGTAGTGCCTCTCACTCAAGACCTGCTTGCCGTGGTAACAGTCGTTAGCACAGCGGACACAACGGGCAGCAATCATAACCTGATAATTTTAGTTTGATATCGTCCCATGTTCTGACCAGTATAGTTTTGTAACAAAGTGGAATTTATTCACTGGACTGTGAGTAAAAAAACTTATGGCCAAATGCACATGATACGTACTAATTTTAATTTCCCACATCCTTTCTGATAAAGACTTATTTTTGATGTCCTTATTTAAGCCAAAAATCATTTTAATTAATTGAATTTAAAAAAAGAACACTTTGGTTCAAGTGGTAGTTTTATCCTCACTATATCTCTGAAGAAGCTCAGCAGAGGCAAATCACTGGGGAAGGACGAGATTCGTTCTGAGATGCTGAAACTTGGATGTTGTTGGGTTGTTATGGCTGACACGCTTGTTCAACATGGCGTGCACGTTGGGTACAGTACCCTTGGATTGGCTGACTCGGCAGGTGGTTCCCATTTTGAAAAAAAGGGGACTGGAGCATGTGCTCCAACTATAGGGGGACGGCACTGCTCAGCCCCCCAGGGAATGCTTATGCCAGGGTGCTGGGAAGGAGACTTCGCCTGATTGTCGAAACTCGGATTCAGGAGGAGCAATGTGGGACCAACGTTTTACCCTTGCAGGGATACTGGGGGGGTCATGGGAGTTTGCCCATCCAATCTACATGTGTTTTGTCGACTTAAAGAAGGCTTTTGACCATGTTTCTCTAAGTACCTTGTGGGGGATGCTGTGGGAGTGTGGGGCTCACAGGCTGTTAGTTCGAGCCATCCGATCCCTGCACAACCAAAACCAAAGCAGTGTTAATTCTAGGATTTCCCTAGGGCAGGGGTTCTCAAACTCGGTCCCAGGGGACCCCTGTGTATGCTGGTTTTTGTTCCAACCGCAATGGCAATCCCAGAATTTTAACAAACTGTTAAGTATCCAAACTAGGAGTTTATACTGTGGGATTACGTAAATCACATCATGCCAGAATTGGCTATGCATGCAATGGAAAATGTATCATCTGTGGACATTTAGTACTTACTGGATTGAATTTCAAACAGTTAATTTCAATATGCATGAAGAGAGATAATCTATGACCGATGAAGTTAAGGACTGAGGTCAATCAGCTGCCTCTTAATTGGTATGAAAACCTGGCGGTCAATCCGAACCATCAGGAAGGTAATGAATTCAGTTACAACGCAAATGATAATGATGGCCACCAGTTTTGAAGTGAAGTAGAAGGAAAAAATATACAACAATGAACCTAGTTATCTGTTAGGTTATTAAGTTGGCCAATTAATCTTTTTAGTTTGTTACCTCTTTGATGTCTTGCCTGTAGTGCAATGAGCACAATGTAAAATTGGTCATCTTTGGGGCATTGCAAAGATACGTTTGGCGTTCTTTGGATTTAAATAGAAAATTACCCCTCTGAACATCAAAAGCACATAATTAAGAAAAGTTAACAGCTTATTAAAATTCTAGAATTGCAATTGTGGTTGGAATGAAAACCAGCATACACAGGGGTCCCCAGGACTGAGTTTGAGAACCACTGCCCTATGGCATGGTGCTTGGGTATAAAAAAGGGCACAGCAGTGGCGTCGAGCGAGTAAGCAGCAGCCTGCCAAGAAAAGGGCAGTTCTTTTGTAATGGTAACTTGCATGCCTTCATTCCTAATACCTGCCACTTTTCCTTGCTGTGTGGCTTTGTGGATTTAACCCTACCTGCCTTCTGCAGATTTTAAATGCTAAAAAGGGTTTTTTATTCTTTCCTAATGATAAATTACAATTACTAGAGAAATACAACGTCACTCTGAAAGCAAAACAAATTGTTTCCAAAAGGCATACATTTTACCCTGAAAAATCTTAATTTAATACAGAACACTTTCATTTCCTGCTGAAATTTACTTGTAACTTGCAGTACAGCTGTCATATCTATACCTTAATGGAGCATAATGATGTTAACTCCTGATCAGAGATGCAAAAGGATCCATTCCCATTAAAATCCAGTCACACAAGGCACTCTCCAACTCAGTCAGATTTTGACATCACATCATGTATTTGAATGATCAGAGATCATTGTGCATGTTTTGGGAGAGGCCGGTGGCAAACTTACGATTCCCAAAACCACACAACAATGGGAGAAGTTAGCATTTTGCGATGAGAATCCACCTAATCTGATCACTGCAGACAATCCCATCACGTGCATGTTATTGCTGGCCCTAACAAGAAAATAGCCCTAAAATTTCCCCTGTAAAGAGCTCCCCCTGACTAGCCAAATTGGCTGAAAGGCCTTTGAAGTATGATACAAGGGCAGAGTAACCGCAAAATGAGACTAAATCTCTTTATTTTGATTGCATGCCACAGGTAGTTTCGGCAACATGACTTGAACGAAAGTATATGGGCTGCTCATAGTGAATAACTCGTACATGTGTCATAATTATACTACAGACTTCTCACCAGACAATCCCTATTTGTGAAATAAAAATCTTATCATTCAAGTTGATCAACACTTTTGGTCATTTATTGTTCCTACCTGAAAAATTTACTGATGGATCTGATGATTGTTATGCTAATAACATGAATAATAAGGCCGAATTCCAGGAAATGACAGAAGCGCCACCCCTATGTGCGGTGGCAAGTCAAACTGGAATCAATCTGAATACCTGGGAATACGCAACACATCCGCAGCACTGGGTTTCTGTACATTAACATTTTCTGTGAGCGAGGTTGAATTGAGAGATCAGCTACCGCGATCTTCAAGTGCAACAACTGAGGAATTCAGGCATGGCGTAGTTACTTGGAGTTGGGTAGGAGGCGCAGCGGACCTTCCATGGGAAGAAAAGGGACACTGTGGTGGGTTTTACTCTGAAAAAAAAAGGCAGCTATGGTGGGATTTAATGAGAAAAGGGGCAGCTATGGCGGGAGAGAATCAGGTATGGTGCAGCGCCATGGCCAAACACTCTACAAATAACACTGACACACTGCAGACATAACTTTCGGAATGAGTGTACATTTACAAAAAAAAAAAAAAAAAAAAAAAAATGAAGTAGAGGAGGAGAAACATTAAATATTGTGTTTTTAATTTATGACTGGTCGAGGACGTTTTTGCAAATCATGGTTTTCTTTTTTTATTCCCATTTTTCATATCATCCAAACTTTTTTAGAAATGGGGTTGTATACATTTTTCTTTTTAACCGACAGATCTGTTGACCAATCAATCCGTAACATAATCAAGTGGTGTAATTTCCCTTAAATTAATTTGTCTACCAAGTACCTCATCCTGCTACAATGTTGACATTTTGTTTTTGACTCACCTGGTCGATTAAGTTCACTGAATTCCCTTGAACTTACTCCACTGAACCCATGGACCATACCTCCACCAGCATATAGGGTTACAGAGAACTTTTTTCCAATTCAGTGACACTTTCTTTTAGATTGGTCATATCTACAGAAAGTAAATCTAATTAAACTGTGCTAAAACAAGAATTTATTCTTGCTGTCTTTAATTTTTGGATTTGTGGGTTGTTGTTTAGATTGCCCCTCACATCTGAAGACAAGAGAAGAGACCATTAAATTCATCACAATGATAATGTTCACCTGCTCAGCTCAACATGCTGCTGTGAACCATGGGCAGGTAACGTATCCTGGCACAAGGAATGGTCCCAAGAAAACAAGTGAAACATGAAATAGGTCAATTCATATAGTGAGGTCAGTAAGTATTTGGACTCTGACACAATTTTAATGTGCTGAGACTCGCAACATTCATTCAGTGTCGATGAACAAGGATCAAAGTTGACCGTTGCTCTTGTAATTTGCTTCCATACTGTGATCCGTGCAGGAATTACTATCATAAAACTATCACATCATTAATACTTGGAGACCTCACTGTATGTTATTGTCTGCTGTACCTTCGCTGGATTGGTAGACCCTGCTTCTCTTGTTGAAATTATGCACATGACAACATTGATTCTGTCACAAGCACTAGTATTCTCTATGAATTCTGCTGAAAAAGAGGGATGCAACATATGTTTTACACAATGTTTGGAAAGAATTGGCCATGTAACTTCATCTAAAAACTTTGACCAAACACTAAATTCTTCATCCTCTTCACATATGTAATGTCACACTTAATGTCATCATTTAGGACAGAGGCCCTGAGATTTCTGCAGGCATTGAAGTAGCTAAATAGCTGCACGATTCTCAAGGCTGCAAGAAATCTTTCCCCTGTATTTAAACAGTATGATACCTACGCATGGATGCCGAATGGACCGACAACAATGAGGAGGCCTGCTCCTACACACAAGGATGTGACTGATAGTGACATCATGGACACTCTCCCAGGAATTGGTGTAACCCTTGAGGCTATGAAAGTGGCTGAGTTCCTCAGCCAAGACCCAAATGATTTCGTAAGTATTTTAGAAGGTAAGGCCAACCAGCTAAGTTATTTTTCAGTGCTTGTTCAATACAGAGATTGCCATTTCCTAGCATTGCAGAACGCTGGCAATGGCACTTTAGTGTTAGGTGAATCCTCTTTGGATCGTGACTTTATTAAGACCGACTGCCAGAATTGTCACCTCATGACAGATGACAAGCCCTCAACTATATAAGACAGTGTGAACAGCATCTGACTCCTTATCTTCAGTCTCACTTGATGAGATACAATAAACACTTAAGTTCTGAAAATCTGGGTGATTTCACATGAAATGAACCCACTATGAGTTTCTGCTCCGGTTCCCGATTGTGTACACAAGTAAGCTGAAAATGCTAAACCGAAAAAAGTCAATATCTGACTCTGGACTTGAAGACTGGACAAGCATAGAGCCCAAGCTCCCAATACTAGTGAACACAGCCAGTGACACAGACCAACCAGGCTAAGGGCATAGGTTTGATTGGAGAGTTAGCAGGGACATGCAAGCACACATTGTGCACAACATGGAAATCTTCTTGCACTGATTTGAGTGCAAATACTGATTTTTTTTTTTTTTTTTTTTTTTTTTTTTTCCCATTACATCTTGATATTGGCATCTGTTCAAAGGGGGTCAGGTTGGTGAAATTGAACGTTCAATATCTTGTGTGTCCACCATTTGCGTCTTTCAGATCAACACATCTCCTTCGCATGGAGTTGATCAGGTTGTCTTTTGTGGCCTGTGGAATGTTATTCCATTCTTCCCGGAGGGCTACACGAGCTGGGCGACATTATCCGAACTGGAACACGGTCGCGGTCACGTCGATCCAGAACATCCCAAAGATGCTCTATGGGCGACATGTCCGGCGAATACGCAGGCCAATCCAGAACTGGAATGTGCTCCGCTTCAAGGAACTACATGCAGACCGCTCTGGCGGACATCCCTGCATCCAGCATGCCAATGGCACGTTCCCGCATGACCTGAGACATCTGAGGCATGATGACTTTTGACAAAATTTGACATTTTGGGATGGCCTTTAATTGTCCCCAGTATAAGGAGGGTCAGTCCATATCTAAGCATCCAGACCCTCCCAGATGACCCCCTCAGAAATTTCTCAAAAAATTCATATGGGTACCTCTGGTGGACTTATGAAATAATACCAAGTATTAGACCAATATCCCTAATAGTTTTGAAGTGATGGCCTGTCACAATTTTAAGTATTTTTTTTTTTTAATTTTGACTTAAATTGTGTTTCGTCAACTTTGGGCTTCCACTGCTCCTCTATTATTTAACCTACAGATCAGATTTTTGGTTTCCCTTGCCAACTTTTCCCCTAGAATCAGAATGTCTGGTCAGATTAGGTGTATCTACCTTGGTTGCTCCACAATGGGGCTCCTAAGTTGGCCGAAAAGCCAAAAATCGCAAAAATTGCTGTACTTTTTAAATGCTACAGATCAGAAAGTTAAGGGAATTCAAGCTTGAAATTTTTTTTTTGTGACCATTCCTGATACCTCTCATGGGTAATCCACTTTAATCTTGTTTGTATCTTGGCAGGAATGAGAATAAAAAAATTTTTTCATTTTGCTCGTTTTTCATTTTTTGGAAAAAATAGCAATTTTGAAGTCCATGGGTCACCATATGCGCAATTGACCACATCCTTCAAATCTTTACCATAGATTGCTATAGTTGTCAACTTCATCTGACAAAAAAATTGGGATTGTGTTCAGCCTAGTTTATTTTATGTGAATTTTTCAATTGACACACCATATTGGCCATTTAAACGCACCATCGTACATCATAAAATGCTATAGATTTGTTGAAAGTATGAATATTAAGTAATGTTCAGTTCATCATGTTAAAACTTGAACAAATAATGGAATCTTGAGACAAGCACAAACTTGTTTCATCTTACATCATCATTAAATCTGCAATCTGAGGTAAGTGAAGTGAGATGACTTAATCCAAAATTCGTCTGAACTCGTTTTGGTATTGCGTAATGATGACCAGTATAAAAGAGCTCCAGTGATCAGATTATCATAATCACTCAAACCATGGAGGGTAAGAAGGATTTACCACAGTGTGACTTAGGCACCAAATTGGGTGATGAATGTCACAATACACGTATGGCAAGAAAAAACTGGCTTCTTCAGAGTGGATACCTTAAGCAATGAGGATCAAGAATTGCTCACCTGGAGATCTGGAGTTATGCTTGAGGAAATTGAGCAAATTTGTTTTCATCATGAGAAGATGTTTTTATCTCGGTTCATGAGTGAACAGCGTACATGTGCAGATCCAGGAAATATACCAAACAGATTTCACGTAAGTGTAATTTCCATGTTTTGGTGTAGCAATTGTATAAGTTTATCCTGATTCCATTACAGATTTGCATAATGTGTGATTTTTAGTCCTCTAAGTTCCTGGCAGTGAATGTAAATTTGATAGTTAGCAATGTTAGCAAAAAATTACATGATGAGATTAAAAAGCAGCATTCTTATGGTCTCTAACAAAAACCACGTGAACCATTCCAATGTAGTAGGCGTACATGTAATCCATTGTTAAGCTTCAAATAAAACAATGATTTTGCTTGAAAAATTGTATTGAAGTTATTTTTTGCATGTATTTAGCTGTTTCTAAGAGCCTAGATGTGGCAAATGTGCTGAATTTGGCAATTGATGCTACTACGATGCTGAATTTTCATCAATATCTGCTCTCTAAATAGGTAACATCATTCAAAAATTGCAGTAAAAAAAAAAACTAGGCTGAACACCATCCCAATTTTTTTTGTCAGATGAAGTTGACAACTATAGCAATCTATGGTAAAGATTTGAAGGATGCGGTCAATTGCGCACATGTTGAACCATGGACTTCAATATTGCTATTTTTTCCGTAAAATGAAAAACGAGCAAAATAAAAAAAAAAAATTTTCTTCTCATTCCTGCCAAGATACAAACAAGATTAAAATGGATTACCAATGAGAGGTATCAGGACTGGTCACAAAAAAAATTTCAAGCTTGAATTCCCTAAACTTTCTGATCTGTAGCATTTAAAAAGTACAGCAATTTTTGCGATTTTTGGCTTTTCGGCCAACTTTGGAGCCCCATTGTGGAGCAATCAAGGTAGATACACCTAATCTGACCAGAAATTCTGATTCTAGGGGAAAAGTTGGCCAGGGAGACCAAAAATCTGATCTGTAGGTCAAATAATAGAGGAGCAGTGGAGGCCCAAAGTTGGATTTAAACACAATTTAAATCAAAAAAAAAAAAAAATACTTAAAATTGTGACAGGCCATCACTTCAAAACTATTAGGGATATTGGTCTAATACTTGGTATTATTTCATAAGTCCACTAGACGTACCTATATGAATTTTTTGAGAAATTTCTGAGGGGGTGACCCAGGAATTTTCTGATTTTCTGGATCCCTTCACTTGGACTGACCCAGGAGTGTCTGGGTACTGCTCATTCTGTCTGATCACCGTCTGGAAATGCCACACCCATGTACTGAGTGAAATCACTGCATCACTGAGCAAATGCTCACTGACTATTAATTAATTATGATTGGATTTGAAACAGCTGATGTCAGCAAATGATTGTCATCATGATTTAGTACGGAGGCAGCATCCAAGAAAGGCCAAGTCCATCAGGAGCGAAGATGGGCCGAGGATTGCCTATTTGCCGTCAAATACATAATAAAATCATTGAAAGGTTTAAAAACAATGGTCCTCACAGAAAATTACAAAGGGATTTGGATATTTCACCGTCAATGGCCATAACATAATTAAAAGTTTCAAGAAACCTAGAGGAATTTCTATGTGCAAATGCCAAGGGTGCAAGCCTAAGATGAAAGGCGCTGCATAAAAAAAGCATTTATCTATAAGTGATATAACCATATGGGGTCAGTATTACTTTTGCAAATGTTTGTCAAGTACTTCAGTACATGGTTATGTCCACAAATGGCAGTTACAGCTCTACTGTGCAAGAAAGGAGGCTTATGTTAACAGTGTCCACAGGCGCCAACTTCTCAGTGCTCGAGGGCATCTGCCATGGACCAATTTACAGTGGAAACATGTATTGTGATCATACAAATGAAACTTTAGGGTCATTTTCGGAAGCAACGTGCACAATGTGCTGCAGACCAGTGAGGAAAGCGACCATCTACAAATCCCGATTCCAAAGAAGTTGGGACGTTACGTAAAACGTGAATAAAACAAAATACAGAACAAGGGCCTAGAGCAACTCCATTTGGGCAGTACACTTGCCTGGACAACACATCCATCCTGAAGATGCCTCCCCCCATGGCAGAGTGCCAGAGGGAGCATAGATAGACCATCTGACATTAAAACGTCTGCTACATCTGACGTTCAGGAGTGTGACAGCTGCCATGCGGACATACCACTGCCCCTTTTGACTTTTTCCAACAAACATGCCAGACCTGTATGACTTAGATGGATTGGCTCATGACTGGCATGCTACACTGATGTTATATGCATTTCCCCCATTCTACTGATTTCACCAACTCTGGGCAATTGTGCACATTGCCTGTGAGGGACTAGTATACTCGGCTTTCCTGTCAAGGGTGGCAAGGCCTTGGTTTATTATTTACTCAGCTAATTCTTCTTTCTTTCATCTGCCTTATAAGATAGCATGGCTGCTTCTCAGTTGAGGTGAGTAGGTAAGTTCCTCAGAACTCTGGCATATATCTTTCAGGACTGCCACAGTAATCTGAAAAACCTGGAAATGGTTATCCAGGTGACTGTGGTTAGCTGTATTCGAGCATTCATACATGTTCAGCGCTCAATCTGGATTAATTTCTACCCAGGTGCCTCTTGGAAAGTACCCAGACGAAATTGGCTGCGAAAAACATATGAGGGATGCCGTCAAGACGTTCCAGAAAAGGCTGACAGAAATTGGAGAGAAAATCGAGAAGAGATCTAAATCACAAGAGTTCCCCTATGAGTACTTGCACCCTGCCAGGATGGAAAACAGCGTCACAATCTAAAGCAGGCTCTTTCTCAGGGATGTTCATGAAACCAGATACAATATTCAGCTAAACAGAAATAATGCGTTGAATTCAAGTTTTTTTTTTTTTTTTTATAACCGACTTTATCAAATAATCTTAATTTAGAGGCCTATCCACAGTTAAAACCATGTTAAAAAAAAAAAAAAAAAAAAAACACAACTCTCCATGAAAATTCATATTTTCACTTCATTTATAACGAATACCTCGACAGCAGAAGCTTTTCAGAGGTCTAAAATTAGTTTTTTCAAGCATCAGGACCACCACTGGTTTCTATTCCTGCAGAGGGTAAACAATCACTGTTAAAAGGACACCCTAACGATAAGTTTGTTGTGGCTTACTCATTTTGTAGAGCAGAATCACAAAGCAGAAAGTTATGAACACCCTTAGTAAGAAATGTGTGTGGACATGAACAGTCAACTATAAAATTGTTAGCTCAAGGCTGTTACTATTCATATGTTTTTTTTTTTTTTTTTTTTTTTGGTTTGGTTTTTTTTTGGAGCGGCACATTATGCACATTTGAAACTAAGTCTTTTAGATGATGATGTAAATGGTCGTTGCTTATAATCATGGATAGAACTTGTTTGTAACCTGGTGTTGGTTGTGTAATGTTTTAGAATTTTCATGCAACATTAAAAAAATATGATTTTGAGGAAGGGCACAAATTATTTGAATAAGTGCTGCTGGGCTAGGCAGCAAGACAGTAGCTGTGTTCAAAATTGCCCCCCATCACGGACATAGTGCACTATATAGTGTGTTTGCCATTTTGTAGTGTTGTTCGAATTCTTCGTGGTTAATTGAAGACATGAGTGCAACAAGGGAGTTAAGTGCCATCTCGATGAAATCAAGAAAAGAGACAAAAACCAAGATTTTTCCAAAATGCCAGAGACTTAATTAGGGATGAACCCATATCTTTTGAACAATCTTTATTAATAAGGCAATAAGAGCTTTGCTTCAAAACCAATAAATTTATTCATCTTTTGATTGATTTTAATTTTGTTAGTCCAAGACAGGGGACAAGTCCATGTATAATACTGGCTTGTCTTTTCACTTTAATGCAAGTACTAGTCTACTAAACCATCTGCATAGTTAGTATGAATGATATAAACAAATCAGTAAGCTTTCACCTCCATACATTCTGTATGGTGAAGGAGAGTACTGTATGCATAGAAAAATCTAGATTTAATCATACACGTAGTCATCACCATCACTGTCATAATCAAATTCCTCATCCCCATTTGGAATGCCACGTCTCGGCTCTACTTGAGGCCCATCATGACGTAGGTTCTCATAAAATGGCCTATATTCTTCTGGAAGTACACCTTTGGACACAACAGTGGACTTGACCCCCTTGTAGCAGTAGGTAAAACATAGAAAGTACAGAACATATTCTATACTCTGAGACTGTGAAACGCTCAGGGAATGTGCGGAGAGCCCTCCAGTGTTCAAGAGTAATGCTAACTCATTTTTTTCTGAATTGGCACCTAACAACCTTGTTGCACTCGCGTCTTCAATTTCATCCACTATATAGGGGACGATAAAATACCCACAATGCACTGCGAAGTTGAGTGAGCAAGCGATGTACACTACATTGTACTCCTGTATACCACAATGCAATGTGGTCGTGTTTTGCTGACGCAACCATGTTCAGAAAATTCCGGTGTAGTGTCCGAAATCTCCTTTGGTCATTCCCTATTATTATTATTATTATTATTATTAACCTTTATTTAACCAGGTAAAAAACCAGTTGAGATAAAAAAAAAAAAATCTCTTTTTCAATGGTGACCTGGCCAAGAAGGCAGCAGAAAATTGCACATCAAGAACAAGCTGATTACATACAACGAAATACAAAACAATATTTTAGGACAAAACAGGGTTGCAAGTATACAGAGGCACATAAAAACAAAATGTATCAAGATAAAACAGGTTATTTTGCAATAAAACAAGAACACTTAGTGGTGCAGATTCAGGTTAGCTTTTGTTTGAAACTACTAAAGGGGATCAGGGAGCTTAGGTTAAGTGTGGCCTGTAAGCTGTTCCAAGACCAAGGGCCGAAATAAAACAGACTCTTTTTCCCGGGCTCAGTCCACACAGGTGGCATCTTGAGACATATTTGATTTATTGGACCTAAGATTGTAGGCGTTTTGAACAAAGTCAAACTTTGAGCTTATGTAACTGGGTAACCTTCCCAAAATGGCCTTATACATTAAAATGTGCCAGTGCTGCAGCCTGCGTACAGCAGGAGAAGGCCAGCCTACCAGGTTATACACTACACAGTGTTGAGTCCAGTCGACAGAGTTTGAAATGTATCTCAAGACAGCATGGTATAATGAATCATGTTTTGCCAGGACAGTGGGACAAGCAAATCTGTAAATGGTGTCACCATAGTCCAGCTGAGACATAAACAAGGCAGTAACCAGTCGTTTACGTGCAATTGGTGAGAAACATGACTTTAGCTTATAAAAGAAACCCAGTGTAAGCTTGAGTTTCTTACATAGTGTGCCAATGTGGTGTTTGAAGTTAAGGTTTTTGTCCAACCATATCCCCAAATATTTATAGGTGTCGACAGAGAGGGGACTATAGTATTGCTGGGGGCAAATAACATTGCCTTAGTTTTGTTTGTGTTCAGAACCAGTTTTAAGTGAATGAGAACCTGCTGCAACGAGTCAAAATCAGACTGCAACTTGTCAACCGCAGTCATAAGAGAGGGAGCAGGAGCATATAAAACAGTATCATCGGCATACATGTGGTACATTGAATATTTCAACTGGTCACAACTGTTATTAATATACAATAAAAACAGCAGTGGTGCCAGATGGATCCTTGAGGGACTCCTTTATCCAAAACAACGGGATCAGATATAATGTTACCCAATCTCACAAACCGAGTGCGGTCACTTAAATAGCTCCGGAACCAACTGATCACTTTACGACTAATACCAGCTTTTGCAAGGGCACCAATTAATAAAAGATGATTGACAGTATCAAATGCCTTTGCTAAATCTATAAAAACAGCAACAATGTATTGTTTTTTATCGATGGCACTCTTGATGTCATCGAGGACCTTCAGTCCAGCCGTCATGGTACTATGCTTAGCCCTGAATCCGGATTGCATGGGGCTAAGGACGTTGTGTGAGTCTAAAAATGGTTTCAGCAGAGCAGAAACTAAGGATTCCAATATCTTGGCCAAAGCAGAGCGATTTGAAATAGGCCTATAATTATTCAGTTCAGCAGGTTCACCAGCCTTTAATAGTGGCGTGACAAAGGCTTGTTTCCATAATACAGGCCATTTTCAGGTAAGAATTGAAAGATTAAAAATGTCAGTGACTGGCTTAGCAATGATTGGAGCTGAAATTTTTAAAAAGAAAGGATCAAGCCCATCGGGCCCAGCAGCTTTCTTTGGATCAAATTTTTGGAGAGTATGCAAGACTTCAGAGACTGAAAAGGGGGCAAAATCAAAAAAGGAAGGCTGGCTGGGAAATATCTGCTGTCATTTGGTTGTGAAGTGTGCTCTGATTTTGATGCAGGACGTGACTTTGTTCAAACAAATTAGCTACATTTATAAAATGAAGATTGAAAGTATTGGACATTTCCTTTTTATCATAAATGTGTTATTGACATTGACTTTACTGGGAAAGCTGGACACTCTCTTATTCTGTAGGGCTCTAATTGATTTCCAGAACTTAGAGTGATCGTTGAGGGAATCAGAGGTTAATGACAAATAATATTCAGCTTTAGATTTTTTAATGAGTGTGATGTGCATTTGTTCCTAAGGGAGTGAAAAAGCGCCCAATCATCTAAAGCATGTGACTTTCTGGCTAAAGACCATTGCGTATTACGAGCATGAATCATACCAGCAAGTTCTTTGGTGAACCAAGGATTGTCCCAATTTTTGATCCTAAATTTTTATGTAGTGCACGATATCATATACACGATGTAGGGAATAGGGAGTGAGTGAATGAGTGGACGATTTCGAACACAGCAAGTGACCCACAGTGCTCAAGCAGGTCCACTCTAAATGGCTCAAAGGAAGCAAAATTAAGGTTTTGGAGAGTCCCAGTCAAAGTCCTGACTGGGATGAGACATGAGCCAGCATCAGATTGAGATGCTGAGACATCACCTTAAACGGGCAGCTCATGATCCAAAAGCCTCCAATGTGGATGAATTCGAACAATTCTGCTAAGAAGATTGTGCCAAAATTCCTCCACAGTGATGGAAAAGACTTATTATCAGTTATTGAAAATGTTTGATTGCAGATGTTGCCATTAACAGTTTAGGTTTGAGGGGAAATTATTTTTTATTGCTTGGGTGATATTGGTTTTGAATTACTCTTTACTATCAATAAATGAAATGATAATGTAAGTGCCGTATTTTGTGTTTAGTTGCATTGCCTTTGTCTAATTTTGAAATTAGTTTGTCATATTTCAATATTTCGGATCATCAAACAGGGAAAAATGGAAGCAAGGGGAAAGGGCATGCTTTTTCACAGCACAAAATACTATATACTGTGTTGTTCCCATTAATTCAAAATGAGCTGATATTTTTTATTAAATGGTAAAATGTCTCACTTTCAACATCTGATATGTTGTCTATTTTCTATTTTGAATAAAATGTCAGTTTGAGATTTGCAAATCATTGCGTTCTGTTTTTATTTACATTTTAGACAGCATCCCAACAATTTGGAATTGGGGTTGCAGTTTCAGCATTTGATATGTTGTCTTTGTACTGTTTTCAGTGAAATTTAGGGTTTAAATAATTTGCAAATCATTGCATTCTGTTTTTACAGTATTTATATTTTACACAGCATCCCAGATGTCTGGAAATGGGGTTGTATTTTCAGTAAACAATTGAACTCACAAGTTAAAGCATCAAACAATGTGTTATCTTGTTTTCAATAAAGTAGAGATTTAATAGACTTTTCAAATCAGCCCATTTTTATTTTAGTTGTATTTTCCATAAGATGTTAATTTTTTTTAGGAATTTAGGAATCAGTGCTACAATTAATCCTATTGAAGTGTCCAGGACCCTTTGGGGTGGGGGAAGCTCCAGAGACTTCCGTCCCCACAGCGAGGATGAGGCTCTTTACAAATGCTGATCTTTGTTTTTTTTCATACCACAGTTCAGTACTAGATCAACTTCACGATTATGCGGTGGTTGCATAATGACATTATTTAGATCCATCCCGATTATGAGGAGTGCTGTTTAAAAGTTGAATGCTGCATTGTTTCCAGAAAGGAGGCAGTGCTGCCTCTCACTAGTGAAAATACTATTCCTTTAGGCCATGTTCAGACTGCATTCCCTTTCTGCTCAAATCCAATTTTTTCTCTAATGTTATCCTTTTCAGGTGTGCGTTCTCATTTCGCTTTGAGTGAGGCCTAAATCTGATACCAGTATGAACTGTACACTGTCCTGAAAGTATGTGGAAGCACATACAAATTCTCAGTTTAGTGCACCTCCCAATTTAGAGAGTACAATTATCGCTGCATGTCTTTGAAATGATGTTTTCTGCAAGTGCAAGCAAATGTTGAAAATGGTTATGAAGCGGAGGAGACAAACCCAAAGGGAAAAAACACCATCTGAG